>KK076448.1:0-129559 GCA_000587855.1 Mucor irregularis B50
TGTTCTAGCTTGACAATAGGACTAGCACCGAAGCTTTCGGAAACAGATGAGGAGGCAGAGAGAGCATAGTTGCAAGCCTTAAAACTATTGCCATTTGCATTGGATTCTAGAGGACCGTCATTAGATGTGTCTTCTTGAGTAGTTACATCATGTAACTCAATGTTTTCAGACAAGAGTGTACTTGAGACGTCTTCTATCATGGCATCATGCTCTATCTTGACAATATGGCTAGCACCGGAGCTTTCGAAAACAGATGTGGAAGGAGAGAGAGCATCATTGCAAGCTCTAGAATTGCTCGTATTTGCATTGGGTACTTGGTCATTTGTATTACCAGCATTTTGAGGACCTGCAGTAGACGTGTTTCCTAAAGTAGTTTTATCTTGCAACTCAATGTTTTCAGAATTGAGTAAACTTGAGACGTCTTCCATCATGGTATCATGCTCTAGCTTGACAATAGGGCTAGCACAGGAGCTTTCGGCAACAGATAAGGAAGGAAAAAGAGCATCGTTGCAAGCTCTAGCATTGCCTATATTTGCATTAGATTCTTGGTCATTAGTATTACTGACATCTTGAGGACCGGCAGTAGACTTACCTCCTGGAGTAGTTACATCTTGCAACTCAGTGACTTCAGAAAAGAAAGAGCCAATTTCGTCCCCAAATAAGGTATTGCTCCTTGTCATCGAAAAATGTCTAGCACCAGAGCTTTCGACAACAGATAAAGATGGAGAGAGAGCATCGTTGCAAGCTTTGACGCTATTGCTATCTGCATTGGATTCTTGAGGACCGGCAGTGGATGTGCTTCCTGGAGTATTTACATCATGTAACTCAATGTTTTTAGAGAAGAGTAAACTTGAGGCTTCTTCTATCATGGCATCATGTTCTAGCTTGACAATAGGGCTAGCAAGGGAGCTTTCAGCAACAGATGAGGAAGGAGAGAGAGCATAATTGCAAGCTCTGGCATTGCCTATAATTGCATTGGGTTCTTGATCATTTGTGCTATTGTCTTCATTTCTTGATCGAGTGCGAGGTCTTAAGCTATGACGATCACCTCTACGATCAGGGCTTAAACTTCTTCTACGGCGATGACTATCTCTTGAGCTACTTCTGTCACCACGGCCAAGTCTACGTTCACGATTATTGAGTTGATCTCCATGGTGTAACTCATCATCAGAGGCGAGTTTACTTGGGATACGTTTCATCTTGGTACGATCCTTTGACTTGGCACTGGGGATTACAGCAGCAGATGAGGACGGAGAGAGGGCATCATTGCAAACTCTTTCACTATTGCTATTTGCATTGGATTCTTGGGAACCTGCGGTAGATGTGTTTCCTGGAATATTTGCGTATTGCAACTCAGTGATTTCAGTAATGAGTGCACTTGAGTGGTCTTCTATCTTGACATCATTCTCTAACTTGGCAATAGGGCTAGCAAGGGAGCTTTCGGCAACAGATAAGGAAGGAAAAAGAGCATCGTTGCAAGCTCTAGCATTGCCTATATTTGCATTAGATTCTTGGTCATTAGTATTACTGACATCTTGAGGACCGGCAGTAGACTTACCTCCTGGAGTAGTTACATCTTGCAACTCAGTGACTTCAGAAAAGAAAGAGCCAATTTCGTCCCCAAATAAGGTATTGCTCCTTGTCATCGAAAAATGTCTAGCACCAGAGCTTTCGACAACAGATAAAGATGGAGAGAGAGCATCGTTGCAAGCCAGATGAGGACGGAGAGAGGGCATCATTGCAAACTCTTTCACTATTGCTATTTGCATTGGATTCTTGGGAACCTGCGGTAGATGTGTTTCCTGGAATATTTGCGTATTGCAACTCAGTGATTTCAGTAATGAGTGCACTTGAGTGGTCTTCTATCTTGACATCATTCTCTAACTTGGCAATAGGGCTAGCAAGGGAGCTTTCAGCAACAGATGAGGAAGGAGAGAGAGCATAATTGCAAGCTCTGAGTGCGAGGTCTTAAGCTATGACGATCACCTCTACGATCAGGGCTTAAACTTCTTCTACGGCGATGACTATCTCTTGAGCTACTTCTGTCACCACGGCCAAGTCTACGTTCACGATTATTGAGTTGATCTCCATGGTGTAACTCATCATCAGAGGCGAGTTTACTTGGGATTCTCTAGCTTGACAATAGGGCTAGCAAAGGAGCTATCGGCAACCGATGGGGAAGGAGAGAGAGCATCATTGCAAGCTCTAGCATTGCTTGTATTTGCATTGGGTTCTTGAGGACCGGCAGTAGATGTGTTTCCTGGAGTCTTTACGTCTTGTGATTCAATGTTTTCAGGAACGGACGAGCTAAGTTCATCTTCCATCATAACATCGGTCTTTGGTTCGGAAATAGGGCTAGCGCTAGTGCTTTCGGCAACCGATAAGACAGAGGGGAGGGCATCTTCGCGAGCTTTGTTACCACCTGTATTTGCGACGTTTACATCTTCAGGGGCAGTGAATTGATTTTGAGGAGGGGGAGGTCTCATCAATAAGTCATAATTATAAGTTGCAGCCTTTGGCAAAGAGTCCAAATTTGAAACAGGCTCTTCCTCAGAGTCGCTTGAAGAGGACACGATAGAGAAGTCATCTTCGTCGTAGTTTTCTTCGATTATCTCTTCAATAAACGCAGCAAATGGGTCTACACAACGCACGGTAGGGGCACGACTAAAGCGAACAGATCTGCGGTTTGGAGAATATGGAGGACATGGAGGATATGGAGAAACCTGGATAGCAGAGGGATCTTTGCGTACTTGGGGAGAAGACACACTTGGCTTGCCTGGAGCTTGTGGGACTTTAAAGTCGTTTTTCTTTTTGAGAGGCAATGCAGGGACCTTAAAGACATGATCGTCCTTTTTACGGCTAGGCAAAGCAGGCACCTTAAAGACATGATCGTCCTTTTTACGGCTAGGCAAAGCAGGCACCTTGAAGACATGATCGTCTTTTTTGGCAGGAGGGGCTACAGAAAATTAAAAAAAAGACATGATCAGTCACACTGATGGAATCATGCATTTTTGTTTGATTATCATTTTACCTTTGGGACTATTGGTAGTAGTTGAAACAGAGTCAATAGACTCACTTGTTGAACCACAGGAAGTTTGAGTTTCTTTTTGAGAAACGGTTGCTTTCATATTTTGCATTTCGCTAGAATCAGATCTGATTTCTTTAACCTCACGAAGATCTAAACGATTAGAGATAAAATCATGATCAGTATGACGCGTCAGTACATTTAATCAGCGATCCTTACCTTGTGGAGTTCGTCGAACGTTACTCATTGTGGCAAGACTTCTTAGAGAGTGCGATGCGTGATATGAGCAGTAGAAATGAACAAAGTATGAGAGAAAGAGAGACAAAAAGTTTACTGTGCAAATGAGGAAGAACGTCACCAAATCTCGTGTAACACAAGCACATGATACAAGTTGTGTGCTTGTTTCTTGTTTACTTATCGATAAATAACTAAAAGTTATCAAGAACTTTCATGTGCTAGGGAGAGTTCTATTTCAAGAGATAATAATAGAACGTGAGAAGAAAGATCTTTTTCTTTTCAAGTTTATAACAACAAAAGTGATGTTACAGCTGCGAAATCAATCAGATTCGTACACTAATACATCACATTAATCAATTGACTATTCATTAAAAAAATACTTCTCATTCTATATTCATTAAAGGTAGGTTTTTAGATGATGTAAAGTATTAACGGTGTCAACTGGGAAAGTCAAATATCCAATGTTTGTGTATTTGTTTGTTCCTAATGCTCGGATCATTGAAAGTCAGGATCGATTTTCCTTTTTCAACATCCACATTCATTCATGAAAAAAAAAACATATATGCAAGTAAATGAGCTGATATTCCTATTTTGGTTTCGGGATGGTTTCCATAAAATAGAAAAACGTACTTTAAAGTGAAATAAAGTAAAAAAAAAAATTATCTATGTTTAATCAATGACGGAGGGACGGAAATCTTTGTGATATTCTCGACCAAACAGAACCATTACTAATGTGACCATATTCATCATATTCATCTGAAAAATTTTGATGGTTTGGTTGTCCAACGTAATTATGTCTGGGGGTGGCGGGTGGACCAGATGCGGTATTATTGTACCCCACGGGTGGATTGAAGGGATCGGCATAAAAATCTTCATCGTCCAACTCTGATTGATGTCTTCTTCTACGCTCATCTTTCTTGTATTTCTTTCGTAACATGACCAACCCTCCAACAATTAAGGCTGCACCTACAACAGAACCCACAACTGCGCCTGCGATAACGCCGCTTTGATTGCTGTTTTTTGATACAACCTGAGTGCCATAAGATTCCGCAGCCAAAGAAGGGATCAAAGTGCTACACAAAGAATATAGGGTTATGACCAGGACTTCTTTGACTTCAAATGCATACTTACGTGGAGGGAATAACGGTAGTCACTGTGATTGTTTTTCCATTTACTATCATTTCGGTCAAAGTAGGGATCTCTGTGGTAGCCGTTACCATAACATACTTTGACCCTGAAGGGGCTGTTGTTGGCATCGTGTAACTCTGCCGTTTTAAAATTCAGTTTAGTGTCCGAAACAAATTAAAATGACCCCCCCCCCTCTATTCTAAGTTGATACTCACACTTTCTGTAGAGGATTTAGTTCCTAAAATAGATGAAAAAGTCGTAGGTACTAAACTGAATTGACTTTTGGTAGTACCGGTCGATGTTGCGGTGGAAGAAGGAACGGAGTTATAATTTGAAGAAGTTGCTGCTGCACTTCCGCTAATAGTACTTGAGGGGATCGCTCTACTACTTTGAAGCGTATTAGAGGTTGTGACAGCTGAAATGAAAGAAGAGGATGCAATCGAGGATGAAGTGGAACTGCCGCTAGCGCTTGTATTTATGCTTGATTGTGATAAATACTGAGAAGTTGAAGTGACGGCTGAATTAGAAGTAGTAGATGTAATAGGTAATGAGTTTGTTGAGCTGGGCAATGCTGAGGATTCGATGGTCGAAAAAGAAGATGTCGATGACGGTGACACAATATCAGTACTACTTGTGCTCATTGTCTGGCTTGAAGGCGGTAAAGAATTAGAGGAGATAGTACTAACTGTATTAGAGTATGTTAAACTCGAGGAAATCGTGGAGACTGTATTAGATGTAATAATAGCAGTGGGAGTTGAGGAAGTAGACATTTGAGACGATGGCAAATTCGTACTCGTTGAAAAGCTTGCGTTTGCGTCTGAGGACGTCGTTGCAGTTGATGATGATACTGTAATTGAAGTTGATACAGATGTTGTAGTGGTAGTTTGAATGAAAGAGGTAGGAGTTTGAGATGAAGGCAAAGGTTCACTAGTAGAAGGATTTGGGTTCGTATTAGAAGATGATGCTGTGCTAGAGGATAATATGTTCGAGGAAGGTGTTGCTGTAATAGAAGATGTTGCAATGGTTGAGGATGGAGCCACAATATCAGATGATGTAGTAGTGGAAGATGTGACCTCCATAGTAGATGATGTAGAAGATGGAACCACAGCAATAAACGATGTGGTGGTTGAAGATGGAGCTACAATAGTGGTTGTCGTAAAAGACGGAGTCACAACAGAAGACGTCATTGAGGTAGAGGATGCAACCTCAATTGTAGATGTTGTAGTGGAAGAAGATGTAGTCATAGTAGCAGACGTTGTGGTAGCGGAAAACGAATCCAAAGTAGGAGTCGATGTTGAAGAAGAGGATGCTTTAACTAGGGTTGTAGTTGACAAGGAAGACTCCGTAGTTTTAGTCGACTGTGTAGATGCTTGAGTACTTGAACTGTCACTTGTGGCTGCAGGTCTTATATCACTAGAAGACGAAGTAGTCGTCAATGGCGGAGTAGTAGTAACTGTAGAAGTTGTTCTCAGTGGTGAATTGACAGGTGTGTTAGTCGAATCAACAGTCGTAGAGGAGGATTGAGCGGTGTTGCGAATGGTAGTTCGAGTGAGTTCACTTCTTTTTGTTTCTGAGCTAGTAGATCTTGAAGAATCTGTGGACCTTGAGGAGGTAGTGGGTTTTGGTGATGTAGAAGATGTAGGTGAGGGACTAGGTTTTGGGGAAGGAGTAGTCTGATAATTTATATTAGTATTGGTCAGAAGAAGCAGTTATATTTAAATTGTCATTTACCGAGCGATCAGATGTACTACTAGTTTCAACCGCGGTAGAGGATCGCGTTCTGCTTGCTAGGGTTGAAGTTGTACCTTCTCTTGTAGTAGCCGCCCTCGGACTCGCTGTTGTTGCTGTTGTTGTTCTTGCGACTGTTGGAGATTGAGTACTAGTCTTGGGTTTCGATGTGGTTGAAGAGGGTAAGGTTTCGGATTCTGTTTCTCGTGACGTAGAGCGAGAAGTAGTTTTAAATTCAGTTGTGGTTTTAGCATCTCTTGTTTTTGTTGAGGTTGGTTCAACGTCTTTCGTGGTGGTGGCACGATCTCGAGTCGATGTCCTTTCGGAAGTAGCAGTGCGAGTTGGCTTTGCGCTACTACCTTCATCGTCGTCGTCATTTCCGCCGTTGTCATTTTCATCGTTTTTACTGCTATCATCGCCCTTACTATCGTCGTTACTATCGCTGGCGTCACTGCCCTGATCATCGCCTTTATCGTTACCACTACTGTCATCGCCATTGTCATCACCGCCACCATCGTCTTCGTCATTACCATCATTGTCATCATTATTTTTATCGTCGTTATCATCATTCGAAGAAGAACTATCGTCTTTCTCTCCATCGTCTTCACCGTTGTCATCACCTTCGGCACGCTTTTTTATTATGGCGTTCACAATGTAATCGTCAGAATGGCCTGCAAATTTCGATCTATCCATTTTTTGGCATTAAAATGAGAAAAAGGGTAACTTCTCAACAAAAAGGAGCGTATAGCACCTGTATTTATAAAAAAGTTACTCAAATGAAACCCGGAAGCAGTCATTGTAGCACGAAAGAGGCACAGCTGTCAGTCCGTGCACTAAAATCGCAAACTGTCAAAGCGGAGTTGATTAAGGAGACAACTGCAGCTTGTTGGGTAAATTATTTTAGCACGTTTAATTATAGAAACAAACAAAAATGACATGACGACACACCAAAACGATCGACGAAAAGCGAAGTGATGATCGTTCAAAACAATGGCAATTTTCTATGAACTGCTATGTTTTATGGAGGAGAAGTGGTTTATTTGTGCATAAATTGTGAATGTTTAGTGAATGAACTTTTAAATTTGTCGCGTCTGAGTTGATAAAACTCTACTCACTAAACTGTTGCATCGTATGCATTTACATAAGTACATAGAGTGAAGTTTCAAGCAAGTGAATTGTATAATTGTGCTTCGATTTCAATGCCTCAAAAAAATGATACAGCCTTTGAGTGGGGAACCTTTAAATTTTCACCCAGCTCCATCTCTCTCTAGAATCAGTGTAATTCGGTGATGATATGATAGAAAATGTGCCTTTCACTTTATGTACAAGAAAAAAAAATCAGGATACGCTGCCACACGAATTATAACCAATTCCAATTATTAAAGGAAAATTGGATATTCACGCAGTTGCTACGTGAAAAATTTTAATATGCCTGTAACAAAGTTATGTTATAACGCTCTGCCCAACGAGCCTCGGTTCATTCTAGTTTTCCCGGGTTTTTTCATTTTAGTGTGAAGATATCATAAGCAATGACCAAGGTTTCACTCCATGAACAATTATAACATCCAATTAGACAATGTATATTTATACATTCATTTAAACGCGGCACTCAGTCGATATCAAATGTAAAACAATAGCACATCAAAAAAATCTTCGATAGGGTTGAACAGCGGTTTAATAAATAACAGCTCCGTGACCATTCTAATCTAAGTCAGCTACGAAGCAGTTTGTTGAATCTATAAAGGTTTGTACTGGAATACCAAGCTTCCAATCTATGTGACCTGCACCGAGATAAATGACAGGAGGCTGTGGTAAAAGCGGCAGAGAAAATCAGTTAAAATACCCAATGTTTGTATGCAAGATCTTACCTCTAATTTAAGAATAGACTCTGCGATGATGATAGGGATGGGTTCAAGCATGCCTAAGGGAGAGAGACCTATCAATTTCAGTCGATTTCATTTTAAACTATGACACCACTTACCGATAGGGCAAACGCCACCTTTTTTATAACCTGTGAGCTTGAGGGAAACCTAATCTATCCATCAGTATCCAATTTCCGTTCACCACAAATTTCCTCTTTTCCCATATACCTCAGGGTCAGCAAGACGATAGTTGTAATATTTCTTACTAATTTCCTTATCCTTCATCGCACGACAGTAGTTTAACAACTTTTGAGTATTTACAGGAGTGACATACTATATTTACGGAAGTGTATTAGATTACTTGGAAGTAGCTGTCTAAAGATCGACTTGAGCTTACCTGAGTAATCACGCAATAATATCTCGAGTATAATGGATCTGTTGAAGTGGAATTAGAAAATACAAACAACGTTTGTTTGTGTCAAAAAGCTATACTGTACCTGAGATATCGTTGTGTGTACACCGTGTGTTTTCCAAAATAACGCTTTTACACATGTGCTCCTTGGAGGGTGCATTGACTCTGAAACTATAAACGGAAGTGATTTAGATCGAACGTCCGCCTATGCTGTGTCAATTAAGGTGCGTTCTTACGCTCTTTGCTGAAGTTCCCAATCGTAGTAATCAGACTCGACAGGAATTATTTGACACTTGTCACGAATGTTAAGTTTGTCCAACCCATCTTCAACCTTCAAAATAGTTGTTGAGTCTACCATGTGTTGACTTCCCTGTAAAATGACTTACTTGTTTGACTACATCAGGGCGCTCAGTGTAGTTTATTTTTTGGCATTCTTTATCCCAGTCCTCAAAATACTTGTCCGAAACAGCGGCATAAAGAGAGCTAATTTCTTGTTGTAAATTCTAAGAAAAGGACATGAATGAGCTACAAGAAAGAATTCAAGCGCCCAATAGACCTACTCTGATTCCTCTTTGTTCTTCTTCAGGAAGATCGGCAACAATCATGATTCTGAATAAAGATTGATTAAGGAAGGGGTCCTGCTCAGTGAAAATCCACTTGCTTTGACTGGCTGTGACTTGAGTCACACAGTTGAGATCGGAAAAAAGTAGCCTTTACCTTAAATGGACAAACTTTTTAAGGTACACAAAACGCAATTATGCAAGTACAGGGTGCTTGAAAGTTTATCGATGTTTATCTTCATTGCTTCTATAGAATAGTATTTACATTGGAAATTGCAAGGTGCGGATCTAATAATTATTTAAATAATCTTTTATATATCAGGTGAGACTTTGTACTTCAACTTTTCTGTTCCAACGAGAAAAATTCAATTTAAATGCAGAGCCCCACAAATATCAGTACCAGCATGGTAAGTATCATGATTCGTTTGATGCTTCGAAGCTGTATGGATATATGTTGTAGCTTGATTTTTCTCTATAACGATGTAAAGGAATAGGACTATTTGCCTGAGAAACTATACTTGGTTATCATTGGTTGGTAACTTTTCCTTTGGTATTTCCAACTCGTTTTGCATGGTGCTGAATTGGAATTCGGGTACGGATAAATGATAGTTTTTTTGACCGTGACCGTATTTTTTGCCACGATTAAATTCGTTGAAGTTTTTTTTTTCTTCTGTTCGTTTTTTTTTTTTTTTTTCCTGGAAAGATAATACAAGCCATGTCTCACGCCGAAAACTACAAGCTCCCTGAACAAGTCAAGCTTCTTGCTCAAACCACACAATTAAAGGGTCTTATGACCATTATCCGTAACAAGGAAACTCCCCGTTCCGACTTTATCTTCTACGCCGATCGTATTATTCGTCTTCTCGTTGAAGAAGGTAATTTTTTGTTTTTGAAGGTGGATCCATGGAGAAGGAGGCACAAAGCTAATTCACTTATTTTGCAGGTTTGAACCAATTGCCTGTTATTGATAAGAAGGTCACTACTCCTACCAACTGTGAATATAACGGCATTGCCTTTGAAGGTCGTATTTGTGGTGTTTCCATTATGCGTGCTGGTGAAGCCATGGAACAAGGTTTGCGTGAATGTTGCAGGTTCGTTTGTCTTTGAGAAAGTTTTTTGCATGAATAAGTATTAATATACTATGTATTTTGCGGTATACAGAAGCGTGAGAATCGGTAAGATCTTGATCCAACGTGACGAAGAGACTCATCAACCCAAGGTAAGAAACGAGAAATAATTTAAATAATTGTCTGATGATCAAAATTTAACAAATTTTTTGCGGTGAATATAATACAACAACAATAGCTTTACTACTCTAAGCTTCCCAAGGATATTGCCTCTCGTTATGTTCTCTTGTTAGATCCTATGCTTGGTAAGTGAAAGATATTACTTGGTTTTTCTTATACACTTGGCATTAACATATACAAATAGCTACTGGTGGTTCCGCTATGCAAGCTGTTCAAGTCTTGCTTGATAACAATGTCAAGGAGGATCATATCATCTTCTTGAACTTGATCGGTTCTCCCGAAGGTATTGATGCCTTCGTTCAACGTTACCCCAAGGTCAAGATTGTCATTGGTGAGATCGATGCTTGTCTCAACGATGAAAAGTATATTATTCCTGGTTGTGGTGATTTCGGCTGCAGGTAATTTACATAGATAGTTAGATAGTGAGGTTACAAGTAAAGTGATTACTAATACCCATTCTTATCTTAGATACTTTGGTACTGATTAGATTAGTCGAGTTACATTGTACATTATCTTCTCTTGCTTTCTTACATGTATATACCTCTCAAAGAATTACTACTTTTTTTTTGTGGATGCACTTTTTGGATTGGAAGTTCATATCAACTTACTACTTATAGCTGTAATTTCTCTTTCGATATTATTCATAAACAATTGTGCTTATACATGTATTAAGCTTTATCCTTGGAAATCTGTTGCCTTTTTTTTAAATTGGTTGCTGTATACAGAAAACGCGTACGAAGGAGAGAACAAGATGTAATGTTAACAACGCGTACCTTACCAGTTTTTTGAAATGAAGTAATTTTCTGTGACGTGCATGACACAACACTGCAAAAGTTCAAAATCGGAAACGTTTGTGTAATGCTCACTCTCGTATTTTTATTTACAGCCTTGTTTACATATAATAAAACTTGACCCCTTTTTTTCTAACTCGAGTTTTAAAACACACATGTCTCTGCTAGATGATTACATGGAGTCGTCTGAAGCGGCCCATGGCACTTCGACTATTCAATATGGCGCCGACACTTATGCACCAACCAACGGCTTCGATGGTCTAGACAACGTTCGAGTAAAGATTGAATTTTAATATTGAAATATATTGTAACCTTTGACTCAATTGCAATGATATTATAGTTGGAAACGGGTTATGTTTCCACGGGATTTGGTCAGACCGAAGAACCTATCTTTGGCATCGATTATGTTCAGTTTCAAATGCCTGCTAAACTTGTCGACATGGCGGTATCCAATAATATTCTCATTGTCGCGCTGGACACCTTTCGTTTATTGAGAATCGACTTGGACAATCCACTAGAAGTTGAAGGTGAGTAGTTACTTGGGTTGATACTATTATGCTGGACTCATGTGTGACGTATATGCTCTTTATAACAGAAATTGAAATAACACGAAAACCGAGTGATGGAAAGGTCAAGCAAATCTTTTTTGATCCAACAGGCAGACATTTGATTATCACCACGTTTAATGGGGAAAACTACTATTTATATGAAAAATGGAGAAAGACAAAGCAGTTGCCTAAATTAAAAGCAAGTAGCATCTTTTACTTTTGTCGAGAAGAGCAGTAATAAACTCATCTTCTTTTACATTAGGGCGTTACTATCACATCCATTGCTTGGAACAAACAAGCAACACTCACAGATCCTTCTACCAAAGAAATCTTGATTGGTACAAAAAACGGTCTTATATATGAAACTTGCTTAGAACCTACAGACGAATATTTCCGCAGAGAAGAAAAGTACTTTAAACAAGTGTATTCCATTCATGAATCTACCATGCCTGTCACTGGTCTTTATTTTGAACAATTTCCAGTGAACAATCGAAAGTATTTTGTTATGGCAACTACAACAACGCGTATTTATCAGTTTATTGGATATATTGGACACACAAGTGGAACACACTCTCCCGCTGGATTTGGTGGCAGTGGAGGAGGTGGGGATGTAGCTGAAGATAGAGGAGAGAAAGCCATGTTTGAAAATCTGTTCTCCAAATATGATGTGAATCCTGGATATCAGGAATTACCTGGAGAACTTCCTCACAGTGAACTCCATTTCTTTAGCAGATTCCATGAATTACAGCAACAAGGTGTAGCAGAGTCATTTTCATGGTTGACGGGACCAGGTATCTACCACGGTGCTCTTGTTTATGGTTCACAAAACGTGGGAGATAGTGTCGTAGATGATGTTCAATTATTACAGTGAGTATCGAAGAGCTGATATACAAGTGCTTTTGTATTAACCTCTTACATGGTAGATACCCAGCTACACCGTCAGACGATGACTCTGGAAAGCTTGTTACTGAGATTCCAATCTCTGTTGCATTAACAGAATTTCATTTTATTCTACTCTACAAGGATCGTGTGAGAGCTATCTGTCAACTCAATGATCAGATCGTATACGAAGAAATGTTGCCCATTGTATGATTTACTTGATTTTATCTATTTTACGTGCGCACTAACAAATTCACTACGGTAGGGCCAAGGAGAAGTTGTCATTGGTATGACTGTAGACGATATCAAAAAGACATTCTGGGTCTATACCACGCTTGCCATGTACGAACTCACCATCAACAACGAGGAAAGAGACGTTTGGAAGCTTTATTTGGAAAAGAAGAGATATAATTCTGCATTACGTTATTGTAAAGATCCTGCTCAGAAAGATAAAGTATTTACTGCCCAAGCAAAGGATTATTTCGGTCAAAGACGCTACAAAATGAGTGCCGAGATTTTCGCTGACAGTACAGTTCCCTTTGAAGAAGTGACATTGATGTTTGTCGAAAAGAATGAGGTGGATGCTTTACGGGTCTATCTAACCAATAAGTTGGGTCGTTTACGTAAGAATGTAAGTTTCACTCTGTCAGCTTTAATCTCGCTCCAATACTCAAATCTGCATGTAGGATCAAACCCAAAAGACGATGATAGCTACATGGCTAGTCGAAATATATCTATCTAAGCTCAACGAGCTGGAGGATTTGGCCTCTTCTGCCCATTGTTCACCTGTGCCTACTGAAGCAACCAACTTTTCGCCCAATACCGAGGCACACTTTCTAGAACAATTGGACGAGGTCCGTGATGAGTTTAAAGCCTTCCTGGGAAATTATTACGGCAATCTGCACCGACCCACCACATACAAGCTGATAGCGAGCCAAGGACGAAATGATGAGTTTTTGTTCTTTGCCTCATTAATCGGGGACTACGATAAAGTCATTAGCCATTGGATCACCGAAAAGAATTGGACAAAGGCACTAGCTGTGTTAAGTAAAGAGGTATGCTCCATGATTTCCATTAAAAAGATAGCAGGACTAAAACTAATATTCTTTTTAGGCCGATCCCGATGTGTTCTACAAATTTTCACCAGTGCTCATGGAAAACGATCCTTACGAAACGGTTAACGTATGGATGAGGCAAAGCAATCTCAATCCCAGACAATTAATTCCCGCCCTTTTGCGATATGATCACCAAAAACTAATGGAGAAGGCTACACAGGTACAAAGAACTATGCAAAATCATAATATTTACATTTTACCAAAACATCATTCGATTAGAACCAAGCTATACGTTATTTGTCTCATGTAGTGACATCCTTGAACAATACAGATCCTGCAATCCATAATTTTTTACTCACACTTTACGCAACACAAAAGACTTCAGATGAAACAGCCTTACTGACATTTTTAAAGAACGAGGTAAAATGTGCTGCATAATAATGAAATTTAATTTTTTTTTAACGCTATTATTTTAGGGTCGCGAAATGCATTATAATCTCGATTATGCGCTAAGATTATGTACTCAGAATGGACGCACTCAAAGCTGTGTCCACATTTACAGCCAGATGGGTTTATACGAAGAAGCGGTTAATTTGGCTCTTAAGGTAAAGAAAGGGCTAATAGGAACACAAAGAATTGTTCTCGCGTTTCTTCCAGAAAAAACCGTACTAAAAGCCATTTATTTCTTTTCCTCTTCAAGAATCATGATCTAGAGCTTGCCCGTATTAATGCTGATAAACCCGAGGATGACGATGTATTAACCAAGAAGCTCTGGCTTACTATTGCTAAACACGTTGTTCAAGAAAACAAGGATATTAAATCTGCGCTCGAATTTTTGAAGCAAAGCAGCTTATTAAAAATAGAAGACATCCTGCCATTTTTCCCAGATTTTGTACTTATCAACGACTTTAAGGTAAATTGTTTACTCGATTTTCTGCACTTCTCTCGGATTCTAAGATTCATTTGTATTTGTGTAGGAAGAAATATGTGCAGCTTTAGAAAAATACAATGATACAATCGATGACATCAAGATCGAAATGGATGAAGCGACTAAAAGCGGGGATAGTATTCGCTTGGACATCCGAGAGTTAAGAAGCAGGTTCGTATTTGTTTATACTGGCTCTTGTAATATGAACGTCATTCAAACTATAATTCTTTAGATTCGCACTGGTGAACGCTGCCGATCGATGTTACTGCTGTAACTACCCGCTCTACCACAAAGCCTTTTACATGTTCCCTTGTCAGCACGGTTTCCACCGTGATTGTCTCACTGAAAAGGTAGGAAAAGACACAATGTATTTGTATTTAATGAGAGAAATGTTGACGCTCTTCCGTGTAGATGTATAAAGTATTACCTGCAAGACATATTAAACGACTTAAAGCAATCCAAGATCAAATCAAGAGAGAAACAAGTTCGCCTAAACGCGCTAGATCCCCTATGGGTACGACCCATAAATTCATGAACACAGCCAAAAACGTTATTTTCCCCTCAGATGCCGTTATCGAGGAGAACAAGATTGATCAGGATTTGGTTATGGGAAAAATTGATCAGCTACGTGAAGAGCTGGATGATATTGTTGCAAGTGAATGCGTATTGTGTGGCGACATTATGATTAAATCCATTGACCAACCCTTCATTGGGGACGAAGAAATAGATATTGCTACCAGTTGGGCCATCTAATAATATACTGCTACACATATACCTCCTCTCTCATTCTCTCTCTCTTTATTGTTTTTAATTAATAAATATTGTCACTAAAATAGTAAACAACCCAACAGTTTCGCTTATGTATAAGTATTGAAAGCTTTTCCATCATCTCGACGTCAGTTTACTGCTAAATTAAGGCGAGGTTCAAGTTGAAACCTAAATAAACTTTTGCCCCAATAATGCATTCATGCTTCGGGATCCTCCCGTGCATAAAAAGTATAAAAGACACTGGAGTTCTTCAACTTTTTTTTTTCTTCATTATTACTTTCATAAAGTTAATTTTATAAATCAACAACAATCAAAATGGTCAGCAACATCCCTAATACTCCTTTCTTCATTGTCTCCAAGTTCAACAAGCGTGTCCTCGATGTTGAAGGTGCCTCTACTAAAGATAACGCCAAGATCTGTGTCTGGAAGCAAAAGGACAACTCTGATAACAAGAACCAATTGTGGGAATACCGCGATGGTAACTTTATCAACGTCAACAGCGGTAAGGTTCTTGACATCAAGGGCCACAAGGTCAAGTCTGATGGTAAGTCAATTCACGTTTTTTCTTTGTAAGAAACTGGTTATTCATTGGTTTTATTGTGTGTGTATAGTTCACGTTGTTCAAAACGACAGAGTCACCTCTGGTAAGCAAGAAGACATTGATAAGCAACGTTGGTTAGTCGACCACGAAGGCTACATCCACATCGCCTCCGACCGCAACTTGGTCCTCGATATTCGCGGTGCCGAAGATGAAGATGGAGCTGATATTATCTTGTACGAAAAGAGAAGCGGTACTGCTTCTGCCAACCAACAATGGGATCTCGTTCCCAATCACTAAATGATGATACCTCAATTAATAATCCATTTATATTTTGTGTGTAAATAAATGATACTTACTTTACCCTATATTACAAACATATAATATCATCGTATAATGAATCATTTGTTTATTTTTGGTCTATTTGTTTCAAGGGAAGTGATAACATTATTGATAAGATTTATGCACATCGCGCCACCCTTGTGCGCTAACTAAATAAAGCATGGTTTTGTTCTCTGTTTCTTAACCCAAGTAAGATGCCCATATCCAATTTGCAGGTGGTGCAGGATCCACAAATGTTGGCGGCACTTTATAGATAAGATCGTTGTCTGGACTGTCATGTAAAATATACTGATCCCACATTCTTCTGTTTTTTAACAAAGCATCCAAAGATTGATCCGATTGACACCAATATGAGTAGGCCGTCTTATCAATGGGTATCTCTCTCCATTTATCCTCGCTATGCACCACTAGCTTTTCTGCTTTTGCCAAGTTTGTTGAGCTGGGCTCATGCACTATTTGTTCCAGTTTTATCTCGTTTGTTGCGTTCAATTTTTGCACTTGTTCATAGAACTGATTACCATCCTCCGCGAAGAAATGGCCCTTTGCCTCCAATTTTTTTCGCCTTAGGTCTCTGAGTTGTCTCAATTTCGTCACTATCCGCGATAATTCGTTTAGTCTACTCTGTTTTGCTGTGTCTTTACTCTTTTCAGTGCTTTTTTCCTTTTGCGCTGTTTTATCCACGGTAGTTGTAGTTACTGAAGGTGCCATGGTGACCTTCCACTCGGCTTCTCGGATCCAGTTTTCATTGCGCTTTTGGATCTGCTTTCGTTTTTCCTTGACCCGTTTCTTGTGTCGTTTTGCCCATTGACTGTGTCTTGCAAGCTTTTTTTCTTTAATTTTGATAACTTTGAGTAATTGATCGTCGTCCAGCATTCGACTTGTTTGAATCAACTTTGCCTACAAGAAGAGAAAGGATAAGACATCACTCTTTGAGCTTTATACCGTTGCATACTTACAGCGTCTAAACCTAACGTTCTAATTCGCGACTGCCAATCGGCTTCTGAGGTAGAGTGCAGATCGCTCCGATCGTTCAAATTGGCCTTTAATTGCTCATAGAGCTCTATAGCCTCTGCTAATTCTAATTTGACGGAAGTAATTGACATGACCAAGCGAAAGATATTCAATTTTATTCTAGTTGAGTTGATAAAAGCCTATTTAAGTGAACTTGGTCAACTCCGAAGAGAACCTAATTTGATTGCACATAACGGCTCATTTTCATAGCAAATCGAAACATAATTAAGTAACGGAAAGAAGATAACACAACGCCAATAAGCGCAAGAAAACGTTTCGTCTTTCCAAGCAGAAGGTTGTGGGAAGAAATTAAACCATAATAATGGCCACATCAGGCGCACTCTTAACAAATCAAAGATCAAAAAGACTTACAGGGAAAGACAGCAAATAGGTACCACAGTTGCCAAGGGAAACTTTTAATCCAATTATTAATACATTCAAACTCTTCTTCCATCAAGAATAGAACTGGCGTATCCAAGACAAACAACGGGAAGGTTTACATATCTCCAATAAATGAATTCAAATCCTTCTTCCAGCGACCTGACAAAATTGGGGCGCGACTGCTGTGAATGCCGAATACATAGTCAATACAGTTGTACTACAAGACGAATCTTGCGTGGTAAGAAAGGCTATGGGGTGCTTATACATAAAGCGCCAATGTAATCTAAAAGTCTGCGTAGAGTGTAAGGTTGATCAGTGAGCATAAAAAAAGGGTTGCTCCTCTAACGGCATGAATAAGTAATTTGGCACGTATTAACTTTCTCTGCTAGGCAAAGCGTTCTTTACCGTGCAATATATCTACGATTCAGCTCACGACCAAAATGAAACACTTAATTGCTTGCATTAAAAAAACAAAGGTCTTGGAGTCGTCCACAGACAATAGCAAAATACCGCTATTTATCACCTGCATCAACCAAAAACCGAATCTGGCTGCGGAGAATTCCATCACCGTTACACGACAATCACCTTCCGCAGGGCCCCTGAATTTGCTCATATCGGTGTCGCAGTGAATTTTGCGATAATTTATCGTTGTATTGCGAATATTGCTGTATATTTCAGATGTTAAGTATAAATCCAATTTTTTTAAAAAATTTAGGATGCTAAGGCTAATTTTTATTTTCCGCTTGTAATGTCTCAACCAGAATTTTTATTATATTTGGATGAGCGCTTGTACCGACAATCATTATTGACCAATCAAGTCGGTGCGTTTTTTTTTTGCTGAATTTTTGAATGGGGTGTTCAGATGAGGTTGCCAAATACTTTAGGAATATTTTCAAACATCTGAATATACTACTAAAAAAAAAAAAAATCTCGTCTAAACCCCCTATTATCAGGCAAAGAAAAGTATGAATGTATACGTAAACCACCTATGCCGGATAGTTCTTTTTTTTATAAAGAGAAGCATGCACTTGAGAAAAGGCTGGTGAAAGAAGTCTGTATCAATCACATGCTGTTGAGATTCAACCTTCAGGCACGAATATGATACATAGTGGGTATATAAATACTTTAAAGCATTAAATGCGATTCTACTTGCAATAAATATTTATTGGTACGGATGACACTTTATTAGCAAAATGTTCAAATTATTTAACAAATGATACTACAGATCAAGTATTAATATGCACTCTGCACTCATTCAGGATGGTCTACATATTGCCATACACCCAGCTGAGACCTCTCTGTTTTCCCTTGACGTGCCAATTTTTTTAGTTCGGTTTTCGCTTTATCTTTCAATTGAACATTCGATCTTTTTTGCAAAGCAGGATGCATTTTTATCTTGATCTCGGTCCAGCGAGGTGCTTTGACAAGGGAAAGCCCGCGTTTCAAAGCATCAACCTCAGCATCTGTCCAGCGCTCGGGTTTCTTTCGATCTTTGGGCGGGGGTTCAAACGAGACATGAAGGTCCACTGCTTCACGAACTTCATCGTCTGTTCTTGGTTTTGTTGTTTGTCCGCTAGGACCTGAATTAGGTCTTACTGAGGAGGTTGAGGTTGAAGTTGAGGGTTGCACAGGTCTTGATGATGATGGCTCACTTGCGTTGCTAGAATTTGGTTTCTTTGCAAAAATATTACGATCCATTTTTGGCTTTTTACTGCTTGCCATATTTTCTCTTCTGATAAAGGGCACATCTTCGTCACTACTACTCTCAGGGTATCGTATCATAAAGCTACAAGATAGTATAAGAGATCAGTCTAATGCCTCTAATTAAGCTTGAAATATCATCTTTTACCGTCTTTTACTGTTGTTAGGGGGTGGTGGGGTATCTTCCTCAGAGATGAGGTTTTCCTCAGCGACTGTATGTTCTACTACGGTATATTTCTCGGTGATTGTTTCTTCTTCTTCCTCGAAGGTTGTCTCTTCCTCTTCTAGGGAAGGAAGTTCCTCAGCAGCAGAATATTCATCTTCGGTTGAATGCTCTTGCGGGACTTGTTCCCTTCGAACGCTATACTACTCGGCGGGAAGATGGTTAGCGGGAGTTGTACGCTTATATTATTCTTATTTTGACTTACAACTTCTCTGATCAGAAGGGCCATTGCCTTGTCCAGTTCTTGTGGGTTGAATATTCGGCCAAGATCTAGCATGTTTTCGTCTTCATTATTGCCCATTTCCCATGCATCTATCATTTTGTCATATAGCTCTCTTTGATCTTCGCCAGGAGGGAAAAAAAGGTCGACTTCATTTTGTAAGTCATAATCCTCTCTACCATGAAGACTAGATCTTAAAGCGAAATTTCTTAACGCAATGTCGAACTCCATTGCCTTCTCCATATATTCTTCTTTGTACTTGAACACTTCTTTCAGGAAGTTGTTGCAACACGTGTCAAGTTGGCTTCGATTCGCAACATGATACACAAGTGTCATGAGATTATATGCAAATACTAGATCTACGATCTTGAGTCGATCGTCTTCTTCTAGTTTCTCGTCAGCATCGTCGTTGATTTCTGTAATAACGTCGTCGTTTTCAGCAAATAAATACAGTTGATCCAATGGGTATGTTCCTGTATAGAAAGTGGTGTTGATATTGATGAATGAAAGCAAAGTCTTGGGGGAAACGGATTATTACCTTTTGCTTGCTTGTAATGATTTAAAGCGTTTTCGGTTCGAAAGCTGTTGCTCTCTACGTTTTTCAGATATTCATCAATAAAGCTGCCGCAGACTTGCAATCTTGCTATTACACGTTTATGAGCCATGACATGTATTTACAAAATTATTGTTACGAGAAGAGAAAAAAAAATCAATGTCTTAAGCGGGAGATCATATAATAATTTATATGCCCCATAGTATTTTCTTTCATGATGATGATTGATGCCTTTCTGTCAAGACTTTTTATTAATCTTTAATTTACAAATTATATATATTCTAACTCTTTTTCTTTTGTTTCTTTACTGCTTGATCATCTTCTCGGGAGCAGCAATCTTTCCGTAAACTCTCCAAATATCCTCAGGATCAGAAATTGTCTTTTGGAAGACAACGTACTCTAAAATATTGTGGATCTTATTGGGGTCACCACCAATCACTCTGTTCTTTTTATCGAACACTGCCATGGACTACGTGAAAAGAAGAATATTAGTTGCAAGTAAGCATACAGAGGCAATAATGAAATCTTACTTGTTTGGTAAACATCTTGACAGTAACTTGACCAACAGCGAAACCATGTTTGCTTACACCAGTAGTACCAACACAACGGACACAGACAATCTTGGGTTGTTCCACATCACCGTGATATTTCCATTCCCAACGAACATTATTACGAGTTTTTAATTGATTCTTCAAGTTCTATTCAAACACATAAAATGGTAAATATCTAGTTTTTTACTGTGAAGCCATAGTGATGTTACTTTTACTTACAGAGTACATGGCATCCAAACAAACTTCTTCTAAAATTTGACGATCTCCTCTATTTAACATAATCGCTTGAGTATACACATCCCAGGTAAATAGTATTCAATCGTTACTTACCTTGCGAAAGCATCATTCATATCTTTGTAGGTTTCCTCGGCTTCAGCAAGGAATTTACGAGAGTTCCACTTTTCGAATTGAGACTTGTATTTAATCAAACCAACACTATAAGTTATATTCTTTAGTATTCCTAAATTCCACTTGTATATCTCCATACTAGCTGTTACCTCAACAAGTTTTGAACGCTGTTCTTTAAGTTGCGCCACTTGGTTAAACGCCAGTTGGAAAAGTCTGTAATAGAAGGGGATTGCTCTGGGGGGACATAGTTGGCTGTAAAGTAATGTTAGCCTTGAACTGTCAATTACATAAATGAAGACAAGTTTACCAAAGACACCGTGATCACGTAATAAAATTTGCTTTCCTTGGTTTGTAGAGTATGCGCGCATACCCAAAACAAGAGAGGCTCGGGGTAACTGAGTGAAAACAACGCTTGTTGCCATTTGAGGTTGTTTGGTTAAAAGACCAAGTTGAGGTCTGAGCATAGATAATCTCATGCTTGACATTGTAAATAAGTGCAAGTTCCTGTAAGAAGAAAAAAAAAGAGAAAAAAGAAGAAAAACCCCGGGGTGGAGCCACCACAGCACCACAGTCTGACAGCTCCTCAACACAGTCACGACAATGTTCCCTTTTTTGAAAAATAAGGGAAAATGCAAAAATCCAATTTGTGCCGCAGAAAGCTTCACTCACTTTGCCTATAACATGTTCAAGAAATCCTCACGTACAAAAAACATTCGTAGGAAGGTTGAAGTGACTGAAGACGAACCTCTTGACGTCGAACAAGGTAAACAGTGCCGTTAAATCGGTCAATTAAACACAAGAGTAACTGAGTGTCTATTTTAGAAGAAATTGTCGTGAAAAAGACAATCACCTCGACCGAGAAAAAGAAAAAGGCTAAAAAGTCATTCAATGCCTTGAGTTTTGAGGATGACGAAGGCGATGTAGAGGAATTTCAGGTGAAAAAGACAAAGGCCAGTAAAAGTGCCAAATTACAGTTATCAGAGTAAGTCAACGGGAATACAAGTTACTACAACTTTACATTATTTAACACTTTATTTTTGTAACCATAGCAACCTGAATCCTCTTTCCGATACCCTAGATACAACGGAAGAAACCAAGTCTTATTATAACACTGACACCTTACAGCAACTTCGCGCTGGCACGCCTAGTTTACCAGCATCAGTCAAATCAACACTCGCCTCAGACGATGCTTTATTACACGAGAAATTCCCTTCAACTATGAATACTTCTATTGAAGGCGTTGCCATCCCGGATGCGGGTGCTATTCTCGCAGCAAAGAAAAAGAGAGAACAAATGCGTAAAGGATTCACTATCACCGAGCAGGACGATGGTTTTATTTCACTGAATGACGCTGATGAGGAAGAGGTAAGTGGTTAGAATGAGGGCGTAACTATCATGAAAAATACTTAGTATTATCTTTCTAGAATGGTGGATCTCGTTTGGTCCGAGAAGAGGATGATATCCTAGATGATGGAGAAGCAGAATTCGAAAAATATGTAGGGGATAAATTCACACTGAATAAAGGTACAGCCAAGATGCAAGAAAAGGAACGCCGAGAGGGTGTGCGTGAGATGATTGAGGAAGCTGAGGGTGACAACGATAATCAATCTGAGGATATGGAGCGATGGGAAGAAGATATGATGAAGTTTGGTGGTGCTAAGGCTCAAACGAGAGATTTTGATCCCTATGCTCCTCCTGCCAATTATAGACCAGCACAAGGTAAGCGCACTTTGGTATAGCTATACTAGACATTGTACTTATTCAGTTCTTTAGTGCCTGCTGAATCAACTTTGCCTACCTTGTCTGATGTGATGAGAGCCCTTAATTTAGTAGAAAGTCAAGTGTCGGAATCGATGAGCACCTACAAGTCAAATTTAGAAGAGTCGTTAAAGACAATCGAAAACTCGAACACTGTTGAAGACGATTTGGCAAAGGAAATCAAAAGAGGCAGTGAAAGATACAATTATTTCCAAGAGCTTGCACAATATGCAAATGATTTGGGTGAATTTTTAGATGCAAAGGTAAGTTGGGTAATCAAGGACGAAGTACACAATAAGAATCTAACATTTTGTCTTGCAGTTCCCCGAGTTGGAAAAGTTAGAATTAGAAGTACACGACATTATTGCAACAAAGACAGAAGTTGCTACGTCTCGTAGATGGCAGAACGATTTAGACGATTTGAGTTTATTTGCTGATATACCTACTCAATTGGATGAAGATATGGATCAACCCGAGGTGGATGAGTTTGGCAGAGTGAGAGAATTGCGTAATTCAGATGCAGCTCGTCAACGTAGAAGAGCAGAGAGAAATCAACGTATCAGCAAACAAGCGGATCTTTCAGAGCTCACTGGCGATGAAGGCATCAGAGAGCAAGGTCTCTGGACTGACGATGAAATGGGAGAAGATTACTACACACAAAAGGATACTAAGCTGGATACTGTTCAAAGCGAGAAATTGGAAGATATGTTGGCTGATGTAGGAGAAGAGTTCAAGTCACTCCGTACTGTGAAAGACAAATTTGAAGCCTGGAAATTAAAGTATTACGATGACTATCAAAAGGCTTACGGTAGTCTTAGTTTACCTGGCGCATTTGAATTTTATATCCGTTGTGAGCTACTCTCATGGGATCCATTTTCTGTAAGTAGCTTGTTTCGTAAATATTGTCAATAGAGTGACATACTAAGTTTCTCTCTCTTCTTTAGGATCCAAGAGATTTTGATAGCATGCAGTGGCATAGTATCTTGTCAGAGTTTGGTGTATCTGTAGATCATGAAGACCCAGATATTGAAATGCTAAACAAGACTGTAGAGAAGACCATGATCAAGAAGATCAAGAGTGTGTTGGACACCTTAAACGCGGCATCTACCAAAGAAATGAGATACGCTGCACAGGTCCTGGAGCAAGTCTCTTATTACGTTGATACCCACGAAAAGGCTTACAAGGTAACTTGATCATCTATAATTTACGTAAATCAACTACCTCTAACTATAATATTGCAATAGGAACTTGCGGCGAGTATATATGAAACTCTGGGGAAACAAATTGAGCGCATGGCTGATATTGTAGAAACCTCAGTTATGAAATCGATCTTACTACCAGAGAGTGTGGAAGCTAAGCAGCGCTTCTTTTGGAGTCAATGTAAATACTTAAAGACATTAGCAGTGTGGCGTAGACTTTTACCCAAAGAACACTTGGAGCGCTTGGGAAGTATGGTAGTGAATAGAGTACTAGCTCCCATATTAAAACCCGAATCATATCCCTCAGATCTTCACCTTCAAAATGAAGCTCTATTGTTATTATCACATTTGCAAAAGTAAAAATTTTATTATGTACATTTCCTTCATTTTCTTTACTCTTATTGCCAACGTCTGCTTTTTCTATTTCTCGATGGGTGATGGATAAGTTGACCCGTCTTTCTTTGTAATTCTGCAAGGCCACCTTTAGCCTCCAATTGGATGTGTATAATTGAATTGTTTCTTTTCTGTGTCTCTAAATCTTTGTCCTAGAGAGAAATATTACTACAAAACGTTCCATAGTGATGATGAAAGAGCGCTTATTCACTTTACCATGTCTTCAGGTATAATATCATCTGTCAAACTGATGGTTTCTGTTGTAGGCTTTAAAATAACTTCATTCTCCAAGGCTTCTTGGGCTGCCAAAGCCATCGAAATAGCGCGACCGACCATCGCACCCAAACCGTGAATGGTGACAGATTTATGACTGAAAAAAATAAAAAGAAAAGTCAGGATCTAGCTTTACTTTACTTTGAAGGGAAAACACTCGCTTACTTTTCTTTCAACATTAACCTCTTGACTCGCTTCACAATAGCAATCGTTTTACTTTTGTTAGAAACGTATATGTCTGTTGGGACAGCAGCGGGTCTCTGAGGCGTACGCTTATGAATAGAGCCTAGAGATCGGTTATTTGATGCATCGAGGATTATGTTTACAGTCTAAATTCTACCTTCTACCGGCACCCGCTTTTGAATTGTCGCCATTAGATCAAATTGTGAAAAATTAGTTTTGTAAGAGAGAAGAGTGTTAAACTCCGTACTGGCTTGAGATTTCAATAAATAATAAGAAAATCAATAAGCTTATGATCCTCACGAATCGATCTAGATCCAATTCCTTTTTTCAAAAAGTGAATGAGCTTTTAATTTATTTATTATATGGACAACAGAAAAAAAATTAAAATGGGGAGAATATTTAAGCCTCAACGGGTTGTTCAGCAGCAGGGGCAGCAGCGGGAGCAGGTCTGAAATCTTGAGCAGAGGGCTCGAGGATAGCAGACTCGTCCTTGGGTTCGAGGATAGTGACAATATCGGGAAGACATTGCTTGGGACCGTTACGACCAGTAGGATCGTTATCCAACATAATCTTGACCTTGATACCCAAAACACCTTGACGCAAATCAACGTGACGGACAGCAGTGGTGATGAAATCTCTGGCGGGGTTACCAGAGTGGATCATGAAACCGTCAGCGAACTTCATGGCCTTGGCACGGGCTGCACGAACCTTACCAGAGACAACAACTTCACAACCCTTGGCACCAGATTCCATAACGAAACGAATGACACCATAACAAGCACGACGAACGGCCAAACCGTTGAGGAGCTTGAACTTGACAGACTCACATTGAGCAATGGCACAGAGACCACGGTTTTGGACACGTTCAGCATAGAGCTCAACAGCGTTCTCGGGGAACTTGAAACGCTTTTGGACAAGAGTGGTCAATTCACGAATACGACGACCCTTCTCACCGAGAACGTTTTGTGTATGAGTGGCACGGATGATGATTCTAATGAGATAAATGAAATTCCAATTAATACAATGCTGATCTCTCTCTCTTTAGCTTAATGCTATCGTTTCTTATCCAAATTGACACTTTACTCGGTACGGGCAGGAGTGACACGAACTTCGACACCGGCATAACCATCTTCGGCGAGCTCACGGGTGAAAAATTCGTTTAATTCAGCATAGAAGACACCGTCAGCGACCTATTCAATCAAATCGTCAATTATCGTATCCATGCATGTTGAATGAAATTTCAATATTGCTCATAATGCTGAAATCGCTACTTACGAACTACAAATAAAAATCAATCATGTTAATCATCCATCCATTCTATCCATCCTCTGTTCGATTGTATTACCTTTCTCTTCTTGGAGATTTGAGCAGCAGCCATGATTATATATATACGGTTACGTTAAAAGAGAAGGGATGTATGAGTTGCCAGCACAATCACACACTAAACCCCTTTGCTTTCCAAAAAAGGAAATTAGCATTGTCCGATTTGAGTCCGGGCCGCACTTCGAATTTGGATCAACACACCCATTTAAAAAGCTTAATTCCGTCATTTAAACCAGCACTTGCTTTCTTCTCCATATCTATCTGTTATACACATATATAAAATGACTGTTCCTCCTACAACAAGCGAAACAACTCAAGCTCAATCTACTGGTGCTGCCAAGCCTGATTTGCAAAGAGACATGTCCCTCAATACCCTCAAGACCAACGAACAATTATTGCGTGAGGAAATCGAAACCTTAAAGCGTGAAACTCAGGAACTCACCGAAAAGGACGAAGAGCTCAAACAAGATATCGAAAAGATCCATGAAAAAATTGTTCACGCCGAAAACTAGGCTGTTGTCAAATGAAATAAACAAATACCCTTTTATTATCCTCCCACTAGTACTTGTCTATATGATATCATCTCGCTATTGGGAAAACGTGTTACAGTTACCAAATGTCGCAAATTGAATATTTATATTACTTTAATATGTGGGAAACTAAACTAGTGGTTACTATGGTTCAACTTTTACATGCCTGGACCGTAGAAAACTATATATACGTGTTGTGTATGCGGTGGGCTGTATATGTGATGCAGGGAAAGAAAAGAACATTAAGAATAGCGTATAATATCAATCCTCGTACAGCATTCTGTCATGTACAACCTACCAAAAATGCTTGGGTGTGCGATAGTCCTACTTCCAAGTAAAAATAGAATCAAGAACAACTTAGAGTCGAGGCTGTGATCGCGAATCAAATAAGTGAACCAAGTGACTAAAAATTGAAAGATAAAGGATATATACTTAACTCTGTAAAACTTGGCATTACATAACTACGTACATACTCGGAAGAAGAAAAAAAAAAAACTCGTACTAATCATGTTGTGTACTATAATACTTGATTTAATTTTATTGAAAATATATACATTGAATATGAACAAACTCATCGATGAGCTTTGGAAAAAAAGTATTAGTTGAATCCATAGTAGGTACACAAATGAAATAAAACGGAAAAGTGTACATAGTGATTTACTGCCACTCGTTTAGTGTTATGTCGTTCACTTAATAGATATTGGCTTTTCTAATTTACTTTGGAGAGCAATCATCTTTTTGTTGGATAACTCAAGCGACCTCTCTAGTTCTTGGTCAATTTCACATCTTGATCTCGATAATCTTGCACGAGCAGCGATGGTCCTTTTTGTGCTGTTGATGAAATTTTGTTCCTTTCTGATTTCCTTCATAATTAAAGCGTCAGCATCACTGATGGCAGAAGGTGCACTACTGAAAAAGTATATAAATTAGTATTTATCATGAGTAAGTATCAATTACTAGACTTACTCTTTTTTCGAATAGGAATCCCTGTTTACATACACAGGGCGTATTTTTGCTTCTTTCAAGAGGGGCGTGTTGTTGTTGAGCATGTCTAGATTCTTTTCAGTGATAATCGAGCCCATGCTACTGACCGAGGAAAAGTAATCTACGGCATTATGGGGAGGTGTTATTGGCAATGGAGTCTTTTTAGCGGTGGTTTTTCCAGCTGGAATGCTTCTATAGGTGGGAGATTTTTTATCTGAATAGTCCATGACATTGTGAGGGATGTGGAAACTGTTTTCATTGTAATGATCGCCTTTGATGGGTGCTTCGGAATTACGTTCCTGCTCAAATGTATAGTTTTGGAAACATTTGACTTCCTTCTTCAATCGAATGACTTGCTTTTTAGCGAATGCGAGTTTACGTTCTGACTCTTCTAAAGCCTGTTGTACATTTCTCAGTGAGTCTCTGTCACGTTGCCACATGGATGATAAAATTAACGATCTCCCTTCACCTGGTGAATATTCAGCTGAAGGGGTCAATTGAGGTGATGCATTGGAAGGTATACTAGGCAATGATTTGGTTGATCTCTTCATACGAGTTGCTGTGGAGGTTTGATTTTGTAGAGTTAGTAATTCGTTTTTGAGTTCCAAGCATTCGGCTTTCGTCTGTTTGATGACCATATCGTAGTCAGTAGATTGGGCCTTGAGTTTGCTTTCATATTGACTGACAAGTTCTTTGGATTTAATAGCTTCATTGGAAAGTTTGCTGTCAAATTCGGCAACCTGATTCTCTAACTCATGCAGTTGTTCATTCAATTCTCTGTTCTCGGCATATAGCTTTTCGTTTTCAGATTCCAATGAGGGTATCTCTTTTTCCACCTTCTCCTTCAGTTGTAATTCCAAAGTCTCCACTTTGTTCTGCAAATTTGTCAACTCTTGATTCACAGTACTGTCAGCGGCGTTGTTTTGTTCTTCCAATTGCTTTTTGAGTTGTCCAAGGTCAGTCTCCAACTCTTTCTTTTCTTGAGCGAGAAGCTTCACGTTGGATTCTAGCTCTGATTGAGCAAGCAATAAAGCATCAAGATTCGACTCCACTTTTATATTGTTCACTTCGAGTGCTTTGTTTTTTGATGCTAAAACTGCAATTTTCACGTTTTTCTCCTCCAAAAGAGTATTCAGCTTTTTAATGTCCTCACTGCGCTGTATATTCTCATCGTTGTCGTTGGTCTCCAATGTATTTACTTTGGACTGTAGTTCTGTGATACGGGCGTCTTTTTCTTGGAGCAAAGTAGTCATTCTACATATCTCTTCGCTATGTAGGTTATTCATTGAAGATTTCTCCTCCTCCATCTGGTGATGAATATTATCCAACGTATTACTTTTCTC
Source organism: Mucor irregularis B50 (assembly GCA_000587855.1). Classification (NCBI taxonomy): domain Eukaryota; kingdom Fungi; phylum Mucoromycota; class Mucoromycetes; order Mucorales; family Mucoraceae; genus Mucor; species Mucor irregularis. The sequence goes on from KK076448.1 coordinate 29,023, forward strand.
ATTGAGCAGCGCTTTTAATTCGGCTATCTCTGATTCGTACTTTTGTTGCAATTTCAGTTTTTCCTCTTCCAAATTATTTGCTGGTTGAGTCAATTTTTGTCTAAACTGCGCCAAAAATGCTTTGTTATCGTCCAGTCTCCGACTCTCTTTATTAGCAGTAGATGGTGTATCTTTGCTCAATTGACTGCAAGTGTAACTGTACCCAATGAATTGGTAATCTCTGTACATATCTTCTTCATCGTCTTCTTCCTCGTCGTCTTCAAATTCGAAAACATCTTCATCCTCTTCATCTTGACTGTTGGTTGCTGCAAAAAAGGTGGTGTCGTCTAGCGATTTGATCGATGGGATAAATGGTGGAATAGCTTCTTTGCGTAGCGTTGTCCAGTTGATGTCCTTGAAAAATGGGTGCGATTTAATCCCACTTACACCGCCTTTCACACCCAACCGATCGGATTTGGTCTTGAGCAGTAATCTATCATCCCATTTAAATTAGTTTTTGACCTTCAAATGCCTTCAACTTTTGCTTACTTTGTTATTAAATCTTTTGCTTCTTTAGAAACTTCAATTTTGTCGTCAAATTGGACCTGCAGCGAAAATCTATGTGTTAGTGATCCAAAAATAAAGAAATGTTTTGAAAGTAGTTTACCTTTGGGTTCATGAGACTCTTTTGAATGTCGCTCACTTTGCCTGTGAAAGGTGTAACACCGTAGAGCAACTCGTACAGAATGATACCAACGGACCACCAGTCAGCTTCAGGGCCGTAAATGGTTGTGCCAAAAGTAGAGTCGCTCATCTCTGGTGACATGTACAATGCTGTTCCGACTGGAAACAATGATTCCTATGTTATGAGTGAGTATTAATCTTTGTTTCGTTGAGAGTATTATTTCGTTTGATCTACTTTACTGTTGTGTCGATGGATATGCAACATCCAAGATCACCTAGTTTGATGTGTCCTTTGCTGTCTATGAGGATATTTGCGGGTTTGATATCTCTATGCATGTATCCCAGCTCATGTACTCTTTCAATGGCCAGGATAAGCTCAGCGCAGTAAAATCGAGCTTCATCTTCGTTAAACTTGTAATCCCGTATGCTCATTAAATTCTCGAGATCGCCACCGTGAGCATATTCCATAACGAGATATAAATTTTCAGGGTCCTGAAACGAAGCATAAAGCTTTGGCAGCCACTCCTCGTTTTCATTTGATAATATGAGTCTCTCCTCCATTGGTGATGATCTTCCAGCTTGTTTTATTAAATGCGATTTGTTGAGGGTCTTCATTGCGTATATATTTTCCTTGTCGTGAATACTTTTAACAATGGTGACTTTTCCAAAAGCACCTTCCACGTAGGTATCTTTGTTGAGTACTTTAAAGTCTTTCAGCGATATTTTAGTTTTGTTGAATTCATGACATATGGGTTTATCTATTATGTATGACATGAGATTTAGTCATTTTTTATGATGATATCATTTTACATGTTATAATTAAACTTTACATAATTGAACGAATGCATTAGCCGATTCTTGTGGATCTTTATGTTGACACTTTGCTGTATTATTATATAATGATATCAATGCATCCATTAATGCATCTTTGTGTGTCAATTGTTGAAATACTTTTTGTTCCCTTGAAAAGCGAACGGAAAGATTATTTTTGATCGGAAAATTGAAAGTCGACATTAATGTGGTGATATATAATTAAATTGAATTGAATACAAGATAGAGTTTTTATGTATGCGTTTTTAGAGAGAAGTTAAAAATTATATAAAGTAAAAAAGAAGTACAATGAGAGAGAGTGAAAGAGAGAGAAGTAGAAGAAAAGAAATATATGTTATTAAAAAAAAAGAGTCAAGAGTGGGGTTAAAAACATAAACATTCTCCTCGTTTAGGCAAGTAAGACAAAACAACAACACGACGCATAAAATTAGTGCAAACGGCCGAAGCACACACAAACACACACAACACGCTCGCCTATTCACACACACACCTTTTTTTTTTTGTTGTTATTGCTCAACACTCTTTTCTGTATTTCTGTGTAGCCAGCATGTTCTACCTTCTGTGTCTACTCTACGCGGCTTTGAGTTCTAATAACTGAATCACTCCATTAGAAAGCTTCCTTGTCGAGATTAACCTAAACAGTAACACTTTTTTATTCTTGGGAGCAATAAAAGTTGTCAGTGTACTTTCAGATTCTACAAAGAAACTTATTACAGCGTTTGTTGTCAATATAGGAGAAACAAGTATTCGTGTGTAACTTGTCCTCTTATAGAGAAATGTAAACACCACCTTGCCTAGAATCATTCAAGCGAACTTTCAAATGAAATTATGTTATTATTGGAGAGCTTTAAGTTCGTTATTAGTATGTAATTGTTGTGCATATACAACAGTGATATTTACGCAGCAGAAAATAGAAGAAATCCACACAATCTCCGCAGCACAAGCTTATAAAACGGAGAACATACCGCAGTGGGGGCATATATGAGTATTACCTGTTCATTTATCCAAAAAGTGCCTTATTGAAGGATAAACGCGATACTACATTAAATCGGCAGCGGTGATAAAACTCCGAAGAAACTTAATGTTCCCGCTCACGCAACTCCCCTTTTTTTGTTGCCCAAACATACACGCACACATATTTGCCCCTCCTTCTTATCACACGTTTTCTTTATTCTAATATTATGGCTTCTAACAATCTTGCACCCGATCAGCGCTACACTCGTTTAGAGAAGTTGGGTGAAGGTACTTATGCAACTGTATTCAAAGGAAAGAATAAAGTTACAGGTGAAATTGTTGCCTTGAAAGAAATACATCTTGACCCAGAGGAAGGAGCACCATCTACAGCCATTAGAGAAATTTCACTCATGAAGGAACTTAAACATCCCAACATTGTACGTCTTCAAGATATCATTCACACAGAAAATAAATTAAGTTTGGTGTTTGAATTCATGGACCAAGACTTGAAAAAGTTTATGGACTCTACAGCAAGAGCAACACATGGCGCTTTAGATCCCAACATTATCAAGTCTTTTATGTATCAACTGTTGCGAGGTATTGCTTATTGTCATGAAAACCGTGTATTGCATAGAGATTTGAAGCCACAAAATTTATTAATCAACAAACACAACCAGTTGAAGCTTGGCGACTTTGGTTTAGCTCGTGCTTTTGGAATTCCCGTAAACACCTTTTCAAACGAAGTCGTTACATTGTGGTATCGTGCCCCTGACGTCTTGTTGGGTTCACGCATGTATTCTACATCGATTGATATCTGGTCGGCTGGTTGTATTATGGCAGAAATGTATACAGGAAGACCTTTATTCCCTGGCACAAATAACGAAGATCAATTACAAAAGATATTTAGGTTGTTGGGTACTCCAAATGAACAATCTTGGCCAAATATCTCTCAATTCCCAGAGTACAAACCTCCTCAAGTCATTTACCCCACTCAACACATATCTCAAATACTCACAAACATTGACTCTTGTGGTCTCGACTTGTTGAATCGCATGCTTCAATATCAGCCTCAAATGAGAATTAGCGCAAAAGATGCCTTAAACCATTCTTACTTTAATGAGGTTAGATATCTATTTACTGATTAGAATTAGAAAAAGAATCTCATATTCTATTAAGCTAATAAAAAAAAATGATTTTATTAAGAAAGAAATAATGATATGTGTGTGTGTGTGTGATGTGGTTGTATTAAGAGAGAACTATAGTAAGTGGTAGTAGTGGTAGAAATGCATATTTTGAAAATGAATGAAGCTGTGGGTGCAAAAAACCCTAATTTACGATTTAAAAAGTAACTTTGTGCATGGCCATAGAAACTTGTTGTTGGCCATCCCAGTCGAACAAGTCGTCCAATTGAAAATCTTGGTTGACTATTGTGCTTGGTGAATACACAGAATCTTCATCAGATGAAAAAGATGGTGACAATATAGGAGATGGTAACAAAGTGGCTGAAGTTGTTGTGCTATGGGGTACTAATAAATCTCTTCTTTGCTTTGAACTCTCATCTTGTTGAACAACCTCCGCTGCAGGGAAAAGAAATATGATAAAATCATGTTGCGATCTTGTTGAGAAAAAGGGGAAAAGTTGAAAGAATGTGTACTGGTATGGTGGTGATTATAAAAAAGAATTGTATACTGATATTAATTTTTCCATTGGGTGGATTTTTGGGTTGGTTTTGAGTTGACTTTGACTTGATTTTTTTTTTTTTTCTATGTACACATCGTGGATTTCATCATTTCGGTAGAAGATTTCTCTAAAGAGCAAGACGACCTTATTTCTTCCTTCTTTACGATCCGTGCTGAATCGCAAAAGTCATTGAACAAAATAGGAGTGGCGGCATTGAATTTAATTTGGGCTTGCAAGTTTGCTAGTTGTCTAGTAAACGCTTCTAATTGTGAAGTCAAAATAGCATTCTGGTCTTCTAAAGTTTTAACTCTCTTGTTCACTGATTCATTTTCTTCGGTAAGCTTTTTGTTGGCATTTTCAAGGTCAGAGACATATCTACGCTTTTTATCGCGAGATTCTTGAGCAGCAGCTCGATTACGAAGAATTCTAAATGATTGGTAATAGAGTTAATATTTGCGCAATCTATAATTCTCTTATTTAATTCGTATTACCTTTCTTTAGTCTTTTGGTCTTTATCGTCCAATGAGAGTCTAGATTTCTTGAGTGATACAACGGACTCTGAAGATGATTGCTCATTCTCAGAAGAAACCGAAGAAGCAGACGAGAAAGAGGCTTGTCTTTTTTGAGGGACAGAGGTAGAAGTCAAACCAGTAGTAGTAGACAAGGGAGTCAAAGGATCCACAGTAAAATTGACAGGGAAAGATAATAACTCTGCCAAATCATTGACGTTACTGTTGTTGCTGTTGTTGTTTAGGTTGCTGTTGTTGTTGTTGTTGTTCATTATAATAGGATAAAAAGAGAGAGAATGCTTTTCTTTGATGGAAGATATGTTTAAAGGTTCTTTTCTTTAAATGTTGTAGTTGAATTATAATAAGTTTTTTTTTTTACCACCCAATGGAAAAAAAAAAATATCAGTATAACAATTATTTGATAACAAAAAAGAAGTTAGAAGTCGACTAAAGAAACAAGAAAAAGGAAAAGCGTAGTCAATTTTTATTCTTATAGTAAAATTTCATCTCGCACCTGACCAATCAAAATCAAACACTTGTTTGAATCTCCTGTAAACACCAAACACTGAAAAAATAATTTTATTTCAGAGACATACCGTAGCACAATGTAATTTAAACAAAAGGGAGCACTGGAGACACGTAGACATTTGCATAATGACACGTATTCGAATATACCGCAGTTGAAGCTATAAATAACTTTATGTCATAATATTCTCTTTAATTGAATAAAAGTAAGTGATATAATATGACACATGTGCCTGTGGCTGGCTGTACACAACACAACAATATGTATCAATTGCCAAGCATATCTTATACACTGACTCTTTCCAGAGGGCATGTGTGCACATGGGTGTCCAGTGGCACTCTCTTCCCATTATTCTAAAAACTACTAGAATATTCTTACTTTTATTTGAACTGACACTACTAAACTATAAACTGCAACTCTGAATGGATAGACTTGAGATCCTAAAAAGTGGGTATGCTGGTCACGCCATCTAAACAAGGAAACTTGGAACTCGAGGTGGTCGAGCAGTATTTAGCCTGCATATGTATGTACGACAATTCAATAGATTATATATAGTCAAGCCGACTTTTTGTAAATAGTTCAATTAAAATTTACGTAAGCAAATTTGTCTTTACTTTTTACACATTGTAAATTTGCACCGAGTTGTTGTAAATTTGAGTTGCTAAAGCAGTAAAGGATGTTCAACAATTTGTACGACTTTTAAGTTGTGATCGTTACAATTTTATCGCGTGGAAGAGACGATCGAGGACATCGTGTACGATGGTCTATGGATAACACCAATTAACAATCTCTTGTTTAAACAGCATGGTCCAGATCTATGCTCTCTAGAAGTCCGCAGTGATACCTTATTAATCATGATTCATACACGCAGAGACATAATGACTGAGACAATCAAATAAAACTTTAGTGTCATCATAAAATTATATCATTGTAGCATTTAGAGTAAGAAGAAAAATTGCGAAATAAGAATGTACATTTTGTAAGTTAATTCCAGTTGAAAGAGAAGTGAACAAAGCGAGGTACATATTTATATCACAGTAGATTGACTTGAATATCAACATAAATATGTCTTTTCAAGCAAAGAATAATTACAATCAAATCATAGCGTTATGGAACATGTATTTGACATGCTTGTACGCAGTATGTCTTTCTCAAGTAACGACCACAATGTGAATATATCAGTCATAGTACCTTGTTTTCTGTCGCTACCCCTTTCTCGCTGGTCATTACATTTAAGGTGGTCTTTAAGTGGAAACTAATCTAAGCCAGAAAGTATTATAACTATCAATTTCAAATACTAGTGTAGATTTGAAGATTGACGAACAACAGTGCCTTTACTTGGCTATCCAGTTGGAGAGCCAAACGTTTGTGAAGCATGACGGCTATAATGCAATAAAGGAACGCCAGATTTCTGACTTCATGGTCTTAGGGCACCATTGTACAGAAAAGAGGGCATTGATTACATATTTGTATCTGTGTCACAGCATTAGTTGTTTAGCCGAAGACTGATGATCTTGAGCTTTTAAACACTGATGCTTTCATGTGACATCTTGGCCTAGGCGTTAATTTAACCGCAAGACAAGCTGAAAGTATTTTCATGTTTCTTCTACATACTTGCTTTACAAGTATGTAAACATAGAGAGAGGATGTGAAACTTCCCCAAAGTACTTTGCGATAATGTTGCACGAAAAGAGGCTAAACATCTGATTTACTCGGCCCTTGTGTTAGGCATTTGTTTTTATTTAAAAAGTAATATCAACTTTCATACATTTTTTTAGCTCTTTCACATATTAATGACAGAAAGATTGTTTACTTCTAGTCCAATCGAAGAAGGTGATATTATAGAAGTTATTTCTAATACACAATCGACAAAAGACGATGACTCCATCGGAATCAGTACACCTATTCAATCAACAACAACAGCAAGTCCAACTAGTAATGAGTTCGATGGTATAAACAAATCCGATGTGGTTCTTTTGATGGATATTTCTCGTGACAAAAAGTGGATATGCTATGTTCATCATGCGAAAAATAATACTGCAAGAAGTGATGTTAAAAAAGTTATCAGGATCACCCGCTGTCGATTCAAGGCAAAAAATGAGAAAACCAAGTTAACCGAGAATGTTTTTAGTAAATCAGAAGAAGATGAAAAAAGTACTGCTGGAACAGTGGATGGCTCTGTTTGTATTAATGTGCATAGCCAAACTATTGATTTCGACAACTGCACTGAAATTATTACTGACGAGTATTTGCCATACGAAAATCATTGCAAATTTCTTTCAATTTCTCCGGATGGAAAATATATAGCGTTATCTTGTTATCATGAAGAAGCTGTTGTGGAAAAAAAGATGGTAAATTGTATAATATTCGAGGTTACGACCAAGAATGAAATCAAGCTTTACACAAAATTAAGAAAATGTAACGGTCGTGCAGTTTTTTTGAAACAACATGGAGATAGGCATTGCCTGGTTGTAGTCAACGATAAAACACTGAAACTATATGACACCAATTTTAAAGCTTTCAGTCAGACAGCAACGTATTTGTACGATTTGACACCATTTGCTTCGAGCTCGGATCAGTTACTGGAAGCTATAGCACACCAAGATTCGTATATTAAAGAGAACAATCCGTGGGTCGCTATGACCAAAGGGCACGAAGATTCGGACAACATTAAAAAAATTATGACTCTCTCTAGGCATATCCGAGATGAAGTGCTGGTCACTCCCTTTACTAAAGGGGGGATTGTTCGAGTATGGTCAATCAAAGACGATGGGGTGCGCCTGACATCTTTCTGTGCGCCAGATGAGCACATAGTGGCATTTTCAAAAGATCTCAAATATGCTGCAACAGTAGCTGATGGTATAAGGGCCATCAATATATACAACGTAAAGAACGGACTGTTGGTCTATACCTTAAACTCGCGTTTTACGAAGAAGGAAGGTTATTTCGAGGTGACACACGCTAGATTTTGTTATGATTCACGCTATATTGCCTTGTCTGGGCTGCAAACAACCGAAAAAGACAATGATTGCTACACTAGAGTGATCTTCGAAGTCTGGTACATAGAGGCAGAAAAATCTATTTATGGAAGTATTCATGAAGCTGGTTATGATTCTAGAGATGACACCAAAACTGTAAAACCCTTCGTACACAAATGCGAGACAATCGATAAACAAAAACGTTTGAAAGGAATATACACACACAAAAATTTGCAAAAAGAAAACGAAACATTGTGGGTAGAGTTGCTAATCGATGTAGAAAAAGTAGCTTTGAAAGAAACTTTGGCCTCAATTGGGGATTCTGGTGGAAATGATGTAATGAAAGAAGAGGGCGTTAATGATGCGGCCGGATTAGAGACACCAATCGATGTTAAAAAAGCACTTAAAATCAATTGGTTAAATCCTGATGGAAAGCACAGTAAAAATAACAAATTTGAGGTGGAGAACGATCTGGATAACTGCGAACATTTGAAGTGTGCTAATATTACTGTGGGGGATAAAGTCTATCTCGTACGTTTTGGTAATAGCATGATTCAACTGTGGCTGAAGGGTAATCCAAATGCTGTCACTGAAAATAGAGAGGATAATCAACTTGTGTACATCAGAGCGTACAAGGGCCCAAAGTACGGACTTGCTTACTCCTTTCGCGATGGTTGGGAGATCAAAGATTTTGACAGCATAAAGTTTATTGATGGAGCGCCAATTGGAAGATTGATAGTTAACATTGTACTAAGTGATAGTAGTATAGAAACTGGAGATCAAGAAATTTTACGAAGAACATACCACACGGAAGAGGTTTTCTTACCTATTGCAGAAGATCACAATGACAAAAATGAATTTGACTATCATACATTTGAAAGCGCCTGTCAGGCATTTCACTATCTACAATACTATTGGTTCAAGGAATTTGGCTCAAGCATTCCTTGGGAGGAGAGTAGAGAGAAGGAGGAAATGAACGAAAGGGAAAAAATCATCAAGGAGACAAAGATGTATGAGGAAAAGATTTCTGAGATGAAATTTTATGCAACGCTGAAAAGGCACAATAGTAGAGAAAAGGAAAAAGAGCTTAAAAAGCATAAAGAAAAGAAGAGGCTTAAGGTGAGTAATTCATATATTTTATGAGTGTCTATTTATTATAATAGTCATTTGTGTCCCTAAACATTATTCAATTTGCTAGAAGAAGTTCCTAAACCTGTTTTCCAAAACCAACGAGCTTATCCAAGCAGCCATAAAAAAAAGCACACACAAAAAAATCAATTATTTCGCAACCATGGCAGGAAGCAGGACCCTTTCTATGCTAGCTAGCTTTCATCATGGTAGAGAGATAATAAAGCTGCTGTTGAAGAGCGAGGCTTCCATTTCTTTTAGCATATTTAGTTATCCTCGTCTAATTTGGGATATGGGATCGAATTCTATTAGCGAAAACAACAATGATGATGTAGAGCGCACAGCTAGAGTTGTAAGAACAGTGGACCAGAATATTGTGTCTGAAGGAGAAACTACAATCACCTATAGAAATTCACCAAAAATTACTGAAGTTATCGAAGGAAAATACAATTCCATAGCAAAAAACGAAAATGTTTTGACAGTGTTGATCAAAGAATTGAGTTACAATCTTTATAAACTGATGTTTAACCGCATTCTGTTTGATTCCAAAAAAATTGGTCCTGGATGCTTGTCTGCGCTTGTTGATGCATTGCTATATCTCCAGGAAGAAGGAAATACAAGTAAATACGCTCTCTTCTGTCGAAACAAGAATTGATTTGATATTAAACTTGCTATGCGTTTTATAGATCTACTATTGTCAAGTAGCCAGAAACTGTCATTTTTGGTAATAGACAGATTCACATTGGGTGTTTTGGGAAGCGAAGCGACGAATGTATTTCATGTTGATAGACTCCAAAGATTTTATGTCTCAGATATCAGAAACCTGGAGTGCCATTCAACTATGGAGCAGTTGCAAAAATACAGTCCACACTACTGGAACATTTTTTACATTGCTTATAAAGCTAAATTGTATGTATTAGATGAAGGTTGGTCGCAGAACATCTTAGAAAGCTTCGGAAAACTTTGGAAAAGTACACAATCTTTTTTCAAAAGACTTTTTGGTGGATTGCAATATGGCTCTGGAAAACAGATTTGCGTGGTACCGTTAACGTATTTCAACACTTACAACATCTTACCGGAAGATCGCATTCACAGCAATAAAAAGACGGCCAAAATATTTGGATTTTTCAAGAGAAGACATCGTGAGCAAATATACAAAAAGGATAGCGCTTTCGTATCAATTGCATCTGGAGAAGAGAATAACAATATATTCAGACAAGGGGATACCGTACTCGAAGTTATGCTACAATATAAATGGAGAAAATTTGTCAGAATCAGATTCATAGGTGTTTTTCTTATTCATATCGCGTACTATATTAGTTACTGCACTGGTGTATTATTCGCTTTTGAAATGTATGGATATGACTCTAGTGACAGTCAAAGATCGCTTTTTGCTCATCCTCAACATATGGTCTCCATAATTATTGCGCTTCTTTCTGGGTCGATATTACTATGTCAAGAATTTCACCAAATTTACAGGAGCAAAAGAGTGGTTAGCTATTTTAAGTCAGGATATAACTGGGTGGATTTTGCAGCATTTGTGTTGCCTTTGGTGACATTTATTCAACTCGTTGAAAACATGGATTATTTTGTAAGTAACAGTATTAGTAGAAGTTAACACATGGTGGAAACCTAATGGGGCTCCTCATTTCACATACTTAGTATGAAATATGTAGTTTGGCTACTTTGATTTTATGGTTACATGGTATATTGAGATTAAGAGTTTTCTCACTTGTGGTAAGTATGATATCAGGAGTAAATTATGCTTCGTATTAACCATTATTGTAAATTGTACAGGGTATTGCTCTTGAAACGATTATTCAACTTGTTCAGAAAGTAGGCTCTATTTTGTGCATTTTATTTTTTGTTGTTATTGCATTTACCCATACATTTATGGTGTTGTTGAGACGACGTGATGATCAATTTTTTCAAGAAAACTACAGTGGCACCACTTCCATTAACGCCGATAGTGCATCGGTAGACGGTGAATTGCCAACTACCGTTGGTATTACAAATCTATTCGATGTCAGTGCCTCTAACGGGTTCACCGACCCTTACAAAGCATTCTACCAGGTGTGGCTTTTAATATTTGGTGTATGGGATCCTATAGTCAACGGAAACGCTGGAGATGATAGAATGATTTTCTTTTTATGTATAATTTTTGCTTTGCTAACTGTGCTGATTTTCACGAATATGGTCATGTGAGTTTGACACTCAATTACTGAAAAACCAAAAATCTAACCAAATCATTGGTACTAGCGCACTTATGTCAAGTACAGTTGATGAGGTGAAAAAAAGGGGTAAGAAAGTTTGGGTTAGCCATTTTGCAGGTGAGTTAAAGCATACTTTGAATAGTTTGTCTCGCATTCTAATCAGAGCTATCCTCTATCTAGCTGTGATAGCGGAAATTGAGCAGTTATGGTGCTTTCCAATCACGAAGCGCAATAGAAATAACAATCCAAACTACATATATTATATTGCAAATTACGATGCTGTGCAAACACAGAAAGAAAAGCTTGAAAAGGAGACCAAAGAACTGAGAAAAAAGGTTTTGAAAATCGATGATCCTTGAAATATACACATACTACAATAAAATTCTAAAATATAGAACAACGCGAAAAGTCTCTCATCGTATATATAATCAGAATCAAAGACTATATTCCAAAATTTGTATTCTAAATCAGGCTTTCCTTAAAAGAAATGTTACGACGAAAAAGAATGAAAAGTCCTTATACTTGATGCCACACGGCAGGAGTTGACAAATATTGTTCATAGTAGAAGAAGAGTTTTTTATGCGAAGTTTCGATAACAACACCCTTATAAAACGAATTATTGTATTTACATAAGAAGAGTGAAACGTTTGCATTGGTGTATGATCCATAAATATCATTCTATTGCTCTATAACTGTCACAATGTGTATTTTTGTGGCCAATGTACGTACTTACAATTATGTGATTCACCCTCAATAAGGCAATCGGCAATCTTTGGATTTAATACATTTTTTAAATATTCCACTACATCAAGCACTGAAACTAACACCGTGTATACAGTGTCAGATATTTCGAGCTTACGTTTCATAGCATCATCTTAAAATACCTTATAATATCACTGGAAATTGAATTGACGACTATCTGCAAAATTTGGTTGCATCAAATGGCGATAGAAGTGAATGTACATATCTAATATTTACTCCTTGAAATAATATCTGTATGTGCATGAGCATAGGTTCTACCTAGTCAGTTGTAACTTCTCTGCATCATGGTAATTCATATATGATCACAAGTTATATCTCGTGCAATTGTGCCTGCTATTTTGTGCAATTATCTTTTAATGTATAATGCATATGGTGCCAATGTATTGGCTATGGGAAAACGTGTTACTAATTGTGATAATATGTACGAGAAGAAATTAGGAAATTGAAACCGCACAGTGATGATAAGCTGAGTTGATGCATATGCTCGAAAAAACAATAAGCCGGCAAAAAAAAACTGTGATATGTAAATAAGGATAAACTCGTATTTGCAATGAGAGATATACATGAGTAGAGATTCACAACATTCTGAAGAAGTAAAAAATTAGGATCTACATGAATGTAGTACACATTTTAAATAGGTTACCAATGATCGTTTACACAACTTTTCTTTAATCTATTGGATGAACATACTATACATCATTGTTTACGCTTCTACCACCCTTTTGTACCCGAGTACTACACACACAAGTACTACTGATGGACGATGTAACAAACAGTTTTAACTGTAATTGTACAACAGTGGCTGATAGTATGTATGTACATGTTATATCATGTACTTCGTCTGTATCTTGGGCTTAAATCCGAAACGCTATTTGTCGTTTATTTTAGCGCTTAATTAATTGAAACTGAGCCATATGACATTATGGGAAATTTTGTCTCTTATAAGTTGAAGATATTTTTAGATTCGTGAAGATATTGCAATACAGCAGGAAGAAAAGTTGAGGGTAAAAGCAAAAAAAAATAAAAATAAAAAATAAAAATGAACATACTCGCCATCGCAAAAAAAAGTTTGAAGATAAAAATGATTGTGGCTGTTGTGTAGCTGTAACAAAGTGGCATCTTTGTATGTCGTTGTTTTTAACACTTGATTCAAAAAGAGTACTTATTTTAAGGTTTAGGGTAATAAACTTTTGTATTCCCTTCTATACTTTCTATTACCTATTTGGTTAGTCGTCATGTATGTACGCGCTTGCAATGAAGAATACATGATTTTTTTTTAGCCCTTTTGTTGTATATAAAACAAATAATAACAAGTTTTTTATTGTTATATCATCAGCAACACCTAATTCGAATCGAAAATTGCAGAAGAAAATGAAAAGGATCGAGGTTTTAGCGGAGTGTTACAAACCATAATTCCATGACCAATCCCCTTTGAACGTGGAGAGACACACTCCTTAGTGCGCTACACATCTTGAGTTGGAAGGGGTTGTTACATACGCACAGACGACAAAATATATCAAAAATGTATAATGTATTATACAATACTTGAGGTTTAAGAACATGAGAATATAAAATACCTGAGATCGCAACGCACACTTGGTTTATTTTATACGTTATTTGTCTATTGTTTCTTTCTATATCTTGTATACATAAACAAAAAAGAAAATAAATCTCTTAAATGGCTCATTGAACAATAAAACTCCGTTCAAAATAATTTTACGCCCGGAGATGTGTGTGACTTTGGGAATATATATAAAAATACGAAGTCTAGGCTATAGTACATTATCGCGGAATAACCAAATTAGTGAATAAAAACCATCGTAATAGTTTTTTATACACTGTATACGATGGGTTCAGACGAGTGGGCTGAAGGGATTAGGAAACCGTATTTATCATATTATCAAGATTTATTAATGTTGTACAAAATTGTTTCCCCGCTTCAGCACATTATACACACACTCACAACGCAATAGAAAGATAAAAGTATGACAATAAAGAGCATAGGTACACAAAATCAATTTCACTTTTCGGTTCCTTTTATTCCACAAAAAAGGGCAGATCTTTCCAATCTTTTACGGCAATAGTTACTCGATAAGAATTTCCTTACAATAAAAAGATCTTGTTGACTAACGAAAAAAAAAAAGGAATGATAAAGAACTGGGAACGTATTACCAGGTGAAAAAAAAAAGAGAGTTTGCCCCTCAACCTTATTCCAATCTTTTTTTGTGAGATAATTAGTTCCCCGATTATTTTCTTTTATATTTAACTTTTTCGCCATCCTTTTTCATCACTCTCTCTCTTCCCTTCTACTATTTTTTTTTTTGGAAAATAAAAAAAATACAAGATCTGTTATTGTAGTACACAACTGTAAATCTGATACATTACTACTCTCAATATAAATCACGTCTCTTTTCTTCTTTCTTCCTTTTCTTGTTTTACTATCAATGAACTCAGTACACGATTCTAAAGATTGGCACACCATGCCCCAAGCGCCGCTCCAATCACCTACTGTCGCAGTAGACCCATTGTCATCTCCAAAATCTTCCAACGGTAATAATGGATACAACGCCCCTAACAATAACGGATATAACCCTAACAACACATCAAACGCTTACTCTCAAGATATGTCATTGTAAGTAATTTGTTCTTTTAATTCACTCTTTGTTTTTATGGGTGCAGTGAAATAATGTCAATCAATTTTTAATGCTGTACCTGTCGCTGTTTAGTGCAACAGGTACTACAAAAAAAATGATTTACATAAAAAAAAAATCATAAACTTGGTTACTAATAAAAATTATCTATAGACAACATCCCTCTTACCCAAACAATCATCAACAAGATAATAGTACTGAAGTAAATAGATTACCTGGGTAAGCATCATTTTTTACTTGACCATTTGTTTTTACCCTTTTTTTTTTATCTTTTTTTTCTCGGGTCTTTTTGGATTTTCTACCCTATTAGAATGAAGCGATGGTTTAATTGGTTCTAATCTATTTTTTTTTCTTACTTAGAATGATTGCTCATTCGCAGCCCAGAACGTACACACTAGATATGTCATTGTAAGTAATTTGTTCTTTTAATTCACTCTTTGTTTTTATGGGTGCAGTGAAATAATGTCAATCAATTTTTAATGCTGTACCTGTCGCTGTTTAGTGCAACAGGTACTACAAAAAAAATGATTTACATAAAAAAAAATCATAAACTTGGTTACTAATAAAAATTATCTATAGACAACATCCCTCTTACCCAAACAATCATCAACAAGATAATAGTACTGAAGTAAATAGATTACCTGGGTAAGCATCATTTTTTACTTGACCATTTGTTTTTACCCTTTTTTTTTTTATCTTTTTTTTCTCGGGTCTTTTTGGATTTTCTACCCTATTAGAATGAAGCGATGGTTTAATTGGTTCTAATCTATTTTTTTTTCTTACTTAGAATGATTGCTCATTCGCAGCCCAGCACACCCCGTCCTGAGAATACACGCGTTTCCCAACAAACTCAGGATTCTCCAATCTACGGACAACCAGCTCCATTTCCCACACGTAGCATGTCTAGAGGTAGATCAAACCTTTTCGCTAATGAAACTGGTCCCTATTTTAGCGCCACTGAAGTGTATGACAATCTTTTCTCATCTGATAAGTCTACTGTGTAAGTGTATGACTAAAAATGACAAAAAGATCTTCAATGCTGATACAAGTCTATAGTTTAACTGTGCGCGTTCAATCTAAGATGGATAGAGGTTTTTTCATGGCCGATAATGACTGGACTTGTTACAGAAGAAATTATTTCCAAGTAAGCAGTGTCTTTTCTATTCATGGATTCAACCAATATTACTCTATGAACGATCCTCAACAACCTCAACAAATTTTCGTGCAAAGTGAAGGTACTTTGGCACCTGTACAACGTTTCCTTCTCGGTGTCACATCTCGTGTTGCAAACAGCGATAAAGAAATTGAATTAATTCAACATACACCCAAGCGTGATAAAGGTCCTCAATGTAGACCTGAACCTAAGCCCATCACCCCAGGTGGCAACTTGACCATGAGCTCTGTCGCTAACAACCAAAACATTGTCACTTTTGAACGTATTCAATTCAAGACCGCAACTGCAAACAATGGTAAACGTAGAGCTGCTCAGCAATATTATGTTTGTGTCGTCGAGCTTTATGCTGAGACAGATAGACATCAACTTGTCAAGGTCGGTTCCTGCCGATCTGCTCCTCTTGTTGTTCGTGGAAGAAGCCCTGGTCATTACGCCGATATTCAAGACCGTCATCCCTCCATTTCTGGTGATAATCAACAAGACAGTCAACGCCAACATGTCTTCTCTACTTATCGAAAGCCTGTTGCTCATCATCATCTCTCTCCTGCCATCGGTGGTCCCATGCCTGGTAATGAATACAACCCTGGAAGTGGTCAAACTACACCTACTGCTGCTGCTTATCCCTATTACCCACCTACTGCTTATCCCCAACATCAGTATGCTCCTCAACAACACCCCACTGCTAACTCAAATGTGTCATCGCCTATCTCTCATCCTCACCACCCCTCACCTTACGCTCACCACACTCCAATTCCCAACTACGCTATCCACGATGGTCACAACGAGCCTTATGTGAGTGAGTTTAACAATAACAGCCCCCAACAACCCGAAGAGCCAAAGATGATGCATCATCAATTCCACATGCAACAAACTGGTCCTATCGAGTCCCCTCAAAGTGGTTATGATTGGCACAGAGCTCGTTACAACAGTTCGTCTTCTGGTTCCTCTTCTGTCCCATCTCCCGGTCAAAACGATCAACAACAACAAACTACATATTTTGCTCCTCATGATACTCGTTCATCTTACTCCCCCACAACACCAACTTATGCTTCTTCAGGAAGAAAGTATAACAACAATGCTGTGCCTAACCTCATCAACAAGCAAATTGCGTAAATTGCCTTAATTAATTCTTGTTTATGTTGTTTTTCTCCATCTTTTTTCTTATTTACATATATATATTATAATTCCTTTACCAACACCTTATTATTATTATATTTCTCCTTTTTTTTTATTCAACCCTCTCAAAAATACATACCACTTTTTCTCTTGTTATAAATAAAATTGTAAAATTTCTCTCAGAATTTTCTTTGACAGCTTTACATTACCACAATAGGTTTATTGTATGCATGTAGTACGTTTAACTATATATACTACACGAAACTGGTTTGGTTTCTTCTCTACTTTTCTTCACTGACGACTGACGTATCTGTAACGATAGCAGGCTTTGTATCATTCATGGAAGGAACAGGTTGTTCCGAGATATTGCTAGATTCCGTCGATTTTTGGATCTCCTCCTCAATGTTACCTTCTACTTTGGTGGTTGACACCTCGGGAATACCATTTACAGCAGCTTTGGATGGCGCTATTACTTCTTCTTTGTCCACAAAGTCAGTCATCACTCTATCTTTTACTTTTTCGATGAATAACTCCTCCTCTGTCTGATTTATAAATAAATGGGCTTTTAGCGAATCCAAAAGTTTGTCTAATCGAGTTTGTGTACCAAACGGTCGCATCATTTTTACTTTACTACAAATTTTTATGCAAATTAATGTACCTGAAAATAACAATGAGGAACGAAGGTAGTACACTTACTGTTCATAATTTTTATATTCACCAATGAGGTCGACAAGTTGATTAAAAATATCGGACGAGACCTGCTCGTTTTGTATCACCGTTCTACGACATGCATATGGAACACCTAAAACAAACAAAATGTAAGTTGACGTAATACACACCCAGTTTTTTGTAACAAAAACACTTTACGAAATGAATGCAACTCGTCCCATTCTTTACTGATGTGCAAGTATTGGATTTGTGAATGATCACTCAAAATTTCAGGGTCGTATGGTGTTACAATGACACCAATAAAAGGTTCATCACCTGTAGTTTCTTTCCTGAATAATGTCTGTTTCAGACACCCTCGTTGTTAGTCGAAACAGAAAAATACAAACGCCACAAAAAAACGTAAAAAGCGTTTTTTTTTTACCTGGTAAGAAGTTTGGTTTTCTATATCTCTGATACTTGGATGAGGTTCAAATGTGGGATGTGAATGATACCAACCCACTACATCAAATCCTCTATCTGCAAATACTTCTCGCGCTTTCATCTCTGAGGCTGGGTCCATTTCACATTGTATACCCGTACTAGTACTTTGACATGGGAATACCGTTTTCACTTGTAGAACTTTTTGGTCCCCACGAGTGATAAAGTTGCCTCCCAGTAAACCGATAATTTCTGTATGAGCCAAATGAGAATGAAAATCCATCACGAGCTGAATAAGCGAGGGTTAGAGGATAACTAATACCATGTGTTCACACTAATAAAGTCTTACTAAAGCATTGCTAATAATTTCAACTTCAAATGGTGCAGGAAAGTCTTCGTTATAATGACTTGTGGGAACCAGTCTAAATGGATCGTACCCTCTGCCAAAATCATCACCGCCATAATATTGGTGTGATCTTCTTATTACACGTTTCGGCTTGGCGTCTATACATACATGAAACAATCTTAATTTTATGTATAAACAAAGCAATAAGTGTGAAATAATGATTACCTAATTGAACGACAGTTTGACCATGTTCTATCACTCTGCCTTCCAATTCTTTAGGATCAACCCTAAAGGAACGAACGAAAGATTTAGATGATTTGTAATTATAGCGTGATGCTCGATTCTATTTACCATTCACCCTTTTCGTTCCTCACTTTTCTCTTTCTAGGACTAAGGAAATGAAAATAAAAGAGATTTAGTTCTCTTTTATCTTTTTCGTGTCTATAGGAGTCTATAGTATAGTAGTTACCCGTCGTATCCAAGTACAAGTTCGGAAGGATCAAAATCCACCTGTTCCTCTTGTTCGTAAATTTCGCGTGGGACCCGTTTGGGCGGTCGAGGTGCATTGGTAGTACAATCGACATTAATGGCGCCAATTGATTCCAAATACTGATGCACTCTTCCAATTGCATTGACATCACCACAATCTTTTAACCCCTTGCGGGCACTTGTCTTTGTTAAATATCTTGGTTTGCACCGATTCCAGCAATCCAACATATGGTTTCTGATCTTCAAGTATCTATCAGGTGTCTTGCTGTATTTTTGTTTGAACCATTCAGGATTTTGAGCCATTTCTTCTTCAGATACTGTGAATCGATCAAATATGGAAATAGTATTGTGATCTTTTACGTTCTCTTCCGATTGGGTAGTCTCGGGTATCGCGGGTATATCTTCTACACTTGGAGGTGTAGCTATTGTTGGTTGTGGTTCTGGGGAGACAGATATAGAAGGAGATTGGGCTTTTATAGCTTCATTTCCATCTATAGACAATTCATCCTCTTCCATTTTCGACTCGTTTTCAACTGCTTGACTCGTATCCTCTTCTTTCTCTTCCGAAGGGGGTTCCTTTTCTACTTCTGGCTTGACATCTGCCACGACTTCTTTCACTTTAGTTGGTGGTAATACGGTATTTATATCCACCTTTGATTATAAAATAAAGAGTTACAACAATGAGAAAATACAAGCACAATTGCACTCCCCCCCCCCCCTTACCTTCTCAGTCTGAGTAAGATGTCGAGCATGATTTTTACATTGTAGCGGATTTCTCGTCTGCACATATTCTGATATTGCTTTCCAATTTCCATATCCAAATTTAATCTAATTTACTAAAAATGTGAATATATTTGATGCGTAACTTCATTGTATTAATGTTTATTACCAAAGCTTCGCCAAGTCGCTCATCCTCTTCATTGTTCCACCGTGTTTTGTGAGAGGGTAATGATGCTGAAGATATTGCCCCTGAAATCAAATCATCAACACGAGCGGTTTTACCATTTATCCCTTCTATATCATACCTTCTTTTTTTGATCTTTTCCCACCACTACTACTACTCTTTGGGGTTGAGGCATAATCTTCAAGATCGACATCATAGTCAGCGTCTTTACGCTTCTTTTTACTCTCTTTTTTGCTCTCTTTTTTGGCGGCTGAAAGCGAATCTCTTCCATAATAATACTCTTCTTCTGCCAGCATTTGTTCAATTAATTTACGAGATTCGTCGTCCATGTCATTGGTCGTGTCAGTCCACTGCTCAGTCATAGGACTACAACAATATGCGTGTTGGTTTTTACTTGATATTATGCACTTGAGCTATAATTAGACATTACCTGTCTTTCATTTGAACTTGTTGTGACTTTTCCTCTTCATCGCTACCAATGTCAATAAGTTCATCGTCCTGTTCCATTTCGATTCTGATCTATATCTTGTAATCTACTTGATTACTTTATGTTAAAAAAAATATGAAATTCATATTACGCTTAGGAGAAGTCAAAGTCGCCTCAGTGACTGTTTCTGTTTCTAAAGTCCATGCGCAGATCATAAAAGGTAGAGGTGTCCATACACTGAAGAAGCATTTTGCGACTGGTATCACTGGCATAACTTGGTTGTAACTAATGGCCTGTACAATAATTTATTGAACCTGCAACACTACAGTCATATATGAGCAGTATCTCGCAACATGCTGTACTTATTTGTGATGACATTTGATATATGAGGTGTTGTCTCCCTTTTTTTTCCTATATCAGTTTCGAACATTCGCGACAACAGAAAGAGAGCTGCCAGAATTGCCATCATTTGAAGGTTTTGTTATCTCCAATTGGCAAGAATGGCCCATTGATATCCTTACGGGTCTCTTTTCAAGCTATATTCCACATCGTTTCGCAACTTTGAAAAGAGTACTTCTTATCGGAAACGAGTGATGCTTATCCCTTAATGTGAGGGATAGTTTGTAGGGTTGGACAAGTGTTAGCAGTACATTTTATAGTTGGTTCCCATTAAATCGTCTCTACTTTCTAGTGTCAATGAAAGTATTGACTGGACACTTGCACCATACAGTTTATCTTGAGTCATCTACTACTCCTATCCTAGGCCCTCTTATTCAAAACAAATTGGTACATATGTATTCATTTTGGCAACACTTTGTAAGCTAAATATGGCTCATTGCGTATAGGATTGAAGTGAGTGACGATATACAAATTTCTTAAAGATACGTACGTAGATGTGCTGGCAACATCAAAGGGTTTGAAAGAGGCTTTCACGATCATAAAGTTTGCGGGAGAGAGCATCTCTTCTTCGAAAGCAAAACGTGTTCGTGACGCCAGAAAAATTCATGGAAACACCCTTAAGGCATTCAAAGAAAAGCAAGAGGGACAAGATTTTTATAGCTCTATGTTAAAGTAGGTAGAGATCCATAATTACATATAACATATACTTTTAGATTAACATTATTTTTATAGACAGTGCTATATACGTATGTATTACAAAGTTTTACTCAAATTTGAAAAAGAATACGTTCGCTATGTACAGCAGCACCATGCCTGGTTGATGCTCTCGAATTGAATGAATTTACGAGGTATACAGAAATTTTGTTCGCATAGCTAAGATCTTGGCACGGTTGCTCAAACCATCGATCAAGGTCCACTTATTAAATTTATATATAATTATATTTATTTAACCAACTTGTACAGTCTTCAGTACCACTTGGCCTCTTTTTTTTACCAAATACGAATAAATTGGGATTGTACATGGAACTTTTTAACTGAATTAGTAGCCATTATAATATCTTGCTCTAATGGAGGGAGAAGTAGAAAATTGAGCGCGACTCTCGGTCGTCTATTTCTGAGAATACATCTAACGGTTGACTGTACTAGAGAGGAAATATAGAAAACTGACGTACATTAAAACTGCTTATCTAAATCAAGAATTCTCGTGTGTGTGCATATCATCATGTGTCATGAGAAGTTGTTTGTATTTGGCAACTAAATCTGTTATTCGCTTAAATAATGATATCAGCAATGATTACACAAAAGCTTTTTTTTTTCTTCGTGTGATATATCGTCCATTTACGGTGAAAATATTTCTTGATTTGTCTTTTTTAATACCTACACACGGGTTAATCGTCATCCGTTTCCTATTTATCCTTTTATTTCTTATATAAAAAGAGAGCGATATTTTTTTTTTTAGTTTGTTACAACAAACATAAATATCTCATCTTCTTTCTCCCTCTTTTTTTTTTTTGCCTTAAAAAAATCAAATGGCAGTAACTGAAGACGATACTAAAAGACAGCAAGACGAAGAAGTCGTAGGTGTTGAAGATCAACCTCAGGGAAAGGAAGAAGTTTCTGAAAGTTCCACTGATGTAACTACTTCAGACCACCACAATCATAATGAAAAGAAGCAACCTATCGTTGATGAAAATGGCGAAACAACCGCTATTCAACAGCTCACTGTTGAAGAGCTTTATGATAAAGACAAGTATGATTTGTCAACTATGGAGCCTGGAGATGTATTTGTACTTTTACAGTAAGTGGGTCATGTCACTTGTATATGGATTCCAATTTTAACTGTTTGACAACTAGAACATCAACTGAAGGTCTCACATCTGAAGAAGCGGCTGCTCGTATCGAAAAGTTTGGTCATAACCGTCTTGAACATAAGGAAATCAACCCTATTTTACAATTCTTGGGCTTTATGTGGAATCCTCTCTCCTGGGTCATGGAAGCCGCTGCTATTGTTGCTATTGCCTTATCAAACGGCGGTGGTAGACCACCAGATTGGGAAGATTTTATTGGTATTATTCTTTTGTTATTGGCAAATTCAATTATTGGTTTCTTGGAAGAGCGTCAAGCTGGTAACGCCGTCAAGGCTTTAATGGATTCACTTGCTCCTGAATGTAAAGTAAAGCGTGATGGTGAATGGAAAACATTGGAGGCGGCTGAGCTCGTTCCTGGTGATATTATCAGCATCAAGCTAGGTGATGTTATTCCTGCTGATGGTCGATTACTTACTGCTCATGGTCAAGTTTCCGTGGATCAAGCTGCTTTGACTGGTGAATCTTTACCCACAGGAAAACATGCTGGTGACGAAATCTTCTCAGGTTCCACAGTCAAACAAGGCGAAGCCGAAGCTATCGTCATCGGCACTGGTCTTAATACCTTCTTTGGGCGCGCTGCTAAACTCGTCGGTGATGCCGGTGACGATGTTGGCCACCTGCAATCTATCTTGGCCAAGATTGGTAACTTCTGTCTGTGTAGTATTGGTATCTTTTTGGTGGCTGAGATCTTGGTCATGTACGCTGGTTTCCGTTATAGCTATCGTGATGGTATTGACAATTTGCTTGTATTACTTATTGGTGGTATTCCCATTGCTATGCCCACCGTCTTATCTGTCACGCTTGCCATTGGTGCCAAACAATTGGCAGAACACAAAGCCATTGTTACTCGTATCACTGCAATTGAAGAAATGGCCGCTGTCACGATTCTGTGTTCTGATAAGACCGGTACATTGACGCTAAACAAATTAATTGTAGACAAACCTACTATTAAAAGCTACGCTGATTATGACGCCGAAGGTATCATTTTGATCTCATCTTATGCTTCTCGTACGGAAAATCAAGACGCCATTGACTTTTGTATTGTCAACTCATTGCCCAATCCCAAAGACGCTAGAGAAGGCATTGAAGAACTCGAATTCGAACCATTTAACCCTACCATCAAACGTACTGAAATTGTCTACAAGCAACTCTCGGATGGTAAATTATATCGTGCAACCAAGGGTATGTCCCATTTCATTTTAGATCTCTGCACACGTGATAAAACAGAAGAACAAATCCAATTACTTAACGATGACGTTGATGAATTCGCCCGTCGCGGTCTGCGTTCCCTTGCTGTGGCTATTGAGGAAATTGAGGGTAGTGATCCCAAGGCTAAAGGTACTGGCTTCCGTCTCATTGGTCTCTTGCCCATTTATGATCCTCCTCGTTCTGATACCAAAGAAACCATTGACCGCGCTATTGATTTGGGTGTTCAAGTCAAGATGATTACTGGTGATCAACTTGCTATTGCTAAAGAAACAGGTCGTCGTCTTGGTATGGGTGATAACATGTACTTGTCTAAAACCTTAAAGGACGGACCTCCTGCTGGATCTGGTTACAATAGTATTGACGAACTCGTTTTACATGCCGATGGTTTTGCTGGTGTGTATCCTGAACACAAGTACGAAATTGTCCAAAGACTTCAAGCCATGGGCCATATGACAGCCATGACAGGTGATGGTGTTAATGATGCGCCTGCTCTTTCCAAATCCAATGTGGGTATTGCTGTTGCCGATGCCTCTGATGCTGCTCGGTCTGCCGCAGATATTGTGCTCACTGAACCTGGTCTTTCCGTCATTATTGAAGCATTAATCCATTCTCGTCAAATTTTCCAACGTATGCGAAATTACTCCATTTACACTTGTTCGGTCACTATTCGTGTTGTTGTTGGTTTTGCCGTCATGGTCTTTGCATTCAAGTATAATTTCCCACCCTTTATGGTTTTGATTCTGGCTGTATTGAACGACGGTACGATTATGACTATCTCTACAGATCGTGTTCGTCCTTCTCCGTTCCCAGATCAATGGAACTTGTTTGAAATCTTTTCGTATGCCATCATGTACGGTCTTTACTTGGCTGCTTCTACCATTGCCTTCTTTGCCGTCTTGTACGAAACTTCATTCTTCCAATCTCACTTTGGCGTTAAAACCTTTGATAGCCCCAACGACGGTGTACTTCACTCTGTTATTTACCTTCAAGTCTCTACTATTTCTCAAGGTCTTATCTTTGTTACCCGTTCCCAAGGTTGGTTCTTTACTGAACGTCCCTCTATCTTATTGATGGCTGCTTTTGTCATTGCTCAACTTGTTGCTACATTTATTGCCGTTTATGCCAACTGGGGTTTCACAGACATTACTGGATGTGGATGGCCCTTAGCAGGTATAGCTTGGGTAAGTTATTTTTATTTACGTACGTACACACGATGATAGAGTACAAACATCTCATTTGTTCCCTTATGTAGATCTGGAACTTTATTTGGTTTGCTCCTTTGGATCTCTTAAAGTTCGCCATGCAGAAATACTTTAGACCTTCTACTAAACCTTCTGCTGATGGTGCTTCCATTCGTCGCTCTAGACGCTCATCTGCTGTATCTACCACGGGTTCTGCTCGATACTACGCCAACCGTACTCAATCCTTGCGTGCCATGTCTAGACCTCGTAACTTTGGTAAACGTATCTTTGGTCTGGATAAGAAGATGTCGATGGAACCTAATGAAATGAGAAGATTTTCATCCGTTCAGGTAATGTTTATATCATCATTTCTTGTCATCGTAGTAATAGAAACTAATCGATTTATGTATCCGTAATATAGACTAATCACGCAGCACAAGTTCTCAGTGGAGGATCAAGTAGATAGAAAACCCATGTACATCATTCCAACATTATACACTTTCCCCTCTATTATTATTAGTCTTTTAATATAAAATTGTGAATATTATTACTACTTTTCAACCTTGAATCAAACGATTGTACGTAGCTCACTGGTGAAACGTCTTTTATTATGCATTTATATCCTTAAACAGTGCAATCGACACTGTAAAATGAGTTTCTTCTTCGATATTCTACATACCCGTGTTGCTCAATGACGGGTTTATGTATAATGTTCGATAAAGAAGAAAAAAAGATAATAATTTGCCCTTGTATTGTTGTAATAGTGCCTTGTATCCTTCCGTTTAACTTGTAATGTGTTACGTGGACTTGAAAATTATATGGTTCCTAACAAAAGAGAAACATTGTATATAATAATGATAAAATGAATGTTTGCATGATGACATAAAGGTCGACTTGGCAATTGGCTGATAAAAACCCATGTAAGGTACATAGTAGAATCAATCTATCTATGGAATAATGGCAAAGCTCAATGATAGAGTACTCCTTCAAGAGAGGTACCACTCAAAGTATTCCGCGGACTATTTGGACATTCTAGATGAATCATCTTCACCACATAGGCATGGTTACTCGTTCTTCTTTAGATAACAAAGTGATTGTCTAAGTGGTTCCTTTATTTTATTTGACACTCCGAGAAAAAGCGGGGTAAAAAATAAAAGAAAAAGATCTCCCATTCCGAAAAAGATCGAATCGGAATGAGTAGAAAAACAGAAAAAGAAAAAGAAAACTATTTCCATTTTCAATTTTTATTGTAATTACAGGATAAAATAGTAGTAGTAATAGTAGTAGTAGATATATGTATATAAATAAGTAAAGGATCCGAGGAGGCTCTGTCTCTAATGCTGATCGGATCTCTTCTTGTTTACATATGTGACAGTTCATATGCAATCGAAAGGAGGGAATAATTAAAATAGCCTTCTATGGACATGATGACACTGCCAATCCACGTTGTTGTGAAAACAAGATTTTTCTAGCGTAAATAATTTTTTCCGTCATGTCTTGTAGGATTAGCCGGTGGTTGATGATATAGTCCTCCATCATGTCAATCTTGTCATTGGATTTATCGCTGCAGACCTGTTTATGAATACAAATCAATAAGTAAATGTGTATAGGATGTACTGATACACACTGTCTTTGTGGACTTACAATGACGCCATCCATTTGCAACGCTCTATATTGTGTAATTCTATTTGCCCAATAATTCAACTGGTTATCACTGAGTAATATCATGGTCATAAAGTGTTGAAGTTGTGTTTCAAAGGTTTTCACTCTATCTTGGAGTTCAATTGTCTTGATCATTTTTTAGTTGTTTTGTTGAAATAAATATATATAATTGAAAGAAAGAGAAGAAGAAGAAATAGAAAAAGAAAGTTAGACTTATCTTTTTCGCTAGTGAGCGAGTGTGTGTGTGTGTGTGCAACTTAAAGTTAGAAATATAATTGGATCGACCTTTTTGTTCCATAATTTTCTTTTTTTATATATATCATAAAAGGGATTTTTTTCTTATTGTTTATTATATTATGAATTATTTAGAAAATGAATGTGTATGTATATATATATATATTATATTTAATCTGATGATGAAAGTTCAATAAGAGTGGGAGCTGTAACGACATTTGATTTGGGTTCATGGAGCATAGTATAAGTTAAAGTCCATTGCACTCTGTGGATAGTCCAGAGACCGAATTGCCACCATCTTAAGGAGTTTTGTTCTAAGCTACGCATAGCTCTAAGACCGTCCCAGTAACCGAGACCTTTGCTCTTTCCAGCTTTATGACCGTAGTGTTCGACCATCTTATTTACTTCCTCCTTCTTTTGATGTAACATAGGTGTCTTGTAGGCTAAAGCATTGTTCAAGTTTCTTGTGTAGATGGGAAGTAAAATTAAATCAGAGAGTGATCTGTAAATGAATGGGAATCTATGAGGAGAAGTCATGGGTGATAATCGAAGATGCATAAAGATGGCGCCTGGTAAGATAGTGAACCATGAATAACCCAATCTGTATAATGCTACAGAAAAATACAAAGCGTCAGTCATTGTCGTTACACAATTGATTTTATCCAATTTCTTGGTTTTTTTTTTTTTTTTACCTGTAATTGTATCAAAGATAGTAATGACACCAGTGGAGTCTTGATCAAAGGTATGTAAGCGGACAGCAAGAGCGTTTTCGTCGGCACCGCCCTTGTTGACTCCTCTGCTCTTTTCAGTGACCTTATTTTCCTCTTCCAATACTTCTTCCAAGATCTCTTCAGGAAGGTTATCCATTTCTATATATAAAAAGAGAGGGTTTAGTTTACAGATCAATTTTATGACTCAACACAATGTTACCTTTCTCTTCCTTGATCAATTGCTCGTTGTTTCCGTATTCGACTTGGTTGTGCTTTCTTTCCTCTCTCTTTTCGACCTCCTTATACACAGTTTCTTCATCGTAAACAGGGTGTTGATCAACGTGTGGAACAGCAGAGGGAGGTGCGTTCTCCAAGTTGGAGCTAGTAATATCAGCGAATGATTTTTTCAAGCTAGGATCAACTATAAGAGGGCAATGAGTAAATGGCTCCTCTCCAAAACAAATAACAGTACTAAAAACAACTTACCCTTAGCTTCGTTGGTTTCATCGTCGTTGACTTGGTTGAATCTGGAGATTTCAGAGTACATGGCTTTATCGTCCAAAGAAGCGTGTTCTTCGGCCATGAGGTTAGATTGACCCAATGTGGGGAAGTTTTCATCGTTCATGGCCATAGGATCTTCAACGGGTTGGTTATTGATGATGTGTTGAGCGCGTTCACTCAAGGGTCTCTTCTCGGGAGGAATTTCCTTGGCAGCGATCTTTGCAAAGCTTTGAGCTGGAGGCACAGGAGGAACATGCACTATGGAACGAACGGAGTATGTGTCAATGCCGTTCTCTCTCTCCCCGTCATTAAATAAGACCACTATATACACTTACCAGAAGGCTTTTCCAACATATCCTTGACATCGGGTAAATCAGACAAAGGGGGAAGATCGGAAGTGGGCTGAGTGGTGTCGTGTTCGGGAGTGGGATAATCCTTGTTGGAAGTGACATCCGCAAAGGATCTATCAGGGTTAGGAGGTTGTGTGGCATCTAAACGAAATAATATGTATGAGCAACCCTTACACACATACACACACACTTATAATATATATTTTACCTTCCGTCACGGTTTTACTATTGCTATGTAATAAATCACCTACACCACCAGAGGCAGGCAAGGATGCAGTTTCTGATTTATCGAGACTTTCTTGAGGTGTAGGGAACTCTTCGGCTTGCTTTTTTTCGTGACCTGCGATATCTGCAAATGTAGCATTTTGCTTTGTGGTTTCCCACACACCAGGACGGTGATCTACAACAGGCTTTTTGTTATCGGCAGACGCGTTTTCTGCTTCTTCAGTTGGATGAGGTTGTGCGACCTCAGCCCAAGAGGAACCCAACAAGGTTGACTTTTCGACATTAGCACCACCATTGCTAGCAGAAGAGGTGGAGTCGCTGAGACTAGGAAATTCACTGGAATCCATTTTTGGATGTATCTATAAGCTGTTTTTAGTGAAACGTGAACAATGCGTGTGTTCTTGACTTTACTCACATAAAGAGGAGGGAGATTAAAACTGGTGATAAAGGAAAATCAATAAAAAGCGAAATAGAAAACACAACAGGAGACTTTTCTTTTACCTTTTTGATATAAAGAAAAAGAAAAAGGAAAATAAAATGAAAAAAAAGTCGTCTTATTTAACCCTCTGGGGAAACAATAAATGCACAAGTAAGCATGATGTCATTCTTCAAGAATATTCAAACACCTTCTTCTTTCCATGATTCTGCAGGGAACAAAATTGACACTTTCTTTTTTCAAACTATCAATCAAGCAGTGCTGTTGCAGGCGTTCCTATTATAGAGAGACTCGTATATACTTTATATGCTCCAGTTATAATGCGTATTCAAAAAAAGTACTTTCTCTTTGCATTGACCATTGTACAACAACAAGAAGTGTAAGTTTGAAATGCCGTTGCTGTCGCACAGGTTTATACGTCATTTTTATTTTTACACATATGAAAGAAAGGAACGCAGATCCTGCTTTCACCGAAAAATATGAAATAATCATTGTGGCGTACACTTATCTCATTACCATGGTAACAACAATTTAAACAAAGCAGTTACACACACACACACACACCCTCTGTAAAATGCATCAAGGGAATCTACACACGTACATATGTAGATCTCGTATCGTACCACACAATAACATTGACAACAACACACAAGATCGATTTGTATGACTGTCACTCTCACTCACTCATTCTATCTATTCAACATGCTTTTGTACACAGACTGCAAGCGCACAGTCAATCGGCATTCCTTCACATGCATTGAACCAAATCCAAAAAAGGTATAAGCTGTATGTATGTACATTGTAGACAAAATATATATTTTTCTCGAGGGGGGATTGTTGTTGCTGCTGCTGCTGCTTTAAATATACATAATTTAATGATGTTCTCCATTCTTGTGGTGCTCTGTACAATAAAGAGGGTGAATAAGTAGTTCTCTCTTATTTAGTATATAAAATAAACTTACTCAAGTGGAAGTGGTAATCAATGGTATAACCGATAGCAAAGACACCAAAGATGAGGTGAAGCAAAGGAGTGACAGAGGCATTGTCACCGTCAATGTAACGAGCCTTGTAACGAGCCCAAGGACCAGAAGGCTTGACAGCTTCAACAGTACCCTTGGGTAATTTCTATATTATGTGTTAGTGACAGTGTCTGCGTGTGTGTTTCTCAAAAGGTGTATGTACCTTGTAGAAATCAACCAATTGAGTGATTTGACCGTCCTTGGCAGAGCCAGTAAGTCTAGTAGCGGCAGCTACGTTAGGAGGGACGAGAGTCTTGGTGGAGTAAGCACGACGGAAGATGGCGTTCATGGTTGGTCAATGGAAGAATGTTGGCTATTCACGCTTTCTGGTGTTGATAAGATTGCCAGTGGATTGGGTTTCCGATGCACGGGTGAACCAATGTCGTGACGTCATCACTTCTTTATCATTTGTCTTCTTTTTAAAATGGAGCAAGAAAAAAAGAAAAGTGCTGAATAAAAAAAAGAGTGGGAAGGAACAAGTTTCTTCTATATTTCGTAGTGAACTGGATTAATGCAATCCTTAAACCTTTTTTTTATGCCAAAGAATTTATTTCCATTTACATGATTGATATTGAGACAATAATAACATGGGGGCACAGTCTTTTGGTAAATAAATAAAACGTTATATTTTATAAATGTCGATCAGTGTGGATTCGTTCTGTTGGTGATAGAATGCATATCATTTTTTAATTAAAGTCATTTATATTGAAAAAAAAAAGTAAATAAAATAGGTTGGTGTATACGTACATATAACACTATACGTACATATATCAACCCCTAACATATGTTATAAAGGAGAGTATAGTAGTCGTATTTTTCTCCTTGGAGAATTTCACAATTATTGTTCGTATAGGGATAGAGAGAGACAGAGAAAAGAATTTATTATTATTACTACGACATTCTTTATGTGTTCGTTTTTTTAATAAGAAAAGGGGGGGGGGGGAAAAAATATACAACTTTACAGTGAGTGAGTAATGGGGTATGCAAATAGAAAATGAAATTATGATTTGATGAGGAGAAATGGTATTACAAAGCAGTGGTAGAAGTGGAAGCAGTGAGCATGATATTGTTATTCTCAGCTGGTTCTTTTCCTTTACGTTTTGCGTAACGTGGTGGTGATAATGTACGCATAAAACGCATTTTATGTGCTTTGCCATTACCAAGCACTAATTTCTTTTTTGCTGGTAAATCATCATCTGATAAATAATCTTCAAATCGTATTTCTCGTAAAGGTAATCTTTCATTTGCATTGTTATCTTCTTCATGAGGTAATGTGCGTCTCATCTTCTTTTCTTGTAATGATTGTTTGTTGGTGTGCCACATACGAGGTGCTCTATTTTCATCATCATTTTCATCCTCTTCATCTTCTTGAAGAAGAGAAGAAGAAGAAGAAAGGCTACTATTGCTACTACTATTATTTGAGAATAGAGAAGAGGTGCTATTACTGGAATCAGTAAAGATTTGAGATAACCAAGAGCTGCTAGGATCATGAACATCATCATCTAATTCAATATCATGTTGTACAAAGACTTGATCATGTTCTTGTTGTTCTTCTTCTTCGTCATCTTCGTCATCATCATCGTCAAAAATGTTCTTTCTATTCAAGCTTAAATTCATGGGTGGAGGAGAATGCATTGGTTCATCATCAAAAATGGATTGTCTCGTTAATACACGTTCAGGTGAAGACATCATTGGACATAAGCTTGAAGAAAATAAATCTCCACCGTCATCAGACTCTTCGTCTTCAGAAAAGAATTGATCTTTTGCCATACTAATTCTACTATCTGCAGTCAAAAACATATCCAAGTTGGGATGTGTTCTTGATACTTCTTCTCTTTCTTCTTCACGAACAACTTCCATTAATTTATCGTTAAAGTTCGTCACTGGATATTGATAATGAGCTGTTCTGAAACGTCCTCCTTTAGTGCCATTCGATTGAGATTCAATCGTCATTCTCGATAAACGAGTACAAGGTGTGAAGGTATTACACGGGTTTTGTGTCGCATGGTCATCGTCGAATATATTAAACGTTGTACGTTGAGGTGTTCTTAGTCCTTCGGGTTGATTTGACATGTTGTAATATAAAATGGAGTAATTAAGTGAAAATAAGAAAAAAAAGGAAAAAACAAAAAAAAGAGGGAAAAGGAGAATTATAGGACTCCATGGGAAACATTTCACAATGAAAAATAATCAAATTTATTTATACTCAGACACCAATCAGAACTAGTTATTTGACCTGGTGATCTCCTTTTTAGGAAATTGGTCGTTTTAACGCGTCGCGACGAGATACAAAAATAAAAAAATCATAACAAAGAAACCAAGTTCTACTCTATTGCATACGATGAAATAAAGACAAGTTGATTATGAGGCTTCTTTATTGCAATAATTTACTTGTATATTTCTTTGTTGAGTTACTATGTTCATTTCTATTTTATTTTAATTACGACGAGGAAGGGCGGTCGCCATGGTAACGTGTATTATCCATGGTTACACAGCGCTAGCGATAACAAGCAGCAACAGCAGCAGCAGAGATGATAAAGAGTATTAGAGGTATAATTTAGATTTGAAATAAAATATAACGCGTACACTATACTATCTTTCTTTCTTTCTTTCTTTTTCCCACTCCATTATTTATAAATATAAATGACTTTACCTTCTCACGAACAAATGGTGCTTCACTTGAAACACACCGTCAAAGTAGCTGCAAGAGCCAAGAGCTTTGGTCGTCACCCATTTGGCAGTATACTCGTTGGCCCTGACAATGAAACTGTATTATTAGAACAAGGAAATATAGACACTCTTCATCACGCCGAAAGCACTCTTTGTCACGTCGCCTGTATGTATATTATGCATATTCGTAAATGACTATTTATAACCTTCTTTACATACATACTTAGGGACCAACTTTTCACCCGAGTATTTGGCTCATTGTACTTTATATACAAACTTTGAACCCTGTGCCATGTGCGCTGGTTCCATTATGTGGTCCAATATCGGTGCTTGTGTCTATGGTATCTCGGAAGAACGTTTGCTGTCCTTGACAGGTAATAGTGACGAGAATCCCACCATGTCTTTACCCTGCAGAACTGTATTTAATGCTGGACAAAGAAAAGTCCAGGTGCAAGGTCCTTTTCCAGAATTAGAAACAGAGATTATTGCTGATCATTTGGAGTTCTGGACAAAACATTAGCTTTTTAAGGAAAATAATTTATTAAATAATAAAAACAAATGCTTTTTGGATTGAAATGAAAGTGGAAGGTTGTTGTGTAAGTAATATATGTATGGGTTGGTATGAAAAATGTAAATGTATAATATATAAATGCAAAAGTAGTAGTAGTAATTTAAATAGCATCATGTTGCTTGGAGAAAAACACTTTTCCCATTTCATAACTACTGATCATGATGGCACAAGAAGGTCCAATTTTAGCGACGCGAGGTGTAATGCCTCTAAATAAACCTCGTAAACCATCTTGCTGGTAAATTTGTCTAAGGATAGCAGGCACACGATGATCATTCAAGGAGGGTAAATCTCTGCCAGCATCCACTTGTCGTCTGGTCTTGGCTACATCAAACGGTGTCGTCACAGCAGCTGCAAACATACCAGACAATGCACCCGCTAGAAAAGTAATCTGAAGATCGCTCATGAGCAAACTGCTGTGATTTGCTTTGTTGGACTCAAGGAAATGTTTGCACTCTTCATATCCCATCCAATATATGGCAGAGAAGGGGACATCTCTCCACAAGGTGGGCGGTAATCCTCGCCAAAGGGCCTTGGAACCATCTTTCAATACCATATTTCTCACACCATCCAGGACATCTAAAATAAGAATAATAATTTAGTATGATGTGTGACGAATATGACATAATCAAGCATCATCATTATCATCGACTTACGTTTAAAATCGTTGACAGCTGTGGTGGCTTGAAGGCGTGTGCGGAATAATTCAATGGGGGAAATCATGGTGACAGCAATGGTTCTAGCAATAGCACCTGCTGCTAAAGGTGAATAATCCGACTCGTTTAATTGTGTGTAAGGTTTGATGATATCTCTTAAATAATCATAGCCAACAAAGTAGATAACATTGGCAGGCACAGACATGAGGAGAGCTGGTGATAAGCCCTTCCATAAAGCAGTGACACCTTCGTATTTCGCAATCTTGTACATGCCATCCTATATACAACAACAAAAGATTCATTAGTCTTAAATTTGGACATGTAAGGTAACTATACTACTACATACAAAGGTGCCCTTAAAAATATCAGGATTCTTGACTGCGGAATGATTCAATGCGCATTCGTGCATGTTGGCCATTTGGAACTTTCCTCCTCCTCTACTACTGCTATTACTGGGTGAAAAGCTCTTTTTGGTGAACTTGAGCGCTTGTGTTAAAGTACAACGGTCCAATGTCAAACAACAAGTGAGTTTAGAGGGTGGAGTATAGACATGTTGTGTTTGCAGTCTCATTTTAATGACATCCATAGGAGTCACCATAAGCGACGTCACCAAAGCTCCTCCACATGCTGATAAAAGTTTCTCTGTAGAAGTTGTGGTGTATGTCGTTGAGTTGGACATGGGATACAATTGACAACAAAAAAAAAAAAGGATTCAATCTGATAAAGGATTTTATATCTTGTTTGGGGTATATATACCCCCCATCATCTCCGAAAAAAAATAAAATTATTTTGACTCGGTGACAGACCAATCAAAATGACTTGGAAGTTACTTGAAGGCTTTGCTTCAAATCTGAATCTTACGATCTGCAGAAAAATAGATAACCTTGGATGGATTAGTTGAATTTAAGCATATTTGCCTAAATTGCTTAGAGAAACGTCATTGATACGTACGTACCTGAGACGATTCATGCTAAAATGATCTTGAAATTTTTAAACTGCAAGAAACTGGTGTAACGCCAATTATCGTTTGGTGGAACCACTCGAAGCATTATACATTTCATGCTTTATTTTGATCTATGCAAAGGGGGCATTGCAAAGATAATAAAAACTCAATTCACTGCAAATAGCTATGTACGCCCATCTACAGGTATTGGACTATTGACGTATTTACCCAAAAATGGGACGGATCCAAGTCGAGTAAGCCAAATAAGTAATGGTTGAATTCCACTGACGTTCACACGCATGAAAGGGAGGTCCAGAGTGGTCTTATTTTCTATCTTATATGGCATGTATACGTAAGCAAAAGTTTTTAATAGTGGTGTTTGTCTTGAAATTAAACTTTTAGAATAATGATCAATATTGCTCGTCTTCATGACATCAACACTAACTCTATGCATACATCGCCCATGAAGCGTGGTATTTTCACAGGAGTCTTATAATTTACTGTGATATATCATTGCCAGTTTATTCGAATACATACCATTTTTGCTCTACAATTATATGCCAATAAATCCCAAGGCAGTGGAGGTGTATGTACGCGCTCTTCTCCGTCCTCCCTCCGATGAGAATGAGACCATCATACCACGCAACACGTCCTCAGTATTAGCATGAGAGTTAGGTTTTGCAAACTGCCGTATTCATTATCTCTCCATTGATGCATATCATTGAAAGAAACTTTTGCTACTTGTGAAGGTTTATGTTCCATTACTTTTAAAAAAAAAATGTACATTGTGTGCAACTTTATACACAAAGAAATTTAATTAGGATCAAGTCATGGCCTTGCTGCCGTAGTTCTTTATATAAACAAACTGAATAACGACCAATGCATAACGTACACACTGTGATATATCATTGCCAGTTTATTCGAATACATACCATTTTTGCTCTACAATTATATGCCAATAAATCCCAAGGCAGTGGAGGTGTATGTACGCGCTCTTCTCCGTCCTCCCTCCGATGAGAATGAGACCATCATACCACGCAACACGTCCTCAGTATTAGCATGAGAGTTAGGTTTTGCAAACTGCCGTATTCATTATCTCTCCATTGATGCATATCATTGAAAGAAACTTTTGCTACTTGTGAAGGTTTATGTTCCATTACTTTTAAAAAAAAAACTGTACATTGTGTGCAACTTTATACACAAAGAAATTTAATTAGGATCAAGTCATGGCCTTGCTGCCGTAGTTCTTTATATAAACAAACTGAATAACGACCAATGCATATTTAATGCTGTTATTGCAATTTTACTTGGTCGTGTCCTTCAAAGAGATGACAAGGTCGTTTTCTATACTGAGAGGTCGAAAAGATGCCATCAAATGCGGATTCGGATATAGTTGGTCAACGCCGTGCGGGCTGATTCGGGCTAGTAGAAGGGACATACACGCGGTCGTAAACATTCAAAATAAACAATAAAAGAGGGAGGTCCATCACCAGTCTGTCCAAGTCGCGTAAGCTGCTTGGCAGATTGTTCTCTATTCGTTCATAAATCCAAAGCCCTCCATTGGGGCCAACAGGTAAACTGTGGATCGTCGCCCTATTAATTGTTGTAAACCCCAAGTCATGTTCGTCGAGGGCATTTCTGCAAAATATCTCCACTGGTACTAAATCCTTAAAAAGTGAAAAGTAGTTTTTTCCATGGTACACAGCCTTTACCTCCCCATATCCGCGGTTTATATCCCACCTTCCATTCTTCAAAGTGGTACATCATGGTGAGATCAGGACGGCGCGTCCAAAGGGTCGGGTTGATTTTTGCCTCCAAGAGGATCTCGTTGGTCCATCTAAGGAGTACTCCTCCTTTCTCTGGCGCGTCAAATAATCCGCCAAGAAACGTCGCAGAACTTTTAAATGGTGCTGATAATCATATAATTTCTCTTGAGTCGAAATATTCTCCCATATTCGTGAATACGATGATAGGGCTCATGAAAAGGTTGCCTTCCGAACCCGATTAACGAGGAGATGAACGAATCTGAGCTAGTAGCTCGTTTAATTGACTAGCTCTATGATGACAGCATGAATTCTTGTTGAAATAAAGATACACCTTGCATCTGAATTATTGGGACAGTGCGTATAAAAACAATGATCCATTGATATTCGTCGATAACTCAGGCTTTTTTGGTGGTGATTGGAGTTGCAATATGTCCATTATTACTGCTGCTGCTCGGCTTACAGCTTCAGTTCCTAAGCCTGTAAATAGGTTACTTGATTGTATTGATAGTGGTTCATAAATATTGAGTATATGTAAAAAATGAAAAAAAAAAAATTAAGCTGAGCAACAATATAATACAAGCAGATTTATTTATGAAAGTGGGTAGCAGTGGTGAAGTGTGTGTGTGAAGTACTAGACTTTATCCATATCATGAGGACCCGAATAGGGGGACGAAGCACGAGAAGGCCTAAAGGCAGAAGCGGACCCAAAGCTAGAAGCGGACCCAAAGCCAGAAGCACGAGGGGCACCAGAAGCACGAGGGGCACCAGAAGCACGAAAGGAAGAGCCAGAAGCAGGACTACCGGAAGAGCCAGAAGCAGAGATCGAGCGAATATCACCTCCTTTCAGGAGGCGAGCGGTGAGTTGGGCACCCAACGACGTACGTTGACGCTTGACGACCTCCTCCACAGTTTCTGCGCGTTCGACAGCAGGCCAATCAACAGTGCCCCAAGGGACAGACGGAAACAAACGCTCATGAAGATCCTTCATGGTATTCACCACTTGTTCTTTGCTGATGTCGAAGGCAACGACTTTTGTATCATCCTCAAAGAAGGAGATTGCATGTTTGTACAAAGCGTACAACAAAGGGTAGTTCGTCTCTTCTTGACCCACAAGCATGATTTCTTCTTTTACCTTGGTACTCGCATGTATCGTCATGGGGTTCACGTACACGCTCACGGACACAATCAAAAGTGATACAGTCCTGATCGGCGGAGCAGGCAATTGTAAGTTGTGGATAGCTGTAATTTCTTCGTGCAACAGGTTCTTTCATGCGCTCCGTAATGTTTGCTTGTGTTCAAAGAGGTTGTTATTCTCCACCAAGTGCCATAATATTGACCACATTTGTTTCGCAGGAAATTGAATATCTTCTGTACGCCAGCGTTTAGTTGTTCCAAACATTGATAAAATGCGTCCACCAGCAAAGTCTTGGTCTGTTCATCAATACAGTTTCACAGACGCTCGATTGGGCCTTGAATATAGCCTACTATATCTCAATTCGTTTGTTTCTTTGGGTCATTTTCTCCCGAAAAATATCAAATCGAAGAGAGTGAAAATTAGAAACCTTTTATAAATACCTACTTGATATTTTATCAAAAAAAAAACGAGTTTGAATACGTCATACATAGAACAATGGAGCTTTGATAAATCAGACGTGGTCAAGATAATAAACCCCATATCACAAGATGCCTCATAGATATGACCACACTTACTACAATTATTTTAATACCAAATGCGTTTACATTGTTTACGAGGTCGCGTTTTTTACTTGATATAAGGAACCAATGGTTCATCCTGCTGAGAGCGTTTTAAAACAGTAGTAAAAAATAGTTGTGAGAAAATATTAGCTTACTAGTATGACGTACTATGTTGAATCATGACAACAATCCTTGGACGGTAGATAGATTGAATGTAAATTCATCAACACAGGTTTAAAGCTTTGCTTGCAAAACATGTGTAGCGCTGTGTAGGATTTATGGAGACTTGTAAAATCTAACATCTCCCGTGGGGATCACACAAAGGTACACCGTAAGGCACATAGTTCTCTCAAAACGGCGAACACGGTCTGCAAATTGTGCAAGTTCTCGCCGACAGCCGTTTGCACAACATTATAACCACCTGCATCATGTTTGGCGGGCGAGAATTCGCTTGTATGTAGTGTATACATAATAGCTTTACTCTCTGAAGAGCGAAGTCCATGTTACTACTTACACTACGAAGCACTTAAAAGATACTCTGTAAACATCTACCGTACTTAAATAATATATATTAGATGCCAGAGCATTGAAAATGAACCTTTGGCAATATTTAAAGAGGTTTAAAGCAAGCCTTTTTATGAAGCCAATAAATAGTTTGAAAAGAAAGGGCTTCGTATCAAGACTGTGGAATTTCAAATCAATGGCACCAAGCTACAATACGATAGTCAATGGCAACAAGAAGCGAAAAGAAATCAACAGAGGCTCTTTAGACATTTTAGGCTCCACCATGTCCCTTCCTACATAACTCAACCTTCCCTTCTCAAGACTCAAGATTACAATAAACCAGTCATTGATCGTCATGCGAAATAGTATTGACAGTCCTACTTGGTTTGTGGTACTCCCATTTAAGGAATTCAGGTAGAAAAACGCAAGTTAGCGCGCACTTTTGATTCGTCCAGAGAAAAAAGCATCATACAATTATGGGTTATTTTTTCTAAAAAATCCTTGTAGTACCTTCTGTATACTTCTTTACAACTTCTTTGTTCTTTCCCTATTCCATTTTTTTTTATTTTTTTGTGTTTTTTTATTTCTACTATTACTTTTAACTATCAGCGTTTATACATCTAATTTTATTTGAAATATGAGGAATGCACCAGGTGTTCCGTTAACCATAGCAGAGCTTCAGTTATCTTCACCTTTACCATCACCTAGTCGACAGTCGGTCTTGAATAATAGCAATAGTTCCGATTCAGATAGTAACAGCCCACTTCATCATCACCAACAACAGCGCACACCTCATCGTCATACCCTTTCTACTAATACTATACACAATTCATCCTCTTCATCTTCTGCAAATATATCATCTCACTCCACTCTTACTACTTCTACTACTACCATTGAACCTGCATCTAACTCGACATTTAAAAAAACCATCATCATGCCTCCCGTTCATTTCGACTTTCCTCATTCACTTCATCCCGACCTATACCCTTTAGCCAATGCCGCTACTCCAAGCGCAATGAGAAAATTTACTTTTTCCATTGACGGTAAATCAAGCACGTTTGAAGAAGTTCATGTAAGGCGATAAATAACAATGAAAATTATAGTATATTTATTCAATGTCATTAATAATATGTGCATATAGAACGTCAATACAAACACCACTACTACTACTACCACTACCGCAAGGAAAAGATCTGCATCCGTTTGGGACGACGATAGAAGTTTTAAGCGCACAGAATTAGACACAAATACTAACATTAATAATAATAATAATAACAATAATAATAATAATGAAGCCCCTGATATCAACTTGGCTTTATCGAGTATTCCACCTGCTTCACCACCCGTTGATAATACCACAATTGTACCTGATAGTCCCAATTCTGCTTTACCTTCTCCCGTGTCTGATTTAGATGAAATGTTTTATACTGAAGTAGAACAACAAGATAGAGATGATGAACGCATGTCAACTGATGACCCTATGCAAGTAATAGAAGATGATGATGATAATAATAATATTACCACCACCATGGATCCCTCTAATTTGATAGACACATTTGATATGCTTCCAGACTCGATTCAAACATATTTCATGTTCCAATTATTAAAACGTTCCCCACGTCATGCTCTTAGACTAGCCAATGCCACCATCATGCAAGTACTTAGACTGGATATCCTCATGAAGTTACCACAAAAAGTCGCTGTACAAATTTTGGGTCATTTAGACGTCCGTTCTTTATGTAGAGCTAGCTCTGTCAATAAGGCATGGAAAAATCTAATCGATACCACCTCTTCCGTTTGGGAATTGAAGATGCAAGAAGCCGATTTCAAATTATCACCTCGCGAGCGATTGCAGTGCACTGAAGCCGTCCTTCAAGGCCAAAATCCTTTCAAGAAAATGGTCCGTCGTCATACCATTATGAGACGCAATTGGAAATTAAATCGACACCACAAGTTAGTCCTCGAAGGACATGAGAAGGATTTAGTTGCTTGCTTACAATTCGACGATGAAAAGATTATCACTACAGGATCAGATGATCACCGCATTAATGTGTACGACATCAAAACTGGCGAGCTGAAGCGCGTGCTGAAGGGTCATGATGGCGGAGTCTGGGCTTTACAGTATGTCGGCAATACACTAGTAACGGGATCCATTGATAGGACCGTGCGTGTATGGGATATCGAACAGTCAATGGCAACAAGAAGCGAAAAGAAATCAACAGAGGCTCTTTAGACATTTTAGGCTCCACCATGTCCCTTCCTACATAACTCAACCTTCCCTTCTTCCTTTCAAGAAAATGGTCCGTCGTCATACCATTATGAGACGCAATTGGAAATTAAATCGACACCACAAGTTAGTCCTCGAAGGACATGAGAAGGATTTAGTTGCTTGCTTACAATTCGACGATGAAAAGATTATCACTACAGGATCAGATGATCACCGCATTAATGTGTACGACATCAAAACTGGCGAGCTGAAGCGCGTGCTGAAGGGTCATGATGGCGGAGTCTGGGCTTTACAGTATGTCGGCAATACACTAGTAACGGGATCCATTGATAGGACCGTGCGTGTATGGGATATCGAACGTGGTGTATGTCGCTTTGTTTTACGAGGTCATTCTAGCACAGTAAGATGTCTCAAAATCGTCATGCCTGAAAATATCGTCCAACCC
The DNA here is from genome assembly GCA_000587855.1 of Mucor irregularis B50. Lineage (NCBI taxonomy): Eukaryota > Fungi > Mucoromycota > Mucoromycetes > Mucorales > Mucoraceae > Mucor > Mucor irregularis. The sequence goes on from KK076448.1 coordinate 70,728, forward strand.
GATGGTTCTGTCCGGTTAGAACCTAAAGAACCGATTATCGTCAGTGGTTCAAGAGATATGACGATCCGTGTTTGGAAACTACCCAATCTCGAAACGGAGCCGGAGTTACCGCTCTCCACAAGCTTAGAAGATGATTTTCTGTCGAATGAATTCCTCAAATTCAAGCTCGTTGAACATGAACACTCTGTCCGTGACCTCGCTGTACATGGAAACACACTTGTCAGTGGAAGTTACGATAATAATGTCATTGTATGGAATTTGGAAACCGGTGAAAAATCTCATATTTTGAAAGGTCACACCATGAGAGTATACTGCGTTGCCATCGATCCTAAGCGTAGACACTGCATTAGTGGCAGTTTAGATGCGTCTGTTAGAATATGGGGTCTTGACGATGGTGAATGTAAATTCGTTTTACAAGGTACGCTATGATTATTTTGCATACAACATGCATATATTAACTCGATCATTTTTTTAGGCCATTCCATACTGGTGGGTCTATTGGGTCTAGTTGATGATACCTTGGTAAGTGCAGCTGCTGACGCTACATTAAGAATTTGGGATCCAGCAACTGGCGATCGACTTCACATTTTGGCTGGCAACTCTGGCCACCAAAGTCCTATCACATCGTTCCAACACGACAAACATAAAATCATATCCGGGTCTGAAGGAGGAGTAAAGATGTGGGATACACAGACAGGTGAGCTTTTACATGACCTGGTGGAAGGTGCATCAAGTATATGGCAAGTGCTGTTTGATGAAAGAAGATGCATTGCAGCTGTTAAAAAGTAAGTCTCCTTATTTATTGCTTGAAAACCCACATAGTTAACCATGTATATTATAGTGAGAACGAAACACAGCTAGTAGTTCTCGATTTCGGCATTCACGGTCTGGAAGGTGAAGATAATTAAACCACGTTTTTTTTTGCTTTCATGTTATTATGTTCATTTTATTTTTTGTTTTGTCACCATACCCCATTATCTACGTACATATATTATACACCGCCCACATACATAGAAAAGGAAAAGAATATAATCATCGGATCATTATGCCCGCATCACTGTTATTATAATTTATATCATGCAAATATAACTCAAGTGGTAATTTTTTTTATTATGCTAATAAAATGCTTCTATATAAAATAATGAGGAATGGAAAAGTAGTGGTGGTTTACAAAATATGTTTACAAAAAAGAATAATTAAATTTAAAAGAGGTTACGACCAGCCAAGATATCAATGACAGGTCTGTGATCGTGCCACCAAGCATTACGAGGCTTACGGTTCTTCATATCAGTGACAGGCAACAAGTCGGTAACAGGAGTGAAGACAACAGAGTGACCGTTGATACCAGCGACAGCAACGGATCTCTTGGAACCAGTCAATTCAATGGGAACAGGAGCGCCAGTTTCCTTAGCCTTGTTGAGAGCCTCAGTGGTATGTTCTTCCATAAATTGAATGGAACGTTGAGCGAGACGAGTAGCACGGATACGATCGAGAGGAGAAGGAGTGACACCTTGTTGAATGTGACCCAAGACAGCTGTGCGAGAATCAAACTTCTTGTTACCTTCTTCCTTAATGATATCAGAGATGACCTCAGTAGTGTAGGTCTTGGAGACATCTTCTGTACGAAGGATAATTCTGCCTTCACTCTTATCTGCGTCATCATCAGCATACATGTTTCTCAAATGGTTGACATCTTCTTGGAGACGAGAGAGGTTGATACCTTCTTCAGGAATGTAAACAGTGGTAGCACCAACGGCAAGACCAGCTTCGACAGCCAAGTAACCGCTACGACCACCCATGACTTCGACGACAAAGACACGACGACGAGAAGATTGGGCAGATTGAACAATAGCATCGCAAGAGTTGACAATAGCGTTCAAGGAGGTATCGGAACCAAGGGAGTAATCAGTACCGGGAACGTTATTAGAGATGGTGGCAGGAATCAAAGTGATAGGAATGCAGAGACAAGGATATTGAGAACGAGCTTCTTCTAATTTTTCAATAGCAACAAAAGCTTCGAAACCACCAACAACCATAATAGCTTGGATGTTGTTCTTTTGGATTTGGTAAGTAACCATACCCATATCAATATCTTCACCAGGAACGGCACGGTTGGTACCCAATTCAGAACCACCAAGAGCAGTATAACCATCAACGGACATCCAGGTCATTTCACGCATGGAACCACGGGCAAGACCGGCGAAACCGTTGTTGACGGCAATGGGAGTGTGACCACGGTTAAGACAGTAACGAACAGCAGAACGAGTAGCGGCGTTCATACCACCAGCAGGAGCACCCATATGGACAATAGCAATACGCAATTGCTCATGAGCAGGCAAAATAATAGAGTTGTCATCCAAAATAGTAGTGGCGTTGTAGGCCTCATATTCTTCGGCAAATTGAGGATCACGAAGTTCCATAGCACGGGCAAAATTCTTTTGACCAATAGCTTCAGCGACTTCATGAGTCAATTGGACAGCCTTCATAAGAGGGAAACGAGTGACCTTGTTATCAGTCATACCGATCATAGGAGAAGGAGTCTCGGGAGTAGATTCAAGGACGGCATCGACAGCTTCAAGAGATTGAACAGTAGCCAAAAGACGATCGAAGAAAGCAGGAGCACCACCACGTTGAGTGTGACCCAAGATGGTGACACGGGTATCAAGTCCAAGACGGTTAGTTAAGATGTCCTTAAGATGATCAGCCTTGATGGCGTTCAAGTTCTTGTCGATAGCACCTTCAGCGACAATGACAACGGTCTTTCTCTTACCCAAGTGACGATGACGTTCAACAACAGAACACATGGTAGACTCCCAATCGTCTTCTTGAGGTGGCTTTTCGGGGATAAACACGAAATCAGCACCGGTGGCAATACCAGCCATAAGGGCTAACCAACCACAGTGACGACCCATGACTTCAATGACGAAAGCACGAGAGTGAGACAAAGCAGTGGTAGAGACGGCATCTACAGATTCACAAATACGGTGAAGAGAGGTGACAGCACCAATGGTGATATCAGTAGAGGACATATCATTATCAATGGAACCGACAAGACCGACAATGGTCAAAACATTGTAAGCATCAGCTTGCTCTTGAGTAATACGGTTGGTGTTCTTGAGTTCGTCAATCAAACCTCCCCATTCGGCACGGAAAAGATCAGCACCAGTCAAAGAACCATCACCACCACAAACAATCAAGGCATCAATACCGTTTAATACGAGGTTTTCGGCAGCCTTGAGACGACCTTCACGGGTCTTGAAAGGCATACAACGAGCTGTACCAATGGTAGTACCACCCTAGAAATATTCGAGGTGAATACGACACATCATTAAAAGAAACACCAGTACCAGTGTGTACGTGACTGCTAACCAACCACGAACACTCTTCCAATCCATCTTCTTCAAGAGATCACCTCCATCAACAAGACCTAATAAATTAAAACCCAGTCAGACAACTTGCGAAAAACCACACGTTTTATATCAACGGGAGTGGGCGGAATTTTTTTGGTATTTTTTTATAAAACCCAGACATTACCTTGATAACCTTCATAGACGGCGAAGATATCACAACCATCACCACCACAAACAATCAAGGCATCAATACCGTTTAATACGAGGTTTTCGGCAGCCTTGAGACGACCTTCACGGGTCTTGAAAGGCATACAACGAGCTGTACCAATGGTAGTACCACCCTAGAAATATTCGAGGTGAATACGACACATCATTAAAAGAAACACCAGTACCCAAATACTTACGACTGCTAACCAACCACGAACACTCTTCCAATCCATCTTCTTCAAGAGATCACCTCCATCAACAAGACCTAATAAATTAAAACCCAGTCAGACAACTTGCGAAAAACCACACGTTTTATATCAACGGGAGTGGGCGGAATTTTTTTGGATTTTTTTATAAAACCCAGACATTACCTTGATAACCTTCATAGACGGCGAAGATATCACAATCTTTGCTGATACCGTAACGAACGACAGCGCGGACAACAGCGTTCATACCGGGGGCATCACCACCAGAGGTAAGAACAGCAATCTTTTGACGCTTGCTGTTAGTGCTGGCAGTTTCAACAGCAGCAGCGGCGCTAGTAGCCTTCAAGACACAAGGAGTGCTATCAGTTAAAACAACAATGTTATGGAGAGGATCTAAAACATAAATCTTGGTTTCGCCATTCAAGGATTGGTCTTGAATGGGAGCATCAATTTCGCTCAATTTAGCCTTGACAGCCTACATCAAAACAAAAATTATGCCGTGTGAGTTATCAAATCGAGATCCAAAAAAAAAAAAAAAATACAAACTTACTTTAACGTCCTTGATAGCGAGCGCGAAGGAATTTTCCTCCAAAGACCAGTCAACATCGCCAGCAGGCTTACGTTGAGCAATGGCAGAAGGACTCAAAACAAGCTTAATGGTAGCTTCGGTAGTGCTTTCAGCTTCAGAGTTCAATTTCAACCAAGCAATTCTTTCCTCTGCAGACTCGGATTTGTTGGAGACGGTCTTAAATCCAAGAGCTTCGTAAAACTTAATGGTGGAATCGAAGTCGCCACAGCTGGACGCGTTGAAAATAATGTGAGAGAGACCTTGAGAAAGCATCGTGATAATCGATTATTTCCTCAAAAGTAAAAACGAAAAATGTGAAGTAGTAAAGAAGTAAAAATGATCAAATACCAAATTAAACCCAAGCACTATATAAATGAAATTAAAAAAAAAATTATGAAACCGAAATTGAGACTCCCAATTGCTCAAGTTCCCGCCATGGGTTTTATCAAAGGCTTCAATCTCTTTGGGAGTGGGATGATTGTGTGACTTCTGATCAAGTTTGATCGTTTATTTTGACAGCAAGTGACACCTGTTAAATTCATGTGTATGAATGAATTCTATTAGTATACTACAAGGAATTGATCAATCTACTACTTTGTTTACCTTCGTTTCAACACCATGGATGTAAAGTTTTATAAGAACGGGGATAACTTTATCTGAGAAAAAAAAAGGTAAACCAAAAAGATTTCAACCATAGATAAGATTTTCATGGAATGTCATTCACTATCGATAACATCGATTACCGCATATATCATTTGGCTACACTCGGGCTGTAATGGAATTTGGTGAAACTTCCCCATCTTTAATTATTTCTGATCCCCCTCTCTGTTTTACCATTTTGTTGGTAGGTCATAGCATATGATTGTAAGTGATTAATCAACTCATCTTGACGCTACACTAAATCGTCATGACATAAAAAATCTTTCGTGTTTTGACATTCCGATGAGCGCTAAACTTTATGTTCATACAATGATACAGTGAGACTGATTTAGAAATTTAAATGGTGATTATATAAAAAACAGTCTGGTGCTAACCAAACCTATTCATATCAAATACCTAAGATATTCCGGTAAAATACCAAGCAGCGAGAGGAGTTCACAAGTGAGATTATTTAGAAAATCAGCAACTACGTCAACATACTCAGTGTACGAAAAGAGTCTGTTTACGACCGAATCTTCATGACAAACACCTTAGTGTTATCAAAGTTTTGGCACATACCGAGAGTCACTAACTTTTCCAGATAGAATTAAACTCTGTCGTTGGACAATATGCGGCACACGGTGTGTTACCGAAGACTAGCAGTAGACTCCTTTCTACTTCCAAAAAAGAATGGTAAGCTAGATTTGTTGCCAAGGTGGAAGTTCAACTATGAGCGTTGAAGTTAGGTATGATAAAGCTCTACTGCCATTTTAAAGTACCAATCACAATTGCGGCTACCAACATATACAGTGCATGAGATACGGTTATTTTGTAAGGGCTTCAAGAACAACAAGACACATTTACCATGTATTTCTCAGCTCAATGCTAGAAAGCAATTGACTGCTAATAAATCTTGTCAATTTTTGAAAATGTGTGGTAAAGATTTGAGAGAATGATATAAAAAGGAAAGGTAGCGTTCAAATTGGGAATATACTTCATTTATAGTTTTTTTTTAAAAAAATCAGCAAGAATACAAAGGAACAGCTTACTTGATGAAGCCTAGAAGTATGCCAAGTGAAGCGCAAAAGAAACTACAAACTATCCATACAAATTCTAATTAAAGCCAATTCAACGAGATATCTTTTTTGCCTTGATGTTTCTGGCTAATTTTGAGATAAAGTGCTCCACAAAAATTGGTTTAAAAGGAAGTTTACTTGCGCAGTGTTAATGTTCTCAAAGGTATAAGTTCACTTATTTGCGTCTTTGTCAAGCAGATGGCTTTCGAGTTTAGCACGTATAAATTTTATCTCTGCTGTCAATTAATTTGTGGGTAATACAGCTAATAACCCTACGGCGACACCATGGAGGTTAACTTGACACTGTTTAATTAGGATAATTGACAAGTCTGGTTAAAATATCTCCAATAACGGACGGAGTATAATAATATCGCTCATTTTTGTCCACAAATCACTCGCAATGCAAATTTAAAGTGGAGATAATATTTTGAGTGAGCAGAAGAACCAAATCATCATGAAGAGACTCGATACTCTTTTAAAGACTCGCCTTCTCACCTTTTCTTCACTGACAAATTTCTACTCATAACGTTGTTTTGAGCTAAATACTGCGTGACTAGCTTTTGATAGCCAATCAAATTTATGGAATTAGCACGAAAAAGATATATAAAGGGCACTTTTTCCCTTTTTTTTTTCCTCTCTTCATCCGACTTTGCTCGTCCTACTGATTAAAACCCGCTGATGTAGGTTCGAGTTGGCTTTGCCACTGCAATATTAAATTGCGAACTGGGAGAGTTATGCTAGGGGTACCGCCCCGTCCAAACAGCGGGAGCTGCTACGCGGCTCTTAGGATGGTTCCTTTCGCTGTAGTACTTTCTCACTTCTGGTTCTCCAAATTTTATTGTGGTTAGTCAAGGGCTATTTTCCTCGAGTACTCCGGTCTCTTGGTTTTCCCTCCTTAGTAAACGGGCAAAAGGGTATTCATTGGTAGAGGCTTCCACGCAGCGATACCTGGGCAACGCCTCAAATATTTTTTAAATATTAGAGCGGCAACTGTCTACCTATTTAATATTTTAATGCTTGAAAATGAAAATGAAAAAAAAAAAAAAATTAACACCTTAATAACGTACTATATAAACAAAAAAATACTTTTGGAACTACATGTGCATTCTTCACTTTAAAACGTTTTGTTCTTTCAATTAACATTCTATGGCAATAGACTTTAAAGCCAATTCATACAATAAAAGCATTTTTTAAAAGGCTAATAACGCATAGCGATTATTACGTTGATCCATATGAAAATGATGCTTGTGAAAGACTTTGCTTCCGTTTCAAAGACCATTCTACTTCCTTACGCATTCCTCCATTCCCTTCCACCTCTTTTCATTCTATAAACTGGCTTCATAAGTGAATAGATCCAGATCGATCAAGTTGATTTAAAACCATTCCAGACTTGTTGCGTTTGTCCTGCCCTATTTAAGTCTAGATTTATTCGACTGGGAAATCTTTAAGGACCTCAACTTTAGACAAATGGTATAGATCGTATTGTGATCCAAAGATCAAAGTCGAGATCTGGTAGGCGATCTAGCCCAATATGCGTGGAAAGCTCACCATGTGAATTAGCAAAGTTGTCGAAAGCATTGTAGCCCTAATCAAGCAGATCAAGTGTGACGGTCCACCGCTAGATTCTTCGTTTACTACCACTGCATCTCCTTGGACGTAATATGTAAAGAAATTCTTTGGTCCTCACTCTTTAAAGATATATACCTCATCTCTCCAGAAAGTGGATGTCGGCATATCGCATTCCACAATATTTATCAGATTCAGGTCGTCTTCGATAAAATATAAGTCTCTAGGTACCAGCAGACTAGTGATAAACAAGCCTTGATAAACTAAAACACATAGGTGGTAGTAAGAAACTAAACCACTATTACTTTTGCAAGTGTAATCGTCTTAATGTGCATAGACTGTCACCTAAAATATTCTATAAAGGCGATAAAAATTGATACTGATATCAGTAACATACTGATTTGAAAAAGTAGAAATTAAGTTTGTGGGGATGAAGATGTGGTTGGTTCCTACAACTTGTGAAGGGGAGAAGCAATTACTATTCGAGCGGTGCTTCGACCATTATACCCACGATCCCAATTATGAGTAATACTTGGTACATGAATTATAAATTTAAACCCCTCTAGACTTACGATTACACAAGAATAAAGTTGAAACGTTGGCAGTTGACACTCCCTTTCCTTTTCTCTCTCTCTTTCTTACCATGGAATCAGTACCTATTGAAAAAGCAACAGTTTCCAATGCTCGTCTTCAGTTGGAAGATTTGGCCTTTGGTTCGGTAAAGCCACTGCTCACTCTCACGTGTAAACTAAGGATCTAGTTTATTAACTTCTTTTACTAATTGTGTAGATTGCTGGAATGGTGGGCAAGGTAGTCGAATACCCTTTTGATACAGTCAAGGTTAGACTACAAACACAGTCCGTGGACAACCCTGTGTTTAAGGGACCTATGGACTGTTTGAAGGCTACAGTAAAAGAGGAAGGTGTGAAAGGCTTATTCAAGGTATGACAACTTGTCATAAACGGGTAACAATGCGGAGAGTGCTTACACATATAATATCCATTATAGGGCATGTCCTCACCTATTGTGGGTGCCATGTTGGAAAATGCTATCTTATTTGTCGGTTATCGACAAATTCAAAGAAAAATTCGAGAATTTTCTCCACCTGTAGAAACACCCACCACGGTATTAGACGAAGATGGGAAAGTCCCACTCACTTTAAATCAACTTGTATTAGCGGGTGCCATAGCGGGCTCTGTTGTATCTATTATTTTAACACCAGTAGAGTTAATCAAATGTCAATTGCAAGTTCAATATCTCAACAAATCAGCCACCCATTATAGTGGACCCGCTGAATTAATCAAACAAACATATCGCACGCAGGGGTTACGTGGATTTTATAGAGGTTTTATGCCTACGTCTGTTCGTGAAACAGGTGCAAGTGCGTTTTGGTTTGGTGCCTACGAATATACCTGTGCTGCTTTGATCAAACATCGCCAAAAATCTGTAACGGATGGTCGAATTATATCCAAAAAAGATTTGACTGCACCTGAACTGATGCTGGGTGGCGCTTGTGGTGGTATTGCCTACAATATATCCTTCTTTCCTGTAGACGTTATCAAATCAAGAATGCAAATCGAGCAAAGTGGGCCTAACGGTCAATATAAGAGTTTTGCACAAATTTCAAAGGAAATTTATGGAGGGGCAGGAATAAAGGGCTTCTATCGTGGTTGTGGTATGACAGCTGCTAAGAGTGCACCAGCAAATGCCATTATTTTCATGACTTATGTAAGTGAGGGAGAGACAAAGGATATGCTCGTGAAAAAATTGCTAACAAATGAAATTATAGGAACTTTTAACCCGTTACTTGGGATCTTCTTAGAACTAGACTACATATGCATACAACCTTAGACTATATTTTTGCTTTTATGAACCTTTGTATATAATAATAATAAAAAAGTATTTTTGATTTTCGCTTAAATCGATGCAAGCAGATAAAGTATTAGATTTGTACCACCGAATAATTTGATTTTGCGCAGATGATCCTCAAAAATTGTATACGTATAGTAATAAAAGCATGTGAAGTCAAGATATTCAAAGAAGAAGCTAAATGATTCAACTAAGCAACGCTTGGATAGTCCATGAAGTGAGGTGTTCTTTGTCTAGATTGAACGCTAAAGACGGCTAGCTTGGTTCCTTATCTGAAAGCTCATTGTTAAATGTAAACAATGGCCGTTTTACGAGAAAGAGGAACCGTCCTCGCATGGGCTGCTATGTAGCATGTTAGCATTCATATAGTTTTATCACCTCCCGCCTTCGATATCAAAATGAAAATTAAATGAATCCTATGGGTCTTTATTCGTTGCTAGATTTCAAAATGAAACCTTGAAGGCAAATGCGTATAGGCTTGCCTTCAAAAAGTATTTGTGTTCGCTAGTTAAAATGTACTCGATATGTACATAAGTGCGCCTCAATGTTTGAAGTGTGTAGACAATTGGTATGTCCGAATTGTAGTTAAAGGACAATTAATATAATAAAATGCAATATATCTTGATAATTTCCAAGGTTTGAAAAGTTACAAGAAGTGTTTCTGTTTTTGATAATCCGGTACCGTACCTTTTCTATTATTTCCCGTTTAAGCTACCCGTCGCACAAGAGCAAGAAGAGTTTCTTGCGACATTTATTTAACTTTTTGGCAAACATATATTATTTTTTTCTTCTCTTTTTCTTTTACTTTTAATCGCCTCCTCTTTAAAGTATACTCCTCATGGCAGATTCAGAAGGCGTCATGAGCCCTACTGAGACGATGGACAGAAATGCCTCCAACAATGCTTATAGACCGTCCATAGCCCGAATACAAAACGGACATTCACCAACCCCTTATTCCTCCTCATCTGTAGAACCAGCATCGATCCTTGATTCCCGAGACGCAAGTTCTGAATCAGACACATTGGTAAGCTAAGAAGGAATGGCAGAGTATGTATTTGTTTACTAAAATTCTATTTTCTATGGTTACTAGTCTGTAACGGGCCACTGCATGTGTTGTAACAGGTAACACCCATTATAGTCGTAGTAGGCAGTTTAAAGGTGGTGATTGACCCGCTTTTCTAACTTAGTGAATTAAAATACCCACATACCGTATCACGTTTCCGATGTCCAGTATGTGATACTGTGAATGATCTCAAACCTCACGTTCGTCAGCAATTATCTAATCAACCCTTAACACTGAGATCATTAAAGAAGTCAGTCAATGAATGCAAAATGAAAGAACGAGCAAAGAGACCGAAAGGATTGGATGAAAAGGAGCGTGAAAAGATGTATGAACCCGTCGAAAAGTTAATTGAGACCATATTCAGTAGTTGGGTCTGTCTGAATCACAGTTTCTCCAATGTAAGTAAGAAAGAAAAGTCATTTGTGGTAACATGACATAGGTTAATTTTCATTATTATTAGGATGAACCCACAAGTATGGAAAATAGTGGGTTAGACATGAACGATACCAAAGACGCTTATCGCATCATTTTGAGCTTGGTAAATAAATACAAATACCAAACAAAGTAACGAATCAGATAAGAGAGATTAACTTGTTTATTTACCCTTACTTACTTACTTAAGCCTGTCAATGTGATACGCGCAATGATGTCAGCCATTGATCGATTGTTGAAGCGACCCGCGGTCCCACTAAGAAGAATGACAGATATACGATTTTTGCTCATTATATTAGAAAACCCGCTTCTAGCACAGCACAACTTTCCAGCAGAGACAAAGTATCATCACAATTTATTAAAAAGAGTATTTGGATTACTAAGTTGTCTGAACAATGAATGTCATCATGGCTTGGTGAAATGGTTTGCAAGGTAAGAGCAATGGTTTATTGCGTTGTCGTAAACTTGACTGAAAAGGTTCAAGCATCTATTTAGTTATTCGAAACGACAATTTCGGTTAAAGATTGATTTGATCCATGCATTTCTAAGTCATCGAATATCAAGAGCCAGGCGAAGTCAATTGCCATTACCTACTGCATACGAGTCAGATTGGAAAATAGCGAGTGCATCCCGAGTGATGGCCTTACTATGTAAGTGAAAAGAAGTGATAATTTCCTTACAAATCATTGACTTTGTTCTTGTTATTTAGTTGCCGCAAACAATGAATCAAACAAAGTCCATATATCCGAGTTCTACAATACCATGGCAGACTATATCAACTTGATGGGAGATTTCGAATCTTGGCAATCAAACTCTGGAAAGTTCGCCTTTTGTCAATACCCTTTTCTCATCAGCATGGGATCTAAAATGAAAATTGTAGAATCCGATGCAAAGCAACAAATGGAAACGAAATGGAGAGAAGCATTCTTCAACATGCTGTTTCACCAAAAGGCATCCAACCCATACTTGGTGCTACGTGTCTCTCGAGAAAACCTGATTGAGGATTCACTAAGGCAACTCGCCCAGAACGAACTCGATCTAAAAAAATCACTACGAATCGAATTTATTGGAGAAGATGGTGTAGACGCGGGTGGATTAAGAAAAGAATGGTTTTTATTACTGGTGCGATCCTTGTTTGATCCACAATACGGCATGTTTACGTTCGACGAAGATTCCAATTTATGTTGGTTTAATCCAGCAAGTTTTGAGAATGAAGATCAGTTTTTCCTCGTCGGGGTTGTCCTGGGTTTAGCGATTTATAATTCAACGATTCTTGATGTGCATCTACCCACAGCCTGTTATAGAAAGTTACTCAATTTGCCTATTGGATTATCTGACTTGAAATCGTTTCGACCTGCCCTCACAAAAGGATTTGAGCAGTTGCTTGAGTTTGAAGGCGATGTGGAGAATGTGTTTTGTAGGTCGTTCGTAGCAGAAATCGAGGCATTTGGAGCACGTCAATGTGTGCCTCTAGTGCCGAAAGGAGATCAGTTGATGGTGACACAAGAAAACAAACAAGAGTTTGTGGCCCTGTACGCTGACTTTATTCTCAACAAAAGCGTCGAGCGACAGTTTGGAGCTTTCAAACAAGGCTTTTATCATGTGTGCGGTGGCAACGCTTTATCTTTATTTAGACCAGAAGAGATTGAACTCTTGGTGAGAGGAAGTGACGAACCATTAGAAATTGATGACCTGAAGGGACAAACAGAGTATATTGGATTTGATGAAAATGAAGAGACCATTGTGTAAGTAGCAGTATATTAAATAAAGTAGATCCTCTATTAACATATTTTATAGTAATTTCTGGAGTATCATGAAAGCAATGGAACCTCAGATGCAAAGAAAACTACTTATGTTTGTCACTGGAAGTGATCGTATACCAGCTACTGGAGCAACACAAATGAATTTAAAGATTACATGTGGCAATAACGGAGATAGTGATAGGTACGCAAAGCGACAAAAAAGTATACATTGTGAGGAAATTATATCAACTTTGATTTCTTAGATTACCGAGTGCTCATACATGTTTCAATCAATTGATTCTATACAAATACCACACCAAGCAAAAATTGGAAAAGATGTTAATTACTGCTATTCAAGAAAGTCAAGGATTTTATGTAAAATAACAATAAAAAAAATAGACAGGTATCATCTATCTGCTGCCTTTTTCAATTTCGTCTTCGCTATCAGTTAATACAATGGTTTCAGAATCAGAATCTCCATCATGATACAAAGACACTCTAAAAAAAAAAAAAAAAAAAAAAAAAATAGATCAGCATCTTTGTCCTACGTATGCACATTAGTAGTAGTGTACATACTTGAATTGAATTTTGCAAAAGGGTCTTGTGATGGTATGGAGAGTTCAGATATTATCACCGACTCATCCTCCGCATCGAGATCTAAACTGCCGCTATCTTTATGTTTGTAATGAGGTCGATAAGTAAAGTTATTACTGGTGGTGGTATTCGGTACAATGGGTGGAGTCATATGTCTTAATAAAGCAAATTTAATCGACTTAAAGAAAGGATGTGCCTTCACCTCTGAAGCTCCTGATTTTGAACCTAAACGTTTTCCTTCTTGTTTCTCCAGCAAGGCTTTGATTAAGGACTTGCAACTACTTGACACCGCCTGCGGTGCTTTTGTTGCTGTAGTCGTTGGAAAATGAACATCTAATTTTATGATATTTGAAAAGGTCTCGTTTCTATTAGCACCTTTAAACGGTGTTGTTCCGTACTATATACACAACGACAACGAGAAAATAATTAATTAGTATTTAAGGAGAGAAGAGGAGAAAAGACGGTGCTGTATAGTAACTTACTAGCATTTCGTAAATCAGAATGCCAAGTGTCCACCAGTCTACGCTACTTGTATGACCCCAGCCTCGAATCACTTCGGGTGCAATGTACTCTATAAAATGTACACAACTGTCAGTGTCCACGAAAATTAATCTCGAATGATTGCTCATATGTACCTTCTGTGCCCACAAAACTGTTGGTTCGAAGCTGTGCGATGCATGATCTTGTATCAATGGAGGGTGGCTAAATATTTAACAACAACAGATTTAAATATGTACACATTAAAAAAAATATGTCATCATGCTACTACTTACAATGTTGGGTGAATTTGATTTAACAATAGCAGGTGGTCCAGGAGGTAAGGACTGTTTACTCAGATCGAAATCGGTCAGCATCAGATGTCCACTTGAATGTAACAATATATCTATGTATAAAAAAGTCTGTTTAAATACACAGTTTACTTGAGTACGACTTTTTAATTAGAATTTGCATACTTTCTGGTTTTAGATCTCTATAGATAAATCCTTGCAAATGCAAGTACTCCAAAGCGGCAATGACCTCGGCTGCGTAAAACCGAGCGCCTTCTTCCGACAAGCACTTTCCTGGGATGGACTGCAGTGCTCTAAAGAATTCGCCACCAAGACAGTACTCCATCACAAAGTACAAATGATCTTGGCTTTGAAAAGAATGATACAGTGATACGATAAATGGATGGTTGGCGCTGGACAATATTTCTTGTTCAGCCAACACTCGTTTCACTTTATTTCTACGCAACATTTCTTTTTTCGACAAGACTTTCATGGCCATGGTCTTGTCTGTGCCCTTTTGTTTCACCAGGTAGACTTTACCCACATCGCCTTTGCCCAGCATTTTAATTTTGGAGAAGCTGCTGGGTCCTACTTGGACTCGTCTGACTTTGACGCTGTTGGCCGCGTACGATCTTCGGTTCATGCTTTTCAGCACCTTGGGATCGAGTGTGTAGAGTGAGGGTGAAGGTTTTTTTGATCATTGAATCGTCGTATTTCAATAGAGAAGAAGGGACGGAAGGTTTACGTGATGGTGTGGGTGTTTGTGTTGGTGAAGAACGTTGATTGTAAAACCAACTGTTGCTTTTCAAACCCTTTTGATGCTGCAAATCCCCAAAATCATTAGGTAATCCAAACCCCACCACCGTCGTGGCTACAGAGATAGCATCGTTGTTGTTTTCATTGTTGTTATGGTGATGGGAAGATGATTTATTACTGCCAGAATTAAAAAATGATCGAATACGTGAAAAGTGGGGTGTACCATACATCGTAGGTGATTGAATGCCCGTTTCCATGTTGTTGTTGTTGTTGTTGTCACTATTTTAGCAGTAAAAGAAGAAGAGAAAGACAAAAAAAAATAAGGTGTGCTTTTTTCTTCCCAATTTATTTTAATTATGTGAAAAACTTTTAAATTTAACTCCTTGTTTTACACCTTTTCAGTGTTTTTTAGTACACACACACACACACACACATCAAGGGGAAAGTTTTATATACGTTTTAAAGTTTCAAGTAATGAGGATCATGTCCCCCTCTTTTTCTTTTTGGTCAATCATGACTACAATTAAAGATGGAAACATAAACAAATATATTAGTGTAATAGAAAGATTTTAATGATGATAAAGTAAAAACAAAAAAAGGTGATATTATTATTATATATATATATATAGGATGCACAATAAAAAAGATTAGAGAACAAAAAAAAATTAAGGAGTGGGAAAGCAAGATAGGGTTGGAAGAAAGAAGGGGAGAGTTTTTTTTTTTTTATGAACCGAACCAAGTTTTCCCAACTATTTTGATTTGGCTCAGCAGGGTCATCATTGTTCAAAAGATCTGCCACTTTCGTCACTGCCGATGGAACAGGCTCAATGATCGATGCGATAGATTGGTTCTTGCTCGCGGATGGTGGTGGTTTATGATATGGACTGCTAGGGCCAGAAGATGCTGTTGTGTTACCTGGATAAGTGTCATTTGTATAAAAACCTGCTCTTATACTGGGTGGTGGTGGGGCGTAAGGTTGTATTGGCGCTGCCTTTTTAGTAGGTTGTGGTGGTAAGGGTTGTTGCTGCTGAGGTGGTGGTGGTGGTGGTTGCTGTTGATCAGCAGCCATGGGTTGAGGGAATGGAAAACTTTGTAATGCTTGAAAGTGTTGTGCAGCGCTTGTATCGTAAGAAGAAGACGGTGGCACAGGCTGCTGTTGTGGAGGAGGAGGTGGTGGTTGTTGTTGTGGCTGCACTTGGCGTGCTTGCTGTTGATAACGATCCACGACCTCTTTCAGTTGCATCTTTTCTTCATTGTTCGCATAAAAGTTACGCACTTGAATGACAGTTTTGGATTTCATTTTCTTGGATAATTTATCCCAATCTCTACCATACAAGCCAAGTAATCTTATAAACTCATTACGCTCTGACACAGACCAATAGGATGAATAAGCAGGCCGTTTTGCGTCTGTGAGTGTTGCTGAGCGACCCATCTTACGTCCAGGTGTGCTACTACCACTATTTCCTCCTTTCATGACAAAATCGGGGTCCGCCCACTCAGTTGAATCATCAGCTGCAGTTTCTGATTTACTCGACGTTGATCTGATTCTACGTCTTCGTTGTTGCTGCTGCTGTTGCTGTTGAGAAGGCTGTGGCTGTAAAGGAAGTTGATGTGGTTGCTGTGGTTGAATTGGCAACATTGCTGTGGATGATGTGATAGCCGCTGAAGGAGGTGGTAAAGCAATATCATCGTGACCACTGGGTGTTCTTGATCTACTGAATGATTTGTTTGATTCTTCGCGTGGTGTTGTATTGGAACCCATTTGGAACATGCCGACCAATGCAGCAGCCGCATCTTCTTCCTCTGCCTTTAGATCCGTTCTTCCGCTAATAGCAACCAACTCTTGATGAACATCGGCTGAAGAGATGGGTTTCAATTCTTCAGAAACGGTGCTACTGCCACGTGAATCTTCCTCGTTAAAGGCATTAGGGCCAAACTTGCGCTTGAAATTATGATAGAAATTACGACACTGTTCCTCGGTTTTTGACTTGACAAGTCCAGATACTTGAACAAAATCACGTCCGTGCTCTTTAAAGGCTTCCACTGCCAATTCCTTTTCACGTTCAGACCATTTGGCGACACCTCTTTCTCCACTGCTATTCGTTGCTACAGTCTTGTCATCATCTTCGTCTCCAGTAGTGACAGTTTCCACTGTTCGTTGTCTCTGATGCAAGCTGTTTTGCTGTTCGTCCGCATAACGTTTGACCGTTGCATTCGCAGCATCGCCGGGTAAAACTAATTGCGCTTCGGAAGGTGGTTCTCGAGGAGATCGTCCTTTCGTGTTGGTGCGACGAATACTAGATCCAGATTGAGTGCGACGTTTCTCTGTTGAAGAAGAAGGTGGAATGATATTGGTCAACATCATGTCTGTATCGTCCGAAGCACTACTTGGGGGTCCAGATTGAATGATAGGGGTTGAGATGGGAGGTACTGAAACTGTGTTTGGTCTCTTTGTCTTTTTTCTTTCTGCAACGCCGTCCCAATACACATTAGCTTGTTCCAAATCTCTCAATTCTCGACTTTTACGTTCAGCGTCTTTCTCTTTCGCTTTTCGCGAGTTTTGAGCTTCACCAATATCTGCCATCAAAGCAGATCCCTTACTCTTTGTCTTTCTACCGCCACCAGAGGAAGAATCGCCAGTAGCCAATCGAATAGCAGCAGCGATTCTGTCTCTATGCTTAGTCGTCTTTCCTCGTCTTCCCTTCTTCATCAAGGCCTTAAAGTCAATCTTCTTCTTTTTACGATAGTAAAACAAGACACATTGACAAGCAGTCTTTGTACCAATGGCAATGGAGATACGTTCAAACTGTTTAGGATACATCATGTAACTTTCCATGAAGGTGGTCACTTCTTGTTGATTCCAAACATCTCCCGTATCGGGTCCAGTGTGATAGTAGGTGAGAGGGTCTTGTACAAGTCCACTTCGATCATCGTAAGTACGCATACGTTCACGTTCATCCAAAATCATGGGAGGAATGGTTGCTGTTGTCTTTTTAGCACGAGATTCGGGGTTTCTCATCTCTGCCGACTCCAAAGATTGAATAATTTCCAATAATTCTGCTTCTGAACGAGCTGCATCGGATGTGTAAAGTCCATTATTGCCGTAAGGTGTAGAAGCACCGCCACTGTTGAATCGAAGCGCATCAATGGCATTGGAAGTGAAAATCACGCCGTCAGTGTACTCCTCGGGTTGATTTTGTTCTTGCAGACGACGACTTGACATACGATGACTATTCATGCGATCAGGTCCTCTACGTTCAATATCACGAATACGATCCAAGGCAATATTCTTTTCCTTCCATTGCTCATACAAGGATTTATATTCTCTCTTTAAAATACGCTCCTTTTTATCGAGTGCCATCTTTTGTGTGGTTAAAGTACGAGCAATGCCAATACGAAGTTGAGCAAATTTAGCGACATTTTCCTTGTAGCATGGATAATCCTCAATCTTTGCGTACAGCGGCTTTGACCAATTCTCTTCGTCTGACCAGCCGTCATCATCGTCCGTCTTTCCTTGCCAGCCTTTAATCGCTGAATTCTCTTTAGCGACGTGTCTGTTGTCCGAAAGAATCTTTTCGTAAAGTTTATCGTCCTCTTCGTCGATTTTAGATCGTAATTGGTTGATGAGTAACTGAGGTCGTTTACGAATGATAGGCGATGAAGCGTCTTCAGTGAAATCCATCATGTCTGCAGAAGGTTCGGTTTCCATGGCATGAAGAGCTTGTTTCTTGGCCTCTTCTTTATTTTGTGCTGCCTCATCTTCAGCCGTTTCATCCTCATCGTCAGCCATCTCTACATCTTCATCATCACGTTGTGCAACACTAGCTGTCTCAGCAGCAGCAGCAGCAGCAGCAGCTTGAGCAGCAGCGGCAGCTTCTTCCTCCTCTCTTTTAATAGCAGCTTCCAACAATTCTTCGTTCATGGAAATTTGATTTTCAATATCACTGATACGATTCACAATTTCCTCTTGTGTCATTCCTTTCTCGTCAACGACTGGTGGCTGTGATGCTTTCTTTTCCTCTTCATCCACTACTTCACCCTGTTCTCTTCCTGTTGCTGCTACATTTGATGTCGACGATGATGAGACCGGCTCATCTTTGATCTTTTCATCCTTCGTCACTGGTAGTGGTGCTTCGTTGTCTTCGTTTTTTTACAATGGGGTCGACGTCCATGACTTCGGATTTCTCTAAGGGCGATGATAATTTCGGGGAAGAAGTGATGGGTTCTGCCGCAATCGATTTCTCGGTCACTTTTGTATCTTCCTCCACTACTTCACCTGTTTCGAGTACTTCAGTCGCTGTAGTTGCTGTATGTGTGGTTGAGGTTGTAGTTGTAGTCGTGACTTGTTCAGATGTATTCACTGCAGACTTTTCGTTTGGAGAAGCTATAAACGAAAAGAAAAGTTAGTATTGATCACCGTGAAATGAATAGAAATGGATATTTACTAGTAGTCGCTTCATCTTGTTCTGCTAATTTATCATCTGATTTGAGCTCGCGATCTTTACTAGTGGTAGAATAGGCTGAAACGGGTGACGTCTTTTCACTTCGCACCAAATTGTCTGTGATGATTCTTTCTGGTCTATCGCGATCTAATCTTTTACTATTGTCTTCAACAGCAGCTGAAGATGATGATAATGGTTTAGAAGAAGAGGAAGACCAGTTGGGTCTACCACCACCACCACTACCTTGTCCTCTACCGCTTCCTCCACTGCTATTTCCTCCACGGTATCGATCATAATCTGAATTGTTACTACTATTATTACGTCTGCTGTTGTAAAAATCACGATCATGATCTCTTTCATAGTAAGGTGGCATGCCGGGTGAAGGTGGCATGTCTCGATCAGGTCTATATGAATCTCCACCAAAAGGCGATATTTGATAATTGGGTGGTGGTACACCATAAGAAGAAGGTTCGTAACGCATATCACGCATGTAACTATAAATAATTAAAGTTTAGTTTCTTGCACGACTTTTAGCAAATAATTAATTATTTACCCATCTCGACGTCTATCATAGTCTCGACGACGGTCTTCTTCACGATATCTTCTATCTCTGTCTCTTTCACGGTCTCTTTCACGCCAATCCATGTATCGACTTGAAGGAGTGTAAGGCTCTGTAGGTGTATTGGGTGGTTTATCGTCTTTCATATCCTTTACACTACTAGATGCTGAAGGTAATTTATTAGGATCTCTATCAGAGCTCACTATTCAAATAAAGTGGATTAGTTTCTTTTTCTTAGTAGTCTCTGCTGCCTGCTTACATTCTCGTCGTGAGGAATTACTTGGCATTTTAGGATAATCTCGAGGCATAGACGAAGACGAAGAGGGATAGTGGTGAGAAGGAGGAATGTCGTCACGATAATAAGGTGTATATCGGTCATCCCTACAAAAAGTATTCATTCATTAGTTTACAAGACTTCTTTATTCAAGTCATTATATGAAATACCTGTCTCTTCCACCACCACCACCTCCACCTCCACCTCCACCGCCACGGGGAGACATAAATCTGTCGTCTCTCATAAGTCCCATGGGTCTATCTCTATCACGATCTCTCTCACGATCACGCTCTCTGTCTCTTAAATCTCTGTAATCGTCCAAAGCGGCTGACATGCCATTGCGATTAGGTCTATAATTATATGAATCGTAACGAGAAGAATAGCGATATCTGGAGTCATTGTAAGGTGGTGAACGGGATCGAGATGGTGAACGGGAGTGCGTCCCTTGCGAAGAAGTTGAGCCTGCAGCGCTCATGTGAATTAATTATACTGTGTATTAAAAATGCTAAAAGTATATAAAAATGAGTGAGAAAAGAAAGTATTCAGAGGGAAAAAAGGAAAAAATATACAAAAAAGCTGACGTCAAACTCAAAGCAATCTGATTGGCCGAGAAATCACCACTGGAGAATTATTGTAAGCTCACTGGGATGAGTCTTTAAGTAAGAGCTAGAGCTTCGTAACTGTTCAATTTAAGCACAATGATAAGCAAAATAGAGTCAATATCCTATCCTCATTCTATACTTCATGCAGTCTGGGTTTTGTGTCCATTATATATACAGAGTTTTAACTAGATATTTAGCAAATAATCGACATTTCTCTGGACTGTGTCAAAATGATTTTAAAAAGCTGCTTACCTCTTTTCGCACAATGTACAAAACGAGAAAATCTTGTACCCTTCAGACGAATCAAAAGTAAACTAGAGAGAGAAAATCAAATTTTGATGACATTCATAGACGTTTCGTGAGAAAATACTACCTTTAAAAATTTTAATTACACTTGCGAATAACTTCTATAAATCCTTCGCCCGTGCTTCTTTTGAAGCCGGTGCCCAGCACTCTCAGTCTTTGCATGTCCCTCTTGCATTACGTAAGTTGCGTCGTCTGGCTTGTCGTGCTCGTACTCGTTCTCCCGCTACTCGTGGTAGTAGCACCAGTAGTATGGATGTGGAGATGCTAGACGTTTCCCTTGATCCCTCTTCCCCCTCCGCTTTTAAGCGTAGCCGCCTTTCCCCCCCCCCCCGTTCTCCCTCTCACAATGCCGAGTGTTTCACCGCAACACTCTGGCGGGGCCTCCGCTTTTAACTCTATTATCGAGTTCGAGAGAGAGTGTGTTCTCTCATGATTTAGAGCAAACACTACTACTGTTTGTCTCTCCTTTGGTGTTTCCTGTCTTTCCGTCGTCGTAGCAGATGATTTTGTTACACGACAGAAGTTGGCAGATGTTGTTGCTCGTCTCTGTTCTCTTGGGGTAGTTGGTGCGCCCTCACCAACCCCTTTAGCGCCAAGAAAGCGCTCTTTAGAGCGTTCGTTGAGGGAGTTGATGTACATGGTGTGTGGTAGAAAAACTACAATTTGACTGTGAGCAGTATACTAATCTTTCTAGGCAATGAGACTTTTCTTATTTTACCGCTGTGACTCTGCTGCTTATCTCCATTTTCTATGGTGAGTTTTGAGCATGCTTTAGTGTTTTATCTTTCGCCTGACACATCTATCGCTTGATATGCTAGCTATTGCTGTTGTGAAGAAGCAACCTGACATTCGCACCATAGATTTAAGTGCTATTGGCGTGGCTGACAAACAAGATTCAAATTCGCCTCAACAGCAGAAAAAATACTGCTCCGTATACCTCGCTTAAGCATACCAACATTGATCTTCTTAGACTATGTATCACTATTTATCACTTGCGATGTCATTATCACCAACAAACCATACTCGAAAAATCGTTTGAATAAACATAATGTCTTTTCAATCTACTGATCTTTTCTGAAAGCTTTATTTTTCAAGCAAAATATTAGCAATGTACTATCAGCTAACAAGGAAATAAAGTGCACTTATGACAGCCTTTCGTTAGGAAACAGAATTTTCATAAATTTCCCTTTGAACTTCTAAAGGATGTGATTGGCCAAGAAATTACCACAGGAAAATTAAACATGAAGTTTTTGAAGGGAAAATGCATTTTCTTTTTTTTTCTTCTTTTCTTGTTCCCTTTTTGCCAAGTAGTGTGTACGTTTTAGACGAATTCAGAACACGTAACTTTTCACTTTATGCCCAATGGTAAAACCAGAGTCATGTTTAGACATTAGAAACTATACGATTAACGCTATTGACCTTTTTATTCTTGAAGGTTGGGTCTTACACTAATGTCTTTTCAATCTACTGATCTTTTCTGAAAGCTTTATTTTTCAAGCAAAATATTAGCAATGTACTATCAGCTAACAAGGAAATAAAGTGCACTTATGACAGCCTTTCGTTAGGAAACAGAATTTTCATAAATTTCCCTTTGAACTTCTAAAGGATGTGATTGGCCAAGAAATTACCACAGGAAAATTAAACATGAAGTTTTTGAAGGGAAAATGCATTTTCTTTTTTTTCTTCTTTTCTTGTTCCCTTTTTGCCAAGTAAAATGGGTGTTTTAGACGAATTCAGAACACGTAACTTTTCACTTTATGCCCAATGGTAAAACCAGAGTCATGTTTAGACATTAGAAACTATACGATTAACGCTATTGACCTTTTTATTCTTGAAGGTTGGGTCTTGTTTCCATTATTTGTAAGTAGACACTTGTTGTCATGAAATTATCGCTTTGGAAGAGTAACAACTTTTGTTAGTGTTGGTTGTACTTGGTGTTTTTACACTTACAAGTAATCCCATCTTTTCTATTATTGGCTGGTAAAGTGGAAAGCTTTCTTTTCAGTCTTGACATGGAATTCTTATTTTTTTTTTTTTAGTGGTTTAGGGTGATAGCTTTTATTTTATTTTTCGTTGAGGTTCCTCTTTGTATAAAGCTTTGTCCTACCAGTCCTAAATTGTAATTTATTTGACCACACTGTAAACATGTACTTTCTCTCCCTAACATAACATCGTCTTTATGTAGTGACAGTTTCATTGCTCGTTTCGAAAACTCTTACTATCGTGGTGCCATGTACATCATGTAAAGTATATATTTTTACATTATTTTACCGTGATTTTTATGCTAATCATAGTTCTATATAGCTTCTCTATTGTCATGTTCTTATCCACTACAATCAATACAACTTCTCTTGTTGCTCCCGCTGTGACGTTGTTGCTCACCTTTATTTGTTATGGTAAGCACGCTAACTATACTTTTTTTTTTTTTAGATACTTGAACTAACATGCAACTGATTTGCCAGTTATCGCTGCTGTAAAGAAGCAACCTCACGTCAGCACATCAGTCTTGGGTGGTACTGGTGTTGATAACGTAGTTTAAATATTATTATTATTCTAATAAAACTAATACATCACAGAGTTCAATAAGAACTTGTAACAATAACTTGAAACATGTACTTTTGAGACACTACTATGATGAAGATCATAGTAAAGTAGTCGCTATAAAGCAAGTTCAACCACCGATGATAAAGTGTACTATTGTAACACTTAAAGTGGGCTTCGCTCGGGTAACAAAGAGAAACCAAGCCTAAAAAGAACGTCTTTTCTAAAGAGGTTTTCAAGTAAAAATACAGCATGGATAGCGTGATATTATCACAGGATCACAATAAAACGATGATTACTTGTTCTTATTTTCATTTTTAAAAAGAAACAAGAGGAAACTGCCAAACCACCCACACTTTACATCTCTTCAAATTGACGTGCCAACTCGTCCAACTCGGCCTTAGCTTCATGGTATTTCTTGTTGAGTTCTTCGTTATGTTCTTCCTTGTCAGCCAACTCTTTTTCGAGCTCCTGAACCTTTGTTTCATTTTTCTCAGCCTTTGCATCAGCCTCGTTGTAGC
This sequence comes from Mucor irregularis B50, assembly GCA_000587855.1. Classification (NCBI taxonomy): domain Eukaryota; kingdom Fungi; phylum Mucoromycota; class Mucoromycetes; order Mucorales; family Mucoraceae; genus Mucor; species Mucor irregularis. The sequence goes on from KK076448.1 coordinate 94,808, forward strand.
TAGAGAACAGCAAAAAAAAAAAAAACGGTCAATACATGCACCACTTTTCTCTCCATCGGTGAAAGCATAGCTATTATTTTACCTGGCAGAGATCTTGTGTAATTTGTCCTCAACAGCGTCTAATTGTCCCTCCAAGTTCTTTGTACGGATTTGAAGAGATAAAAGCTCGTGATCCTTGGAAGTGCTATCTAACTCGAGTTGCTTGATTTTAGCTTCATACTCTTCAGCAAGAGCGTTGGCAGCTTCAGCTTCAGCACGGAGACTAGCGAGTTTCTAAAAAGTAAAGCGTTGTCAATATGCCATCTTGGTCCATCTTTTCCATCTCTTTTTCTTTTTTTTTAAATATATGAATTTTCATTGAGCGCCAAGGAAAGGCATACGTTATTTAAAACGAGCTATTCTTTCAAAAAAAATACCCACACGCACATCACCCATATTTCACTCTCAAATTAAAAAATACAAACCTCTTTGACTTTTTCCATTGTTAATGACTTTTATGAATTTGATGTAGAGAAGAAGAAAAGAGAAAAAAAAAGAGAAAAAAGAAAGAGGGGGGCTGCGCGTGTTTATGAGTAGGAGTTTTTTTTCCCTCTATTGAAATATAAGCCAATGAGAAACTAGTACCTTTATGGTTGATAACTGTATTTAGAAAGCAAAAATCAGTTTTATTTTTGTGTTACAACAGTTTCGAGTTTGTCGTCAGTGGAGAGCAATGCCCTCACTGTTGAAATAGGTACTAATACACACTCCTTCAAGTTCCAATAACGTGATTTGGGGTGACGCGGTAAAATCAGCTCGGTGATCAAGGGCTCTACTAACGCGGGGTGCTCGTACGTTTCTCGCTCTGATACAGAATCATCGGGATACATGGTCAGCATCAACGTTGCCTCGTCTGTGGTCTCAATTTTATGAATACTGCTAGAAATTGTAGACGCCAAGTCTTCATCAGAGCAGCAATTTTCTTCGAGTTTGTTGGGCACGGCTGTGACATCGGACTGCACGCCCGAGGTTCGAATTTGTTGCTCCAAGGTAGACAAATGCATCGTGGATTGATTACTACAGCTGTGTTGCGCATAACGTCCTGCTGCCCACCAATTCTTGATATACGAAAACTTCCAAATATCATCGATATGTCGCCAGGGCGAGGGCTTGACCTGCTGTTCCTGAAACTGGAGATGACCATTGATGGTATCAAATTTACCAATATAGGGGTGCTTTGACCTGCGCTTAAATAGTGTGTTTGATTTCACTTTGAACCAAACCGTAAAAATAATCAGAGGTAAAACTGCAGTCGCTGCAGGTATCACCCCCTTCAAATAAAGTAGGCCCACCATAGTGAATTGAAATATCAGTAACCCATCCGAAGTGTAACGTGTCATTTTACGATAGTGACGTGAGCCACCTGTTTCATATCGTCGGATGTAACAGTACATGTATTGGTGACGGTACACTGTCAGTGCAAAGCCAAAGTAGAACATGGAAAAGATGAGAATCAGCGGCTGTATGACTGAGTACGTGAGCGTGATCACAAGCACAAGGATGTGGTTTGGATAATAATAATAATACGGGAACGACCAAGGAGAGGTGTATTGCTTGCGTAGACGAGGCGTTTTACTGATAAACGGTAACGTTAAAAGCAAATGACCAAATAGCTGAGACCCGAGTTGGATAAGTTCCATCGCATGTGTGGAGGAATTAAATAAAATGTAATTTAGGAAAAAGTTGGCTCCCTGAGGTAAAGCATTGGCTAGTAATTGGATCAGCATCGTAGGTTCGTACAGCACGTCCAACATGGTCGTCAAAAATGTGGATCCAAGCAAAAACACAATCAACACGTTAAAAATAGCAAAGTGATAATATCTTCCCAAAACAGCATCTTCCAGCTCGGAATAAGACACAAAGTCTTGTTGCTTTGATATCTCTATAAAATTATGATTGCAAAAGCATCAACAACAACAACATGTGAAATACGCAACACAAATTGGGATACACATACCAGCTACAATCCAAGGCAACAAACTCATAAATAAAGTGACTAATAATGTGGGCAAAATATTTTGCACAAACGATCGCACCACAAAGGAAGAGGCGATAAAATACTTTAGAAATTCAAAATGCTGCGATAATGATTGAATTGATGTGAGACCGAGAATGAATGTGATGGGAAAGAGCCAAAAGATAGTTAGCGACCTAGATGCATATGTGTGTGTGTACAAGAATTGAGTCACTCAAATTACTACCACAGAATGCACATGTATATCCACATACCATACAGCAGCAAATACGATAAACTGTCTAATTCTTCCTGTGATTCTGCTCCTTCTTCCTCTTCTTAGTAAGCTCCTCCACAACACATCTCGGGGTTCAGGTGCCATTCTTGTATCAAACACACCTGGTTTCCAAGAAGTAACAATTTGAGCACAAATCTGTGCCGAATGCGCTGATCTATATAAAATCCAACATTTTTGTAAATATCATATCATCTCTGTGATAAATTTAAATTAAAAAATGCTTATGTGTACTTTACTTGAATGTGATAAATGCAGACCCTGTAGGCATATAATATTCAGGGGATTTATTTTCATCTCTTAACTTTGTGATTTCTCTATCCATTCCATCCAGTTCGGTTAATATTGAGAGGACCTGACTGGCCTGCGGCGCATGCTGCACTTTAGCTAGATCCGCGTACCAATCCACCACGTCCAAACTTGAAACCATTCCAATCAACAACATTTCTAATTTATCTATTTGCTTCCTTCGCTTTTTTAAAATTTTTTCGAGTAGTTTGATGACAGTGTTTGAAACGAGTGTCACTTTCTCGACTTGACCTATTTGGGCATGGTCGAAATGCTGCTGTAACGCTTGTTGATTTCTTAAATTATGAGGTACATGTGTGATCAAGACCGATCGTTCATGCAGTTTGTTGGTGAGCGGCTGTTGTTGCAGTAAGTCAATGTGATGGATATGATTCACAAATAAAAGCCAGAGCCACACGAGAGAGATGGAGAATGTGAACAGGACGTGGACCCATACCACTGGGCTTTTATTTGGGATGTTGGCGATAGATAGATAATACAAGGTTGAATTGGAGCGAAAGTGATCGATGGTGCCGTTATTGACGGCGGATGGATTCACGGACGCTGAAAAGATCTCGGATCGCGCTGATTCATTCTTGGCGAGGGATGTGAATTCGTTGGCAATATCTGCGTGGTCCAATGCATCACTGGCACCAGACCAGTGTAGACCTAATAATACAGGACAGACAAGGATCGATTGTACGGCTAAAAAGTGGACCACCATGCGCAAAAATCGAAGATGCATTGTTGCATCTAACCCGACTTGGGCGATATAGTCTTTCTCGTCTAAATAAAATACAGAGGTAATCCACGAAAACAAATGACGAGCTTGTGTGGGTGTAGGATTTCTATGATCATGATGATTAGCGCTAAAAAATAAACGTCTAATAATTAAGTTTACTTTAATAATAGCGTCCTGGGTGAAAACAGATTCTTCATGGAATCAATTCGTTTACAAACTTCAAAGCATGCGATACACACAGTGGAGACGCCACAGCAGATACCGAATGTTGTACATAAACCTAAAAAAGTGGGGACGTAATACGCTGTTTCTATTGTCGCCATGACATTACAACTTTAACTTGAAAAAAAAGAAGAAGAGAAAAAGTAAAAGAGGAAATATAAGAATAGTCTCGTTTTAATAGCAGATAGGTTGTATTTTTACAGAAATAAATAGGGGCAATGTAGGCTACGTTTTTTAGTAGTAGCAGTAGTGGTAGTAGTAATAGTGGATTGGAGAGAGGAAGAGGAGAGATATTTTTTAGGTCCACAAAAAATAAAGCAAGAGAGAAATGATGATGATGATAATAGGGGTTACGAAATCAACTGTATTTATTGTTTTTATTGGGGGATCATATTTTATTTTTTAGAATAAATTACACTATACATGGAGAGAGACCGAAAGAAAGAAATTTAACTTTTCTGTTGTTGAGGTGATGGTGGTGGTGGCGATTGACGTTTCTTTTTTTCTTTTTCTGCAACAAGACCAGGAGGTTCAGAAGTCATTTGTACAAGGTTTCCTCGTTGACAGTCTTCTTTGACGACGGAAACATGATGAACGTGTTTGGCACCGGGTTCTTGCACGGTGCAAACATCGATATTCTGCACCCAATCATCTTTGAGAATTTTGGGTAAAGTATAACGACGCGTAGGATCTGTTTCCAGAATACTTGTCATGACAGAACGAGATTCACGAGGCAATAATTTGAGCAACCTAAACTTTTGTTGATTGTAATTGGTGGCAAATGCACGAAAGGCAGGATCAGAATTTCGCGGCAATCGCCAAGGGAATCTTTTGATTGTCATGCAAACAAAGATGATACCGCATGACCATACATCTGATAGACGAGGGTCGTACGAAGGTTGCACGTACTGTTCTGGAGCGATATAAGGGTCTGAACCAAAAATACCTATTTTGATGTGTTTGGGTAAATAAACGATGTACGTGCTACATATATATAAATAAATGTACTTTATATACCTTTTGTCATGGTCATGGTATTCTCGAACGGATATTTAAATACGGTAGAACATCCAAAATCAATGATTTTAAGCATGCCCATATGGTCTAGGACGAGATTATCCAATTTAAGATCTCTGTGTGCAATTCCCATTGAATGCAAATAATTGACACCGTTTAATAACTGACGCATTTGAGCAACCTAAACTTTTGTTGATTGTAATTGGTGGCAAATGCACGAAAGGCAGGATCAGAATTTCGCGGCAATCGCCAAGGGAATCTTTTGATTGTCATGCAAACAAAGATGATACCGCATGACCATACATCTGATAGACGAGGGTCGTACGAAGGTTGCACGTACTGTTCTGGAGCGATATAAGGGTCTGAACCAAAAATACCTATTTTGATGTGTTTGGGTAAATAAACGATGTACGTGCTACATATATATAAATAAATGTACTTTATATACCTTTTGTCATGGTCATGGTATTCTCGAACGGATATTTAAATACGGTAGAACATCCAAAATCAATGATTTTAAGCATGCCCATATGGTCTAGGACGAGATTATCCAATTTAAGATCTCTGTGTGCAATTCCCATTGAATGCAAATAATTGACACCGTTTAATAACTGACGCCAGCAGCACGCAATTTCTTCTCTGGACATCATTCCGCTCATCACGACATTGAACATATCATTGGGAGCGTATTCCATGATTTGATAAAAATTAGATTCTTCTTGGATCAAGTCAAGGGTTTCAATGATATTGGGGTGGTGGAGGGTAGATCCAATACAGAACTCGGCTGTCACTTTTTTCACATAGTCTTTTTCTGTTTCATGAGGCAGTCGTTTACGGAACTGTTTGACGGCATAGACCTTTTCTTTTTGATGGATTAAGCGGACTGAACCACCTGCTCCTTTACCAATATATCTGCCTACACATTTCAATATTAAAAATGAGATATTTTAGTCTTTTTTTCATACTCCTTAATTATTTAGTGTAAAAAAAATGCCGCAATAAATGCCCTCTCTTTACATACCCCATTGACCATATCGACCTGAGACATTTTGTCTAAATTGATTTGCAAAGGGTTGTTGTTCATGTTGGTCATAGGATGAACCGAAAAAGCGTTTCAGGTCAATGAAATGTTGCGGGTGATTTGTTTGTGTGGGTGTGAGTTGGTGCTGTTGGTGCTGTTGTTGTGGCTGTTGCTGCTGTTGCTGTTGTTGTTGTTGCAAGTGCTGGTGCTGCTGGTGATGAAAATGGGTTTGATGATAATGTTGATTATACAAGGGTTTTTTAAATACAAATTGGGGTGGAGTATTAGGATTTAAACAAGACAATCTTCTCACAGAGTTATTACTACTTGTGGTAGAAGAAGTACGTGTAGAAGGTGTTGTTGATTTTTTATCTTTATTACTGGAAGCGACTTTATGTAAAAGTCGGGTTAATTCATTATAATCAACACCCGCACTTGGATCATCATTGGAGTGAAGGTGTTTCGTGGTTGCATTTGTATGTATCACAACAGCAGCAGATAATGTAGGACTAGAAGGAACTGATCTTTCCGGTGTTAATAATAAAAAACTATCTTGAATTTTAAGCGGTGGTGGAAGTGATGGTTGTGTTAATGGTGATACTGTAGTCATTTTATAAAAAAAAAGAGAAAAAAATGAGAAAAGTATGAACAAGAAGAGAGTAGAAGGAGATAGATAGTGAAAGAAAGAGAGAAGAAGGTAGAAGGTAAAAATGCAAGCTTAATATATATATAGTTAAAAAAAACATGAAACTATCATAAGGGCACACATACACATACACACACACATACATATATATATTTATATATGCGTCACAGACTTTTAACTCAATTTAAATGGTTATATTGTGCTCTTGTCAACTTGGGGCTTTTCGTTTCAAAGATTACCTATGTAGAAATGACGATTTCTTAGTAAACAAATGCCTATAAATAATAGCACTTTTTTCACTAATCCCCTTTTAACTGTTTGAAGGGGAAATCAACAATAGGTAACTTGGTTGTTTTTAATATTTATTAAACGTTAAAGAAACATGGACCCCATATTGTTGGCGTGTTTGATATGAATGTTGTGCCCCTGATCTGATCTTGAAATAACAAAAATTAAAATCTGTTGTTTTTCCGGTTTGTTATGAGTGTCCTTTACACACAACCTGCAGAAAGAAAGAAGTGTCAAAAATAAGCGGAGTCAAAACAAACAAAAAAATTCTTTCTCTATTTTCCTTTACACACTATGAAAGCAGCTGCTGCTACTATAAGAAGCTCAAGGCAGCAGTGCACTAGTCTTTTCAAACGTCTTTTTTCACATCATGTCATTCACGATAGAAAACCACAGCAAGAAAAGGTGGTAATTGCCATGTCAGGTGGAGTGGACTCTAGTGTCTCAGCTGCGCTACTAAAGCAACAGGGATACAACGTAGAGGGGATTTATATGCGCAATTGGGATACCTCGGATGAACGTGGAGTATGCACAAGCCGAGAAGATTGGGAAGACGTGCAAAAAGTATGTGAAACATTAGGCATTGAATGTCGTCATGTGGACTTTGTGAAAGAATATTGGAACGATGTGTTTGAAAAGACACTTGACGATTACGCACATGGACTGACACCCAATCCAGACATTGCATGCAACAGTTTCATCAAGTTTGGTGCACTCCTTGACAAAATTCCCCAAGATGCTTTATTATTTTCCTTTACACACTATGAAAGCAGCTGCTGCTACTATAAGAAGCTCAAGGCAGCAGTGCACTAGTCTTTTCAAACGCTTTTTTCACATCATGTCATTCACGATAGAAAACCACAGCAAGAAAAGGTGGTAATTGCCATGTCAGGTGGAGTGGACTCTAGTGTCTCAGCTGCGCTACTAAAGCAACAGGGATACAACGTAGAGGGGATTTATATGCGCAATTGGGATACCTCGGATGAACGTGGAGTATGCACAAGCCGAGAAGATTGGGAAGACGTGCAAAAAGTATGTGAAACATTAGGCATTGAATGTCGTCATGTGGACTTTGTGAAAGAATATTGGAACGATGTGTTTGAAAAGACACTTGACGATTACGCACATGGACTGACACCCAATCCAGACATTGCATGCAACAGTTTCATCAAGTTTGGTGCACTCCTTGACAAAATTCCCCAAGATGCTTTATTTGCCACGGGTCATTATTGTCGATCTGAGAAGCACGATGGAAGATTATTGCGTGGTCTAGAACGTAACAAAGATCAGTCTTATTATTTATCGACTGTGCCCGAAGAAGCTTTAAAACGAACTCTATTTCCTTTGGGGAACGTCAAGTCAAAAGTGGAAGTGAAAAAGTTAGCTTTGGAACTGGGCTTAACTGACATTGCAAAGAAGAAGGAGTCAATGGGAATATGTTTTGTTGGACAAAGGAAAAAGTTTGCGGATTTCCTGGAGCAATATATTGATCAACCACCTGGACCTGTAATTGACCTTGATAGTGGTAAAGTGATTGGACAACATAATGGATTGTATGGTTACACTATTGGTCAGGCATCTCGTATCTGTCATGGCTCAGATAAATGGTTCGTGGCACAGAAAGTATTGAATGAAAACAAGTTGGTATGCGTTGCTGGTTCAAATCATCCAGCTTTGTTTGCAAATAATTGTGTTGCACGAGATTGGGTCTGGATTCATCATCAACCACCACAGCAGCTATTAGAAACAAGGAAATATGGTGGTGGATGCTCAAAGTGAGATATCGACAGTCACCTGAAAAAGCAACACTATCACGCTTAGAGAATGGCCAATATAGTGTCCGTTTCAATAACCCTATACGTGCAATTGCATGTGGCCAACAAGTAGTTGTTTGGGATGGTGACTGGTGTTTAGGTGGTGGAGTTATTAACGATGTATTTTAATATATTTTAAAAGAACAAATATGTGAAAATAAAGACTAAAACTGCAACAATTAAAACTACTTGAGGAGGATAGCCTTCATCAGCACGAGGCTTTTCTAAAGCAGCCAAATGTTGGTGAACAGCATCCAGAGGTTGAACTGTAGAAGCCAACTTTCTACCTCCACTGGTATTGGTGTTATTATTACTGCGAGCACGAAGACCTTCACCTTGTTGAAGTTCACTTAATTGTTTCTCCAATAATTTAATCTTTTCCAAAGCCTCCTTTAACTCCTTTTCCTTATTATTATCTCCACTTGGTACAACAATATCTCTGGGTTTTTGTGTTTCAACAGGTGCAGCAGTAGCAGGAGTAGGAAGAACAGCAGCAGCTACAGTGGGTGGTGCTTGTGTGGGTGATTTAATGGAAGATTCTGGAACAATGGATTCAGCTGCTGCTGGTGCATGAGTAGAAGGCACAGTGGCAGCAGCAGGACTACTGGTATTAGCAGTAGTAGCAGTAGCGGCAGAAGCGGCAGGAGAAGCAGCAGTAACGGGAGTGACAGTAGGAATTGATGTCTCTCTATGAGCAGGTACAGGAGGAACAATATCTCTTGTAGTAGTGGATGATGTAGAATTTGATGATGCAATACCGGTAGAATTTACCTGTTCGGGAATAGGAGCAGCAGTAGCAGCGTTATTCTATTTTTTTATGAAGAGAAATTAATTTTTTACGCTGTAGAATAACTATTACTACTATTACTTTACCTTTTCTTCATTCACTACAACTGCAGGTACAGTTTCTTCAGTTAAACTATGCTCTTCTTCTTCTTCTTTTGCAGCAGGAACAAAGACACATTTGATCTTGTGTTGATGCATACTAGCTCTTTCTGTTGTTTCAATATGACTCCACTATTATGAAAATATATTAGACGGTCTATGTATAATAAAGGAAATGATGACATAATAGAACATACCATAGAAGTAATATCTTGTTGTTCAATAGAAGGATGAATAGGAGCAGTTTGAACAAGGAACTTATCTTTACACTTGTAATCATCAGGAAGTTGTTCCTTAATAGGTTGTAAAATAACTAATATATAATTTCATATATTTATTAATTGGAGAATTTCTTGGTATTTTATCTATCTATATTCACTTACTTTGAACTTCGATTTCTGAATTGGGTTCGATACGTCCAGCGTTGGGTCTTACACAATATTGCTTGGGTGCTGTAGTCTTTACTTTAAATATAACAGCTTCTGTTCCGGGATTCTTAACATGAAGCGATTCCTTTGAAATACGCGAGAATGGACCTTTTGTTCCCAACAAAAGATTGAGTAAGTCAATCTCTTACTTTGCCCCCTTTCACGCTTTCACTTTCAAAATAACTTACCGTGGAATTCCAATTGTTCAGAAGGTTCAATGATAACAGACATCTTTTTTTTTAATTAATATATTATTTAATATATATTATGCTTTAGTGAAAAAAATAAAGAAAAGAAAAGAAGGAAGAATAAAAATACCAAGAGGGAAAAATATATGATAGTGATGATGAAATTCACAAAAAACTCAACACCCAAAATCACATGTAGTCAATTGAATTTCCGAAAAAAGCGAAATTCCCATTTTAAACACGTTAAAAAAACTTTTTCTTGCATTTTATACAACACTATGAAGAGTGCTTTAACACTAGAAACTGTAGCCACTTGTTCTACAAGTAAAGCAAGAGTCAACAAGTTAATTTTACCTCATGGACTTGTGGATACGCCTGTGTTTATGCCTGTTGGAACACAAGGCACGTTGAAAGGCTTTACCCCAAAAGAATTAGAAGCCATGAAGTGTCAAATTATGTTGAACAACACATATCACCTCGTAACGTAACATTTACTATTAGTCATTCCTTATGTTGTACACACATACACACAGAGAGAAATATGAACACTCTTTTGCTTCTATTGTAGGGTTTAAAGCCAGGACAAGAGATCCTGGATAAAGTAGGCGGATCGCACGAATTCCAGAACTGGCACGGCAACCTCTTAACAGTGCGTATATGCTCACAGTGGAATATACCTTAAACTCAAATATCGTACTATAGGACAGTGGTGGATTTCAAATGGTCTCTTTATTAAAATTAGCAGAAATCACTGAAGAGGGAGTGCAGTTTCAATCGCCTCATGACGGCTCACTCATGATGTTGACACCAGAACACAGCATGTCCTTACAAAACTCTATTGGATCAGATAGTGTGTACGTACTCATGGACTTGTGGATACGCCTGTGTTTATGCCTGTTGGAACACAAGGCACGTTGAAAGGCTTTACCCCAAAAGAATTAGAAGCCATGAAGTGTCAAATTATGTTGAACAACACATATCACCTCGTAACGTAACATTTACTATTAGTCATTCCTTATGTTGTACACACATACACACAGAGAGAAATATGAACACTCTTTTGCTTCTATTGTAGGGTTTAAAGCCAGGACAAGAGATCCTGGATAAAGTAGGCGGATCGCACGAATTCCAGAACTGGCACGGCAACCTCTTAACAGTGCGTATATGCTCACAGTGGAATATACCTTAAACTCAAATATCGTACTATAGGACAGTGGTGGATTTCAAATGGTCTCTTTATTAAAATTAGCAGAAATCACTGAAGAGGGAGTGCAGTTTCAATCGCCTCATGACGGCTCACTCATGATGTTGACACCAGAACACAGCATGTCCTTACAAAACTCTATTGGATCAGATATCATGATGCAACTCGACGACGTGATATCCTCACTGACAGTGGGTCCTCGCGTAGAAGAAGCCATGTGGCGTTCAATTCGTTGGTTGGATCGATGCATCAAAGCTCACAAAAAGCCAGAAACACAAAACTTATTTGCCATCATCCAAGGTGGTTTAAACCCTGAATTAAGAAAACTATGTATAGAGGAAATGGTGAAAAGAGACACACCAGGTTATGCTGTGGGAGGATTATCGGGTGGTGAAGAAAAGGACGAATTTTGGAAAATGTAAGCCATGAACTCATGTACATATTTAGCATTTGACATTATGCTAACACGTTTTTATAGTGTTACACTGTGCACGGATTTATTACCAAAAAGTAAACCCGTATATTGTATGGGCGTTGGGTAAGTAATTGCTTTACATTTGAAAAGTCATACGGGAAAAAGTGTAACGATGTCTTTTTCTGTGTTAGTTACGCTGAAGATCTGGTTGTATGTGTAGCACTAGGCGTGGATATGTTTGATTGTGTATTTCCAACAAGAACTGCTGTAAGTGTATTCATGGATGGAATAAGTACTTGGTCTCACAAATTATTTTTATTAGCGTTTTGGTAATGCTCTTACAATGAGGGGTCCAGTCTCTTTAAAGCAAGGTAAATACTCGAATGATTTTGGTCCTATTGAGGAAGGTTGTGGATGTGACACTTGTGCAAACTATACAAGATCCTACATCAACCTTGTTTCTAGAGACGCTGTGGGAGGAAGATTGGTATCTGTACACAACGTCTACTTTCAACTACGATTAATGCGCGAGATGAGAGAGGCTATCAAGAAGGACGAATTCCCTCAATATGTCCACCAGTTCTTTAAAGGTTACTTTAAAGATTCAAGCAAAATACCAGTTTGGTGTACCAATGCATTGCAAAGCGTTGGTATTGATTTGAACAAACCTTTATAAATTATTTCATAAGCATATACAATCCATTTCATAGAGCTGTAGATATTTAATAAAACAATATAAAATACAACTTAACGTTCAATGAACTCCTTCTATTCACCATAAAAGATTTTAAAAGGACGAATGTCATCATAGGAAAAAAAAATAGTACGCGACAATAATTATGCAAAACGATGTAATTTACCTGACAAACGTACACACTCATCAACCTTGTTTCTAGAGACGCTGTGGGAGGAAGATTGGTATCTGTACACAACGTCTACTTTCAACTACGATTAATGCGCGAGATGAGAGAGGCTATCAAGAAGGACGAATTCCCTCAATATGTCCACCAGTTCTTTAAAGGTTACTTTAAAGATTCAAGCAAAATACCAGTTTGGTGTACCAATGCATTGCAAAGCGTTGGTATTGATTTGAACAAACCTTTATAAATTATTTCATAAGCATATACAATCCATTTCATAGAGCTGTAGATATTTAATAAAACAATATAAAATACAACTTAACGTTCAATGAACTCCTTCTATTCACCATAAAAGATTTTAAAAGGACGAATGTCATCATAGGAAAAAAAAATAGTACGCGACAATAATTATGCAAAACGATGTAATTTACCTGACAACGCTTCCTTGACTTCTTCAGGAAGAACTGATTGAGCGCTGATGGATCAGCATAGTGAGGCAGGATATGATGTGATTGGGCCCAATTATTTTAAATATGTCTCACACTGCAGAAATACGCATGAACCGGGCTTTGAAGTGCACCGTGACCGTAGCTTTTTCCTCCCCAAAGTCATCCGTGAGAGAGTTTTTAATCTCTCTTTTTTTTTCTTCTTCTTCTGTTTCTCACTTTTATCTCTCTTTATCTGATCTATTTTTTGAACTAATTCAAATAATGTCTGTTCCAGGTAAATATTGAAGCAGAGTGAACCCTTTTGTCTTTTCGACTGATCCATCTTTGTTGTAGTTGCATACAACGATATCGGAAAGCCTGCCAAGGACATTTTGACCAAAGACTACCCTATTGGTGGAGTCAAGCTTGAAGTCAAGACAACCACCTTGGACGGTGTGGTAAGTAAACTGTTTTTACGTTCAAAAAGAAGATTCCACTAAGACAACAAAAAAAAATCATGTATACAGACGTTTAAAGTCAATGGTCACCGTGATAACAAGACGGGTATCATCGTCGGTGATCTGGAAACCAAGTACTCTGAAAAATCAAAGGGTATTTCCTTCACTGAGGCCTGGACTACCTCTAATCATCTCAACGGAAAGATCGAGTTGGACAACAACTTGGCCAGTAAGTACTTTTTGATATTGTAGTCAGTGAAACGATAGTAACTGTCGTCTGATAATGTAGAGGGTTTAAAGGTGGAAATTCTTACTTCTTTGTTACCTTCCGTCAACGAAAAGGCCGCCAAGGTCAACGCTATCTACAAGCAACCTAATATCCACACTGTTGCTACTCTCGATGTAGTCAAGGTAAAGTATTGTTTCTTTATTTTTATGATATGGCTCAGTTTTCAAGTCTTGTTAATCTTTTGTTGTGGTACGTGTTTTGTCGTTCCATTAGAACAACTTCAGTGTAAATTCTGTTTTTGGACGAGATGGGTTCCTTGTCGGTGGTGAAGTAGCCTATAGTGCCAAGGAAGCTAAGGTATGACATGGAGCATTATTTTATGGAGATATAGGGGTAGTACTCAACGGCGGATTCATTGTAGGTTCAACGTTACAACGTTGCTGTTGGCTATGCTACTCGCGAATATGGTGTCGCTGTCCACGGTCTCAATAACTTAGACAGCTACTCTGCCTCTTACTACCACCGCGTTTCTCCTACATTGGAAGCTTCAGGAAAGGCAAACTGGAGTAACAAGGGATCTAACCTTGTAACTCTTGAGGTAGGTGCTAAGCTCCATCTTGATCCCACTGCCTTTGTGAAGGGAAAGATTACAAACAATGGCGTTGTCGGTGCTTCTTACACTCAAATCGTTCGTCCTGGTGTAAAAGTGAATATCGGCGCCGCTGTAGATACCGGTCGTCTCAATGAGAATGCTCACAAGGTGGGTATTGCTGTGGCCTTTGAAAATTAATAACCCTTTGGTTATGTTTCTCTGAAAGAATCTACAATTTCAACCACATGATTACTTTATAGCACCGTAATAAACTATTTTTATTTTAAGAAAAGAAGATGGGATGGGCAGGGAACAGTTCCATTATTTTTAACTTTGTTGGAGTTCACTACATAATGTTTAGTTGAGCAAATCGTCCCTAGATCGCTTAATTAGGTCGGTACCTGGACTTTTCCGAATTGATAATACAGCTTAATCACAACCTCTACTCTACTTGGTTTCAACCAGCTATGTAGTGCTTAATCCTGCATCTGACTGCTTCATTGATACAATTACTGCTGTATACTTTTGGTGTAATAAAGTAGAATTTAATCCCCCAAAGATTATTTCCAATGAAAAAAGAGTTGGAATCACCACATCAAAGTACTTCCTTTTCCTGATAACAATGATCCAAAGGTTATTCCTTCTCAAAATCAATGGGTTTTGTTCCCTTGATGATCGCCCGCTCTGAAGCAAAATTTAGCGTTAATAAGCGATCCCTAGGCGCACCCCATCAAGCAGGGCGAAGCAAAAATGAAAGCCCAACGGGGGGGTCGAACCCCCAACCTTGAGATTAAGAGTCTCACGCTCTACCGATTGAGCTAGCTAGGCTTGATATATTTTTTAAATCACAAATAAAAAGTTATCAATATAAATGCATATGTTGTTCGGTCCGGACAGTCATGTGATATTACCGAAAATTCAGGTGATTTTCATGTGCATGTCACGTTTTCGTACAAGTCCGAAAAAGAGTTGGAATCACCACATCAAAGTACTTCCTTTTCCTGATAACAATGATCCAAAGGTTATTCCTTCTCAAAATCAATGGGTTTTGTTCCCTTGATGATCGCCCGCTCTGAAGCAAAATTTAGCGTTAATAAGCGATCCCTAGGCGCACCCCATCAAGCAGGGCGAAGCAAAAATGAAAGCCCAACGGGGGGGTCGAACCCCCAACCTTGAGATTAAGAGTCTCACGCTCTACCGATTGAGCTAGCTAGGCTTGATATATTTTTTAAATCACAAATAAAAAGTTATCAATATAAATGCATATGTTGTTCGGTCCGGACAGTCATGTGATATTACCGAAAATTCAGGTGATTTTCATGTGCATGTCACGTTTTCGTACAAGTCCGATCAGCAGCAATTAGGTTGCATGTAAAACTTCTGACTGATTTTCGAACACCTTGTCATTTTTTTAAAATTCTAAAAAGTCAATTTGAAGATATCTTCTTCACATCATCATCTTACGTTATTATACAATGGAAGGCCTTCTTCAAATACAAACAATAATGCTCTTCAGCAGATGCTCTTCAGCAGATTAATAATTTTAACAATATATTTTCAGTAAATAATCCTTCAACTTACTTCTTCGTTTGCGTAATTTATATACGTTGCCACTATGGAATCACCACAACAAAAAGAAATTATCAGAAGTCTACGGCTAGTGAGCCTCAAATTCGTGAGCTTCTAGTTTCACTTGAACCAATTGGAAACCTTGATCAGAGCATAAAAAAAATAAACTTTTTCAGCACGCGTTTATAAAATCAACCAGCCTAACTTTTTGTGAGCATTACCTATCACCTTGCCCGTTTCACCATGCGCATTTACCCTTCATTTATTTGAATATTTTCTATTTACTCGGGTTGAGTCCGGTGATGATTATCAAATAAAGTCTTCACAGCCCTGGGCATAAGCTTTAATTTCCTCTTCGTCAGAGATGTTATTGGGCTCATCATTCGCGTGCTCTAATTGTTTAAGGATATGCCTATGTAGAAGATTATCAAGAAGTATTACAGTTATCTCAATGCAACATTACGAGTATAGTGTGATAAAATGTCTTTGCTGAGACTGCTCAGTTTGGTAGTTGTTGCTTTTTTCCACTCCTCAAGCGAGCAATTAGATCTAATCAACAATGCAACAGTGAATACTGCTACACTGCCTGCAACGTCGAATAACTAGCACTCTGTGTTGTTTTCCTTTCACATATGGCAGAATGTTGGGAAGCGTTTCCGTCTTGCAAAAAACACAAGTTGAGAGCGAATGGCACAATTGACTGATAGTTGTAAGTGGAGAGTAGTATATTCTTACTTGTAAATTCAGACAGCGACTTTGTTGCGACTTCGTTTTAGTTCATTATTTGCTCATTAAACTAAATATTGCACCTTCATTTTTTTAGGCTGTGAACAGTTCTTTTCTCTCTCACTTGTGTGAAGTATGCTCTAGAATTACAGTCTTCCCTCAAAGTGTTCATGGTAAATGGTGAACGTGTGTTGGTATGCGGGAAAATAATGTTTGAAAGATAATGACAGATACAGAAAAAGGTTAGAAAGTGTTTTTTAAATGGAAGAGATAGAACACTGTGCATCATGCCATTATATAAAATTCCAATGGAAATATTAGTTTGCTTTCAAGTGTTATAGGATATGTATTTCAATTTACGTAAATATATAGATTATTCAGCAGTTACATTTCTTGGCTTTTCAGAGGAAGGGGAAGATTCGGGCAATGAATCAGAGACCGGAAAGTGATTTACCGTGATTAGATCCCCACAATGAGCGCTATTTTTTCATAAAAGAATATCCGTTAAAAATATTTTCGCGTGACCCTTAAAGAACCAAACCAATCATTCATCTTCCAGATGAGTCTCCTCATTTTACCTTGGCCAATAATCGCTGATGATGTTGTAATTCAGAGTTCTGACTTTACAGAAATAAAGCCATGTTACACTATTTACACCTTATCTCGCAATTGTCAAGTTGAAATTACTTAATTAAGGTTCTACCCTCAGTGTAGTTTCTCACCCTGACCGAAAGGCGTGAGAAACAATTTGATAGGTGGATTGCCTAATCTAGGCAAAATAAAAAACTATTTTCCCTTATTTAGTGCATTTTCATGAACTGATGTAATGGAAAAGCATATTATTTTGTTGTGTACAAGTTGAATGCCAACCCGAAAAATAACATAGAAAATAAATCAATTAACGTCCGGGAAAGAAAAAGATTAAACAGTTGTTTCTGTGGATACACTAAACAAGGAATTGGTTATTCCAAGAGGCATCAATCAATCATCATCGGTAGCTTTTTCGCAATCTAAGCTGAGATCGAAATAAATAGACACAATTTAATATATAAAAGGGCTCTATAATGAAAGGTAAAAACTTTTTCAATTTAGAGATTATTTTCTTATATTTATTTTAACCATCTTTAAAGATGAACGAAGAAAAAAAGAATGATATACTAGAGTCGACAGAGTATCGCATGTCGCTTGACTCTGCTCCTTCCTATGTAGAGGATCCCAATGCCAAAGGACCGGCGCCCACCGAAGAAGAGTGGAAGACATTACGTGAAGTGTCAGATGTCGTACCTAAAGCCGCCTTCTTGGTTATTCTCATTGAATTTTGCGAGCGTTTTACATATTACGGTCTTAGTGGCCCTTTTCAAAACTATGTACAGAATCCCAATCCCGGATCTTGTAAGTGAAACATGAGCTATTTTATTATCACTTTTTTTCAATGACTTATACATGACATTTTTATTATTAGATCCCGCCGTTCAACCTGGTGCCATGGGTAGAGGCCAACAAACCGCCACTTCTTTAACTACCTTTTTCCAGTTCTGGTGTTATATTACACCCATCTTGGGTGCAGTTATTGCTGATCAATTCTGGGGAAAATACCGCACCATCCTCATTTTTTCCATCATTTACTTTGTCGGTCTTCTTATTTTAACGCTTACCTCTATCCCTCCCGCCATCGACTCCGGTGCAGCTTTCCCTGGTTTCATCGTTTCTATTATCATTATCGGTCTTGGCACGGGTGGTATCAAGGCCAACGTCTCGCCACTTGTCGCCGAACAATATCGCAGCAAGAGCGCTTACGTGAAAACCTTAGACAATGGCAACCGGGTGATTGTTACTCCTCAAGCTACCTACCAAAAAATTTTCAATTACTTTTATTGGGGTATCAACATTGGTTCTCTCTCTGCTATTGCTACCACTGAACTCGAAAAGAACGTTGGTTTCTGGCCCGCCTATTTAATGCCCACCCTTATGTTTATTCCCTGTATTACTGTGGTTGTTCTCGGTCGCAAAAAGTACGTTCAAAATCCTCCTCGCGGTTCCGTCTTTGTCGAAGCCGGCCGTTTATTCTACCTCAGTTTCAAGGTGAAAGGAGGTTTAGACGCCTGTAAGCCTTCCAACTTGGCTCGCGAGCATCCTGAATTGATGTACAGAGCCTCTTGGGACGATGTCTTTGTTGATGAATTGAAGCGTACTTTGAAGGCTTGTGTTGTCTTTTGTTGGTTCCCCATTTACTGGTTGTGTTATTCTCAAATGACCAACAACTTGGTCTCCATGGCTGGTACCATGTTGACTGGTAACGTTCCCAACGATATTATGCAAAACATTGATCCCATTGCTTTGATTATCTTGATTCCTCTCATGGATACATTTATTTATCCCTTCTTGCGTCGTTGTCACTTGCCCATGCGTCCTATTACGCGTATCACATTGGGTTTCTTCTTTGCCGCCGCCGCTATGGGTTACACTGCTGGTGTTCAACATATGGTGTACCAATCTCCACCTTATTACGATCATCCCGAGGGTAGACAAAACTGGATTTCCGCTGCTTACCTCATCCCCTCTTATGTGTTGATTGCTATTTCTGAAATTTTTGCTTCTATTACTGGTATGGAATATGCTTACAAGAAGGCTCCTCAATCCATGAAGTCTATTGTGATGGCTCTTTTCTTGCTTACCAACTGTTTTGCTTCCATTCTTGCTTTCGCCTTGGTTTCTGTCACTGTCGACCCCAAGTTGGTTTGGATGTATACTGGTATCAGTGCCTTTATGGGCTTCTGTTGTGTTGCCTTTTACATTTGTCACCACAAGGCTGACGAGACTGATGTCGCTGAAGATGCCATTGTGCGTGATTTACCCGAGCCTACGCACACTACTGACGAAGAGGCCACTGTTGAGTATGAGGCCAACAAGAACATCTAATCATCTAGACTCTTTCAATTTGTACATTATTCTTATATCAATTATATATCCAATTTTTACATAAAATAAATAGCGTTTTTTTTATATGATATATCTTTTTTAAAAAACGTGCGAAGAAGGAGGGTGGGGGAAATAGAAACAACAGTTTAATAAGCAAGAGAATTATTAAATAGTAGTATTAAGAAAGGCTTGAAAGGGTATTTACATGAGTGTATATATATCTTATTAAAGATTTTTCCAATCGTCTAATTTTTTAACAATGATTTCATACGTAAGAATGGTCATTGCGGAGGAAGGTACAGTTCTAACCAAATTTGTGGATAAACCTTTATAAAATCCACGTATACCTTCTTCCTTTGACATCAATTCAATCGCATGCATAATGCCTTTGTATTTGTAAGGCTTTTTGGTTTGGTTTTGCAATCGAGTTCGGATCACTTCGTGGGGATAAGTCGCTAGACTCGCTGCCATTTTTGACAGTGCTGATGCTAACAAAATTGATGAGGAGCCTGAACTGATATCTCGATCGACGTCTATTCCACACAATAAAGTCCGGTGGTTAGTTTTTTTCTATTTTTTTTTTTCGCACGATTGGAAGTAGTGTACTTACGAAATACAACTTTCAGTTTCTCGTATAAAGGGAATTGAACGGCGACATGACTAATACCGATAAGCGATGGACCCAAACCTTTATAAAATCCTCTAAAACCTTCTTCTCTGGCGATTGTCACAAATGCGTGTATGGTATTGTTGTATCTGTAGGCTGTTCTTTCATTTTGGGTCTGCAGTTTATGAATAGTGTGAGTTACTGAACATCGCTTATACTTTATAAAATACGTACCATGAGTCTAGTTTTGATGACCCATAGAGGATTAGTCAACATGGTAGAGGCAGCACCGGCCGACATTGCTGAGGAGATATGTAATAGCCATTCCTTGTCATGACCTATATATATTCACATGTAAATATTCACATTCTGATTTAATATAAAATGTCACTCTTACCTAATTCATCTGCCCAGTGACTCTTACAATAATCATATGCAGTAAAATAAATTGCCCAAGTGGGCAGATAACCCAAAATAGTAGGGCCTAAACCTCTGTACAATCCACGAATACCTTCTTCTGTCCATATTCTAGACAATGTACCAATCGTTCCTTTATATAATTTTTCTCCGGGAAGTGGGATACCTTGATTTTGTAATCTTGTTTTAGCTACGTCTAACGGGCAAGTAACAATAGAAGAAACAATGCCAGCGCCTGCGCCCGCAATAGAGTGCTTTAAATTTTCATGACTTTGACTAAAGATAGAATATAAGTTTTTTTTAATATTTTTTCGAGTCTTTTCTTAAAAGTAAAAGTCTTACGCGAATTCTTTCCACCAATTGACAGCTGCTGTGCCCATGGCAATCTTGAATAACAAAAATATTTACTTTTGAGCGGTTGTTATTTCCCCTTTTTTCTTTTCTTTGTAATAAAAGCGTATCTTTTCTTCAACTTTTCTCTTTTTTTTTTGTGTTTTACTTGGTCGATTCGAAATTAAGTAAAAACAAAGAGTCGCTTTTCGTAATTGAATAAAGCTTGTTTGTGTTCCAATATCAAGTAGAGAAAAAAAAAAGAGGAAGGTGTGAAAAAATAAAAAAAAAAGTGGAGAAATGATGAAAAAAAAAAAAGTAGACTTAATTGATGCTCGGCTGCTCAAATGAGAAAGTATCCAATGAACGTTTAGGAAATTGTCAACGTCATCGTACGAAAAGGCAAGTGCCTCATTATGTAATAGACGCCTTAATGCGGAAGGTGGGAGAGTATTACATCGTTTTTCTTATCTATTTTTTATTACAGTTCGCGTTTAACATACTTCATACCCTCAATATCTACAATGATTTTATCGCCTTCGTTCACAAATTCGGGAACTTGTAATCGAGAGCCATTGGTTAAAGTAGCAGTCTTGTAAACTGTGCCTTTAGCTGCTTGTCCTGCGCGATCGATAACGGATTGCACAGTGTAAGTATAGTTGGAAGGTAATTTAAAAGTGCAAGGTTGTCTACCGTGCTCGGGTGTAGTGAGGAAACTAACGGTGATAGGCATAGAGTCTATTGTAGTGAAGCGTTGGTTAATTAAAGTGTAAAAATATCAACAAAGTATATTTATTTACCTTCAAGCATACCCACGGAACGGTCACCACCTTCACAGGTGGAAGCTGTCATTTCAATTTCTTCATAAGTTTCAAGGTTTAACAAGTGAATTTGATCACCTTCAGAGTACAAGTATTGATATTGTTCGTCAGATAAGTTTAAAACTATTATCAATCTGATAAGCTTAAATATATTTAAAGTTTGAAGTTTGTATATTTACTCTCCACTGAATCTGCAGACTTGAAACGTTCATTTATTTTAGCACTGGATAAAATATCTTGTAATTCCATCTATGCATGCAATAGATTAAAAGAGATGCTTATGTGATTTAATTACTGTGTTACCTTGACAACGGCACCTCCTCTGCCTGTCGAGACGTGGTCTCTTGTCAACACTTTCCACGCTTTATCTCTCAACTGAACAATTTGACCTTTCTTGACTGAACCAACGCTCAATTTATAAAAACGCTTACTGGCAGTAGTAGTAATGGCAGGCCATTGTTGAAATAAACGTATATGAGCTCTTTTTGTTGTCAATGAGAGTAAATGGACAGACATTTTCAAAAGTATAAAATAAAAAAAAAGTAATTTAGCTGGGGGGTAGGGATACACAAAAAGAGAGAGCATTAAAATCAAGACAAGCCACTACGAAGCTTTGATTCACAATGACTGACTGAGACTCAATCCCATTTTATATTTTGTTGAACGATTATTTTTCTTTCCTCTTCTTCCCTTCCAAAACTTTTTTTGCAAGATGACAGAAATTACTGCTGACATTGCCAATATGAAACTCGAGGGAGAAGCTGTTCCTGTTGCTGCTGCTTCTCAAAACGTCACTCCTTGGGAAGTTGAAGGTGCTGTTGTTGACGGTGTTCAACAAGCCATTGACTACAACAAGTTGATTGAACAATTTGGTACCCGACCTATCGATGAAACTTTATTAGAACGTTTCGAAAAGTTGACTGGTCGTAAGCCTCATATCTTTTTAAGAAGAGGTACCTTCTTTTCTCACAGGTAACTTAAACTTGTCAAACCATAAGATAAAATTACATAATATTAAGGTTACGCGCTTTAGAGAACTTCACATTATTCTTGATCGTTATGAACAAAAGAAGCCCTTCTTCTTGTACACTGGCCGTGGTCCTTCATCTGCTTCTATGCATTTGGGCCATATGATTCCCTTTGTTTTCTGCCAGTAAAGTATCATAATAGACATTGAAGCGGAAAAGGTAACTGACTGACTTTCTTTTTTATTAGATGGTTGCAAGATGTCTTTGATGTGCCTCTTGTTATTCAATTGACTGACGATGAAAAGTTCTTGTTCAAGCCCAACTTGACTGTTGAAATGTGTCATCAATTCGCTTTTGACAACGCAAAGGATATTATTGCTTGTGGTTTCAAGCCTGAAAAGACCTTTATCTTTTCCAATCTCGATTTCGTTGGGTAAGTAGGATGGAATTTCTTATGGTGATGATGGGTTTACTAAGTGTATATTATAGGGGTCCTTTCTATCACAACGTTGTTCGTATTGCTCGTTGTATCACCTTGAATCAATCCAAGGCTACTTTTGGTTTCAATGACAGGTACATATATTAGATAGAGATGGATAGGGGAGCACTTGTATTGAACTTTTTTTCTGAATAGTGATAACGTCGGTAAGGCACATTTCGTTGCTGTTCAAGCTGCACCTTCATTCTCCAACTCTTTCCCTCAAATTTTCGGTGAAAAGAAGGATATTCCTTGTTTAATTCCTTGTGCTATTGATCAAGATCCTTATTTCCGTTTGACCCGTGATGTTGCAAAGAGATTGAAATACCCCAAGCCATGTCTTATCCATGCCAAATTCTTCCCTGCTTTACAAGGTCCTCAAACCAAGATGAGTGCTTCCGTTGACACTTCTGCCATCTTCATGTCTGATACTGCCAAGCAAATCAAGAATAAAATCAACAAGCATGCTTTCTCTGGTGGAGGAGCCACTCTTGAAGAACATCAAGCTAACGGTGGTAACCCCGACGTCGATGTGGCTTACCAATATCTCTCCTTCTTTATGGAAGATGATGACGAGTTAAAGAAGATCTACGATTCTTACAAGTCTGGTGAGTTGATGACTGGTGAATTAAAGAAGATTTGTATCGAGACTTTGCAGAAATTTGTTGCTGAATTCCAAGACAGAAAGAGCAAGATCACTGATGAAACCATTCTTTATTACATGGACAAAAATAGAAAGATTGAAATCTAAAGAGAGAAAAAGAAAAAATAAAAAGAAATTCATATCATGTATTGTACTTTTATATGCTTGGGGATCATATTTACAACAGTAGCAAGTGATTAAAGAGGCTTTATGAAGATGTGGCAGCCGTAATGTGTGATATGTAGCCTTAATTAATTATAAAGTGTGTGTGAGAGTGTGACGGGAGGATTTACGAGAAGAAGCGAAAAGTGTTTGCTTTTCATTTTGATGGCAACGGTTTAAGATAGTCTCGGCACTGTTTCCCCCCTCTGTTCTATTGCTTTGAGTATGAAAGTTGTACTACGTCCATATGGTGTATAACTGTATTATACGACCGCTGAAACCGGTGGAGCTTCCTTGGCAAGCCATATACATTGACAAGTGGTTATAAACTTCAATGTCATTTCCGTCTTCCTCCATTAATAAAAAGTTTGTTGCTATCCTAATAATATGAGTACTACTGATATTCATGCGGAATGGCTGGTAGGTGCTCCGCCAAGGCAACAATACCATGATAAATCAGCCCACACCAAACAATCTCTTTTCAAAGTTGCAGTCGATCTCGGCGACCACTCTCGATAATCCGGTTCTTGCAGCTAAATTTTGGACAAATTTAGAGAACAGAACACCAGTCAATGATTTATTGCTTCTATTGATTGATTTATCGTCCTTGCTCTGTGAGTTATATTTTTCTCATCATCTATCGCATTGTTTATTTACCACCTTTCTTTCAATTACTTCTCCAAGTCCTAAGCAAGTTTTCTTTGTTTTTTTTAAAAATCTATAAAGCTCTTTGGATATTCTTACTTTTTCAATTAAAATTAATCAAAATAGGATGCAAGAAGCAAAACAGCAAAAAACAAAGCGAAAGATTCGTTCAACTCTCTCGATGGATCGCTTTGCCGATCACGGATACTATCATCGCCTCCTTTTCGCACTTCAAGATTTGAGGAGAGAAGAGGACAAATTGTATATTTTACAAAAGAATAGAGAGGATATGATCACTGCTGCAAAAAACGGGATTGAAGTCCCAGAAGGGTATTATGAAGTTCTTGGAGAAATCATAGCAGAATTACGCGGTGAGAATTTGCAAACCGAAAATAAGACCCAAAGAAATGAAGATAAAAGTAAAGAAAAAGCAGCAGAAGAAAGTGAACAGAGCTCTAAAGAAGGCACAGAAGACATTGCTTAAGAAGGCCCATTTTTTTTCTTGTATAAGAATTTATCAAAAAAGTAACCCTTTTATAACAGAGAGATAAGAATAAAGTACAAAAATTGTGATAAAAAGAGTTATATGAAATGTATAAGGCGGTAGAACTGATGCTGCGGGAAGGAGTGGTTGACGATGACGAACAAAAAAAAAAAAAAAAAACCTTGTATATGACTGTGTGATGCTTTTCTTTGACCAATCAATCTATCCTGTGGTGAAAGATATGGGTGTACACTGTTAAAGCCGAACTTAATGAATATCTAATATCTAATCGAATTCTTGAATACAATAACCATTAGAAGTTTGTAGGTGAATTAGTTAAATAGGAAGGGAAAGGCACACTTCATATCCGCCCACCAGCTTACCCACTAGCTTACCCAGGCTACCCATTAGCCTATCCATCAGCCTACTCATCGACCTACCCACTACTTTGTTCTACACACCACCCATCAGTCTACCCACTCGTCGATGCATGATTTCGCAGAGAGACATTAGAGACTCACAAATCCAAAAGCCATAAAATTTAATGTCCGACAACAAAAAAATACTCTGGGATTTCCCCAGGCATGTTGCAATCTCCCTTTGTTTTTATTATTTGTCCCCCCACACTAAAAGATGTCGACAAAAAGATCTGGTTCAAGGATCCCTTCAGCAGCGTCTTTTCGTAATGATAATTCCTCTACAGTGGACTCCACTGTAAATACAGGCAGCAGACAACGTCAGACAAAGAGAGACGAGGTAATAATATTGGCTATGTTTCTCCCCTCCCCCGTTTTTTTTTTGTGCTGCTGAGTAGAGAGATTAAAAGGATAAAACATTGTAGGCCATTAGAAAGAAGTTGGAATCTGAGCTTTCCAAGAAGAAGACGGGTTCCAAGAGAATCCGTCAAACCCGTAAAATTGCTGGTACAGTGTCTGCGCTTCGTCCTTCTCAAGCCTTGACCGTGAAGGAGAATATGTTGGTGATTGAGGCTTCTCAACTCATGGCTGCTAAGCGCAGTGACTGTGTTTTGGTAGTGGATGAAGACGATCACCTTAGTGGTATCTTTACCGCTAAAGATCTTGCATACAGAGTTGTCGCTGAATGTTTGGATGCTAGGTAAAGAAAGGAAAAAGTGATACGGATAGAGTGTGTCTTCATATGATACTCACAATGCTTAGAGATACAACTGTAGCAAAAATCATGACTAAAGGTCCCATGTGCGTCACATCCGATACATCTGCTACGGACGCACTGAATCTTATGGTGTCCCGTGGTTTCCGTCATTTGGTAAGGAATATTACAATGGATCAAGAAATTTTTTTTTTAATTAACACCAAAACTCCGTTTTTCTTACAATAGCCTGTGTGTAATGAAGAAGGTGATATTTTTGGATTATTAGATATTACAAAATGTTTGTACGAAGCACTCGATAAGATGGAAAGAGCATTTGGTTCATCCCGTAAATTGTATGATGCACTTGAGGGTGTCGAAAAAGAGTGGAACAACAGCCCAATTCAACTCGTTCAATATATGGAAGCGTTGCGTGATAAAATGGAATGCCCCGATTTGAATTCCGTTTTAGACGGCTTGGCTCCTGCTGAAGTCAGTGTCAAGACCAACGTTCGCGACGTTGCTCGTATGATGAAAGATTATCATACTACTGCTGTATTAGTCATGGACCGTGAAGGATTGGCTGGTATTTTCACTACAAAAGACGTTGTATTACGTGTTATTGCCGCTGGTTTACATCCCGAAAATTGTTCAGTGGTCCGTGTCATGACCCCTCATCCAGATACAGCTCCTCCCCAAATGACAATTATGGACGCCTTGAGAAAGATGCACGGTAAGTAGAGTAGAGTTCAACGTGTGCTTTTTCAGTGGTAACTTAGTTATATATGTGTTAGATGGTCACTATCTCAACTTGCCTGTTGTTGAGAATGGCGATGTTGTTGGTATCGTCGATGTATTAAAGCTGACTTATGCAACCATGGAGCAAATTAACAGTATCCAAGGCAATGATGGAGAAGGCCCCATGTGGGGTAGATTCTGGGATAGCTTCGGAGCACAAGAACAACATGAATCTGAATCACAGCTGTCAGATCCTTTGTCTTCACAATTGTTATCAGCAAACTCTCAAACCAATGGCGGACCCACTCGTGCTATCTCTCCCGAGCCTTCTGCTTCCTTCTCTCAATTGCAAGGTTTCTCAGAAATTACACCTAACGAGTCTGCTAGCATGGTTGCCAACAATGATGATACTCGCTCCTCCATGTCTGAAGATAGAAGCCATGGTCAACATAGCCAAAAGGAAGATATGTTCTCTTTCAAGTTCACTACAGCAGGTGGAAAGACTCATCGTTTTGCATCCACTTATGACAGCTATGCTGCATTATTGGAAGCAGTAAGACAAAAGGTCATTGGCGAACACTTGACACATAGCGGAACTAACTCAGATGACCCTGTCGATTCTTGGTTGACTATCTCTTATTTGGATGATGAAGAAGATCAAGTATTGATTACCTCTGATGCCGATGTGTCTGACGCTGTCAAATTAGCCCGCAAGATGGGACAAGACCGTGTCAAGTTATTTGTCCATGATGCTACTGAAAAGGAAGAAGAACCTGCTGTTGTAATTGAGGAGACTCCTGTTGTCATTGAAGAAAAGAAGGTTGAAGTAGTCCAACAACCTGTCTACGTCCCCCCTCCTGCTATTGAAGTCAGCGAACCCAAGGTAGAGGAAAAGAAACCCAAGAAGCGCAGTGTCAAGAAGCAACAAATTGTTGTTTCTTCTGATGATGAATCCGATTCTGAACAAACCAACGGTAAAAATGGCCCTATTTCCGTGGCTGGTATTCCTCAAGAGTTAATATTGCCTGCTGCTATTGCTTTCTTGGGTGTTGTTATTGTTGGCGTCTTTGCTTTCTCTCGCGTAAGCTCCAATAATCGCTAATAATTTAAGATAAATAGACTTTATTCGTATAAATCCCCCCTTATTTCATATCACACTTTTTTTCCTCTTATATATCGAAACACATTTTGTATGTACACTTATGATCACCCTCCATTTTTTTATAATAAAAAAAAATATTTATTTCTTTTCAGCAGTAGTTGCTTTCTTTTAGGTGGAGGAGGTGTCTTCTTCTTCTTTTTCTTCATAGCTAATGGATTAACACCTTTAACCTTTCTCTTTTTAAACTGAGGTTTATGGGCTTGTTCTGCTGGCTTTTTCTCCTCTTCTTCCTCTGCATATAATGCTCTCTTTAATCTCGCGGTTTCCTTATCCAAAGGCTTCACCTTTTCCATTTCATTGAGTCGCATCATTTCTTTTGATTTCTCAGTCATGGGCTCAATACCGAGTGCATTTCCCTTCACATTCACATATATCACGGGCACACCGGGAATCTTCCTCATGCGGTCTTTAAGTTTAGGGTGCTGTGTAGCAACACAAAAGTGTTGGCGGTTTTCGGCTCCCACTAAATCACGAATACAATCATATCCAGACACTGGTTTCTCTTTGTGTGCACATTTACGTGCTTCAAATTTCTTGGCCAAAATATAAGCACTGGTGAAATCGTGGCCGCGAGCCTTAATATCCTGCAAAATGCATTCTGTCACAACTGTCAAATAAAAAAAGACAAAATTTAAAGTTAGGTGATTTTTCTATGCGCACATAGTGGATTCTCTAGTGTTTTACCTAAACGTGTTTTGCCGCCCATTAAAACTGGAAGTTCATCCTTTATATAGATTTGCTTTTCTAATGCTACTTTACAAAAGTCGCCGTCCACTATTCAGATATATATGGCTTTAGTTTGAAAAAGTCTCGAAAGCGCCGAGTAAGGTATACTTACAAATAATTTGATAGGGTTCTCTGAAGCCAAAGCCTACAGAGTAAGCATGGACAATCTTTTTATTGGATCGATGAGATTTAGGACTCATGGTATATTAGATCTATCGTAAAGTCGAAAAGCGAAGAAAAAAAAAAAAAGAAATAGTCTCGAGGCTGGATAATCATTGTGATTGGATCATATAAGCCAATCAAGATTCTTTATTGAAAACCGTGACTTTTTAAAAGGCGGGGGTCGATTCACCAAAAAGTGCAACAGTGAAAACTGTCAAGGGGCCTGTTTGACTTTGTAGAAAAAAAAAGTTTGTCTCCTTTTCTTTTCATAGTTCAAGCATGTCAGGCTTATTAAAGATTGCTCGCATTTTACCTGCAGCAACTGCAACTCGTCATATTTTACCCTCTATTGCTATTACGAAAAGATTTGCTTCCAACTTTCATCAACACACCAACCCCACCACTGTTCAACCTCAAGATGAAATCCTTCAATACAGAGAAAAGCCTGATTCTTTATCTTACTTTACCGGTAACTTCAAATACAACGATTTATTGATTGAGCTTGATGCACTTTATAAACAATTTGAGGATTGGAAGCCCACCGACTCTGTCGTCACCGACGCTTTACCCTCTGACTTGTTCCAAACAGCCGATCAACAATTACAAGCTGCTGACAAAGTATATTCTTGGAAGTTGCGTGATAAAATGTCAGAATTATTAGCCATTCCTTTGACCACTTCTCAATGGAGAAAGATCACCTCTCATTTATCTGCTCTCGCTTCTCTTCCTAGACCTTTACCTCCTTCCGTGGTCAAGATTTTGGAACCCTATCAAAGATTTGACGCAACACAAAATAAGCAAATTCAAGTAAAGACTCTCGATGAACTCGGACGTGCTTATGCTGTGGGTCGTAGAAAGGAGTCCAGTGCTAGATGTTACCTTGTTGAAGGTGAAGGAAAGGTGTTGGTTAATGGAATGGAGTTGAACGAATATTTCCAAAGATCTGTTGATAGAGATGAAGTCACTTTACCACTCGATGTGACTGAAAACAAGGACAAGTTTAACGCTTGGGTTGTAGTGAAAGGTGGTGGAAGCACTGGTAAGTATATTATACGGGATAGATGGAAATACATTTATTAATCGGGTGTAACATAATAGGTCAAGCACAAGCTATTAAACTCGGTCTCGGTAAGGCCTTATTGATTCACAACGACGAATTGAAGCCCGTTTTACGTAAGGCTGGTTGTATTACTCGTGATCCCAGAGCTGTTGAAAGAAAGAAGCCTGGTTTGCGTAAGGCTCGTGCTCGTTACACTTGGGTTAAGCGTTAGAGAAGTTGTTGTTGCTCTTGATAAATTTGTACATTTTAATAATAAAAACAGTAAAAAAAAGTTAGAACCATTTTGCATAGATTTTATCCACTGTACATGTCTTTTTTTTTGTTCCTTTATTCTGACAGCATCGAGGGGGTTATACGTACCAGCTGATGATGCAATTCTGGTTCAGCAATATAAACAACACATCACACTACAGGAACAGAGAGAGTGATTTATAAGTTGAAGAGAAAAAGGTACCACAAATCCTGAACCCTGGAATGAACAGACATTATTCGTTCTCTTACCACCACTATTACTACGGCGCTGTAATTAGAGGCTGTGCTCCGATACATAGCTTACTGCGGTTATAAAGAACTTACTTAGTAAGCAATGGCTATATCTTCTGTTGTATCTTTAAGCGATAACGAGCATCACTTCCATCAATTCATCTTGGGTGCACAAACACACGTTTCATGTCGGTCCTTCCATGCTTCCTGTCGGGTAAATCGAATAAGCTTGACTTACCTAAAAAACCGCGGCAAAATAGAGAGATTGCATGTTGAGATAATAGAGAAGAATGCACAAGCAAGTGTAACAGAATAAAAAGTACATGTTTGTTGTTTATTTACATACACACACACAGATTGTATTTATAGTACACAACAACATTTTAATTGTACCAGCCTGTATGGGACATATATACACAATCATATGTTATTTCCGCCTATGTCATAGTGGGGGTCCTTACTTGGCAGCATTCTACGCACAATAGGGAACAATTGCTTTTTTTTTCTCACATAGCACAAACAAGATATAAATGGAGGTAGTGCGTAGTAAAAAGTAATAGTAGTAGTAATAAAGTTTATTTGTATAAGAAAGAAGGAAGCAATAATAATAGCTGTTGTTCATCTATCAAGTAGTATTCAAAGAAAAAAAGTTTCGTCAAGTGGGGGATGCTGAAATGTATGTAAGTATACAGAGTGGAGAAGAAAAAGAAATAGCGAGAGAGAAAGAAGTAATGGTAGTAATAATGGAGAGCATGTGTGTATATAGATAAGAATGTCATAGACAAGATAGATGTATAATAAATCATAGGTATTATATGTAAAAGAAAAAAAGTAAATAGTAAGGTCGTTGCTGTTTAGTGAATACCTTGTCGAAGTCGTTGTAAAACAATTTCCAGCTCTCGCACTCGTTGCTGATACTGAGCGACATCGCTTTGTAAATTTTTAATTTGCTCCACACTCTTGCGAAGGATGGTTCCTTTGTTTAATCTTAAAACGCCATCGTCCAGCACGTCCGGCAGCAGAGTACCAAGTTCTTGAATGCGATCGTTTATATTATCTCGTCTTCTTCTTTCCACTATTATGTATTGTACGACAAATAAGAGACCCTTCCCTTTATAGCTTTGTGCGTGAATAGTAGTAGATAATTACCTGCATTGTGGGATTCTCGTCTTCTACGTCTCTTTTCCATAATTGCTTGCATACTAAACAGAGGACAAACTAAAAAAAAAAAAAAATCAGCAAAAGTCATTTTGTTCTATAGTTATTCTATAAAACTTACTTGGCTTGGTTGGCATAGTCTTCGTTATAGGTGTCGTCCAAGAGATCACTGTTGTTATCCACAACATCTCTACGGTGCTTTTTACTCACAGTATCAGATGTAAACTGTGTCGATTGTGACGCAGCAACGGAAATCATATCGTCTGAATTCCCAAAAGGAGAGTATACGCCAAGATTAGAAGGCGCACTTTCCGCAAACTGTCTTAAGCGACTGTTCTGTTCATGTTCATGTGGAGTAGGATAGTAGTGTTGATAAAATTTGCCGTACTGTTCTTGTAATTGTTGTTGTTGAGGATGGGGATGGCCAGCCAGGCCACCCACCGTAGTAGCTCCCAATTCAGTGGAAGAACGTTTCATCTGAGCAGTATAGGCGTAGTGTTGCTGCTTCAAAGCTTCATCAAAATTATAGTCTCCATCATTGCTTCGGTACCTAGCGGAAGCCTTTTGGAACTCTCCTGTCAGAGGAGAAGAAGACGACTGATTGATCTCAGAATAATCCAAATCAGAGAGATTGGGAGACTCTTGTTGGTGCTGCTGTTGTTGTTGTTGCTGCTGGTGTTGAGCAAATAATAAATGTGGATTTCCCATCATTTGCGAAGGATCGATTCCCATGGATGGGTTGTCTTTGTAGCGTATCTGTTGCATATGATATGCAGTTGGGTTAGCCAATCGAGTTGTACCACCTTGATTATTTGATAGTTGATCTGTTTGCATTGCTCCAGTTGTTTGCTTGATACGAAGATGTTGCTTTAATGGTTGCTGTCGCTTGTTAGCTGGAAGAAGAGTAAAATGAAAAAGAGAGGGGGGCAGAGGAGGGGGAAAGGAAGAAAGAAAGAGAGAGAAGAAAAAAAAGGGAAAGAAATACTTTTCCGGATTTAAACGCGCGGGCCAATTTATATATCCAATGTAACCATGCTTAAAATGGAGTTAGAGCTGTGGTCATTCATCTAATCATTACAAGAGAGAAAGAGGCAAAGTGTACCAGGTAGGACAAAAAAAAAAAAGTCCTTACTTCGCCTCAAATAATAACGCTAGAACGACAAGAGACAAGTGGATTTGAAAAAAAAATGGCTTTATTGAATAGCTACATTATAAGTTATCAGGAAGCCGTTATTATATTGCTAAGCAACGGGCTCTTTGATGCATCTTTTTTTATATTTCTTTTTCTTAAAGGTATGAGAATTTCGCTTTCCGATAGACTCGAAACGAATGTTTTAGGAAAAAAAGAATGGGGAAAAAGCTTTTAGTAAACATCATTTTTGTCACTTAGAAAGAATTACATATTGTTTGAGAAATATATTTATTAGTTTCAAATTGTAAAAAAAAAAAAACAAACGACCCATGACTTTTGTATTTTCGTCGTTTATTCCAGTAAAAGGAAATACTTTTGATGATCACAGAAGCCAATCATATCCATGTGCCTTTTTTTTCAGGTTAGTTTTTTTTCTAGTGTAAAAAAAAAAAGAGAGAGGATGCCATTGTCTCACCTTACAGCAAATGATGGTCTTATTCTTGCATATTTTGTTGCGCAAAACAGTTATTACTAACCATAAAACGTGGAGTTAATAATAAACAACTAAACAGTTACATCGTATTTGTCGCACACGAAAAAGTACGTACGTATTGAGAATTATTATTTTTATACGAATGTTTGTATATACACACATATTGTTAATGCTACAACCATGACAATTGATCCCATGTCCCTTTTAATTTTCTTCCTTAATCAGCTGTTCAAGTCCAAGTCATAATAACGAGTAATAAAAATGATATCATGAATCCAGATGATGATAACTCTTCCGAAAGTTTAATTGGATAGGAAGCCCTTAGAAGCGTGTCATTACCATTTGTACGATGGGAGGCATCTTCTGATAATTCCCTGTTTCTTTTCTTCGCATGCTTTTATAAATCAACAAATGGATTTGAAGCGTGTTTGTACCTCAATACTGTCACAGCTGCTGTTGTACGATCAGGTAGTACTGACTTTTAATCTATGTGATCGGTGCCCCCCTCTTTCTTTTTTTTCAACATCAATCATCGAAATCTAGATTTTCACTTTAGCGAAAATCATTTTTTTTACATGTTACTATTGATTGACGAGCATACTACTGTCTTCTTATTGGTACATTATCATCAACATATATATGTAACTTGTTTTTGGTGACATTATAAGTCTATGTATGTTTGTGCCTACGTAAAAATTGCATTTCATCTACTATCAAGTGGTCGATTGTCAATGTGAGGTCTTTTGCATGAATTACTACTCTAATAATCGTAATGGGAATACTATTTTCAAATTTTTTTATGCAAAAAATTATAGATGGTAGAAACAACTTTACCTGAAGTATTTTCTGATCAAATATTGGCCATCGTGATAGTTCGTTCCACACAACAAGTTAATAATACATACATTGGTTTTGCGTACGTATGTACCATTCAATTTCACTCTTGTGATAAACATATTGAAGTAATACGAGTGAATCTGACTTTTATTACATTTTAATTTTTCGTATGGCAAATGAACACGCAAGAACACTTGGCTTGTGCCATTCATCAATGTTAAGTAATGAAAAGTTTTCCGAGAAAAAAGTTAAAAGTTTAATATTAGACCTTCCATTAAAGAATAAACGGTTGTATTCGTATCTTGAATGAACTTGAACAAGCTGACAAAAGTTGGACAATATTTTTGGACTGAATGCCATGCTGCCAATGATACGAGAGATTATGAATCCACTACTATGGGGAACGATGACGCCGGCGTTGTGCCAATTTCCGAATTGTACGCTTTGATCAGTAAGACTAGCAATAGAACACTTGGCGCCTCGTCTAGATACTCAAATTTTGTGGATCACTACTATTACCTTCTTTTACATTACTATTGTCATCCACAAGAGCCATTTCTTCTTATTATATATAACTGCATTGTACCGTTATTTATCTAGTGCATCTAATTAACTTATTATCATTATTGTTATGCAAACCATCCGGTTTTGTAACAACATCCGTACATCTCTATTCATTAACATTTTTATTCCTTTATTAAATTATAGTAAGAAAAGTACCAGCTGGAAATAGATAACATTCTGTGAAGAAGATAAAAGTTGTGCTTCTACATCAAGTTCAGGTCGGGTATCAGCTAGAAATACAAATAATGGAAATGGGAGTCTTTATCCACACAGATATTTTTTACCATCCATACAGATTTTTTTTTTTTTTTTTTTTTTTTTGATAATGAAATAGCAAGCGTCCAA
>KK076448.1:130069-402726 GCA_000587855.1 Mucor irregularis B50
ACTTGATTGTCCAGTCAATAATTAATCATTTCCTGGGCTCTTTCGTGATAAACTAGCTTATATTTCTATAAATATTGACCACAAATGTGTTTCTTTCTTCTCTCTTTTCTTTTCTTTTCTAATATTTCCCTATCATGAACGTTTACATATTGGATTTTTTCCTTACATTGAGTGTATACCGGATGAATTCAGTGGTTTACATACATACGCGATTCAAGACTTCATTATCACGACCGTATAGAGGTTCGGTTTTTCCGCGTTCTTTACCTTTTCAAAAAGGTACTAGTTGAAGACTTTGGGAGATAGGCATCACCTAAGACGAAAAGAATTGTTACACAAGAGGCGAATTTCTGTGTGTTTGGTAAATTAAACCTGTGTGGATAAGGACTCCCAAAATTAAAAACGCCTACAACATTAAAAAGGCACGTTGGGAAACACCGCGAATCAACAAGCAATGCTGGAAAAAAACAAAGGCTTTCTGAACCAGAAGATGTTAACGAGGAATTTCCCTCAATCACTTTAAATCACCATGCACCTGACGTTGAAAGAATCGATTTGCAAGCGGACAGCTCAAGTTCACTTCCTTCCACCTCACAACTAGAAAAAATACTGCAACACTTATAGCCATGAATGCCTTCTCTCTCTCAAAAAGGGAGCAAGAGAAATGTTTTATGCTTGCCAACTTGGCAGATTTGGAGCCAATAACCTTAACCTCTAACTCAGGAAGGAATTATTGTTTATTAGGAAATGCAACAAATATCAATGATGTACTTAGAGACCAACCGGTTGGCAACTGGGAACTCCCATTGGAAAATTCCGAATTAAGTGTTAACTCTCCAACAGCAAGTCAAAGCAACGCTTTGAACCACATCATTAAAACATCACCATTTTACAAGCATTTATCGGATACAAAATATGTTGAACTGTCTAAATCTACCGTCAGTATGATAGTGGTCAAGTGAACGAAATATAACAAAGATATAAATATGCAAACAGAATCAATGAACTCTTTTGAATAGTCTCTCATTATTTCCCCCCTTCTTAAAAAAAAACCCCCCAACTGTAACAATATTCTTTCTTGGTTAAGAAATGACAAAGATCTATTTATTACTAGTGATCTATTTGGTGATAGCCAAAGTAGCCGAGTGCAAACTACTTTTTAAACAGACATCATCAACGACATATTCGGCGTTCCAAAACTTTGACCGAGGCAAAGGCGACAAAGTAGGCGGCGAGAGCTGCAAACCATCCAACGGAGTGATTGCTTTGAGCAAGCCCGGGCAGAGCGCACGAGCGGAAGTGCGGGGGCCAGGCAAGATCCAGATTGAGAACGGCAAGAAGTACTATATCTCGTGGGACTTTATGATCAGCTCGACGGTTACGGACAACGCCATCTTCCAGTGGAAGGCGTACGGATCGCCGATGAAGCAGAACTACCCTATAGTCATCAAGTTTGTGGACGGCGTGCTGAACCTGATGCAGTTCCAGGACCAGGCCTTCACAAAGGACTATCTCAATGTGCTGTTTACAAAGAAGCTCAACCCAAACCAGTGGCATTCGCAGATGATAGCCATCGGGGTGTCGGACAAGAACACCGGGGGAACCATCGAGTACTGGTTTGACGGCGTCCAACAGACGCTTCTCAAACACGGCAAAGACGAAAAGGTCTGGCCGTGCAGGACCTTTGATGGCACGCAGGTGAGCCCCAAGTTTGGCATCTATGGCGCGTTTGGCACAAGCATCACCAGCAGCTTCAGAAACCTGCAGATGGGCGAGACTTTGCAAGACATGAACTACGGCAAACGCAGCTCGTTGGCCAACAGCAGTAAGGCTGCCAAGAACAATGCAAAATCTCTGGTGACCAAGGCAAGATCAGGTGCAAAGAGAACAATGAGAAGTAAAAGAGTCAATAGACACGCAACAAAGCATTAAAAATAAAATAAAATAAAAAGTTGGCTGGTCCCTCCCCCCCCCCATTACATGTATTTAATTACTTTTGGTGCTTTCGACTGAAAAGAAAAATCACTTTCCCAAAACAAGACATGCTCTAAAAAAAAAAAACGTTCAATCACAGCGGAATGAAGAGTTTTTTTTTTTTTTTTTTTTAGTTACGTACAAACCCCTCACTTTCATCGTCTTCTGTTTGTGGGCTCCCGGGACGACTTGGGCTTGCAGAAGTTGTGTCACTCAAGCCTTGGAATATTTTCCCTACAAAGCTTAAAGACCTCTGCATAGTTTTCTGTTTTGATGGCACGCAGGTGAGCCCCAAGTTTGGCATCTATGGCGCGTTTGGCACAAGCATCACCAGCAGCTTCAGAAACCTGCAGATGGGCGAGACTTTGCAAGACATGAACTACGGCAAACGCAGCTCGTTGGCCAACAGCAGTAAGGCTGCCAAGAACAATGCAAAATCTCTGGTGACCAAGGCAAGATCAGGTGCAAAGAGAACAATGAGAAGTAAAAGAGTCAATAGACACGCAACAAAGCATTAAAAATAAAATAAAATAAAAAGTTGGCTGGTCCCTCCCCCCCCCCCATTACATGTATTTAATTACTTTTGGTGCTTTCGACTGAAAAGAAAAATCACTTTCCCAAAACAAGACATGCTCTAAAAAAAAAAAAAAGTTCAATCACAGGGGAATGAAGAGTTTTTTTTTTTTTTTTTTTGTTACGTATCTCTCTTTTTTATATATATTTCTTGTTGAAAATGATAATAATTTACTTTTGCATATTTTTGGCTTTGATAGCTACAGTTAATGGAGTTGTGCTTTTCAAACAGGGCTCGAGTACCAGCTGCACGTCTTTCAAAAACTTCAATCGAGGAAAGAATCAAAACGTGGGCGGCGAGACATGCGAGCAAGCCGACGACGGGCTCAGGGTCTTCAAGCCAGCCAACAGCGGGCGAGCCGAGCTACGCGGCATCAAGCGGCTAGAGTTCCAAAAGGACAAAAAGTACTACATTGCCTGGGACTTTATGGTCAGCTCGACGGTCACAAACAACGCCATCTTCCAGTGGAAGGCCTATGGGTCGCCGATGAAGCAGAATTTCCCTATAGTCATCAAGATTGTCAACGGCGAGCTGGTCCTGGCCCAGTTTCAGGACCCCACAGCCGGCCTGAGGCGAGAGAACGTTCTGTTCCGGAAAAGACTGTCGGCCAACCAGTGGTATTCCAACATGCTGGCCATCCGCGTCTCTGATCAAAACCAGGGAGGCTCGGTCGAGTATTGGTTTGACGGCTATCAGCAGGACTTGCTCGCTCACGGGGAGTCGACCAAGGTCTGGCCCTGCAGAACGTTCGATGGGTCTTTGGTAGACCCCAAGTTTGGAATATATGGTGCGCACGGCACAGATGTCCACAGCAGCCTCAGGAACCTCTTGATAGGAGAAGAACTGCAGGATATGAACTACGATAAGGGGTCTAGTGCTGCTGCTGGTGCTGTTGTACCTAGCCCCGCCATTACCGTCTTTTCTACTGTGGTCTTTTCGACTCTGGCCGTAGTGAAAGGCATTTTCAATACAAGAGGTTCAATAAGCCGAGATTAGTTTAGCTTGGCACGAAAGAGAGAGAGAGAGAGAGAGAGAGAGAGAGTTACCCATTTGCTTAATAGCCATTGAAATAACAAATAGAGCGAAAGGAACATCAGAAAACTATATATATATATGTATATCCTCCAATGCATTTCAATAAATATATCCATATTTACTTATTTTTATTTTTTCTTATATAAAATAAATAAATAAATAAGCAGTGGGTTCAATGTTTAATGGTTATCTTGGGTTGTATGGATTGTAGTAGGTTGAACGAAAGAGGTTTGAAATATATTTGGCTGTGTAATGGTATGGCTGTCGACATCAGGAGTATCATTACTTGATATTTCTAGTAAGCTAATTTCACGGTTAATTATATATATTTATATACTAAATGTAGCCAAAATAACTTACTTGTCTATGGATTTAGATAATAATAGATCACCCCCGTTTTCATGTAATACAAGGTGGCAGACGCTATTGTCTATGTTTGGAAACATACTGACCAAACTCTTTAGGTTTTCATCAAACTGTTGCTTTTGCTGTTGGATAATAATCTGGTCCATCTGTGGCGATCTAGGAGCGTGCTGCTGAAAATAAGGCTGCTGTTGGCTTTCATAGCGGCCGCTGTGTTGATCAAACCCCTCACTTTCATCGTCTTCTGTTTGTGGGCTCCCGGGACGACTTGGGCTTGCAGAAGTTGTGTCACTCAAGCCTTGGAATATTTTCCCTACAAAGCTTAAAGACCTCTGCATAGTTTTCTGTGCAAACTGACTTCCTTTTTCTAACAAGGCGGAAGCTTTAGCGGAGTCTAGCAGCAGTGGCTGGGTATTTTTGATAGTAGAAGATGATGACCTGGAAGGATGCAAGGCGTTTTCGTAGCTCACTTGTTGCTTATCGGGTTTGATCAGGGGCCTTTCCTTTTTCAACTCTAGCATGGTTCTTTCAATGTTGCTATCAAATTCTTCTTTGGTGATAGATAGTGATTTTGCCTCCATATAATCAATCTTTTCTAAAGTCACTATATCAAAATGTATCTTTTGAAATCGTTCAAGGTTCAAGCTATTTGAAGTTTAGGCATATCGAAAAGGAAAGAATTTGCCATAATCCGTGGTGATAATATAATATGTATGCTGTGGTTATAGGCAAGTTTTTATTCATTATTACAAAGAATTTTGTGGTTCCTCTGCTCATTTTATTACAACAACGGTTTACTATTAATTTTTGAACAATAATAGCAGAGGCTTGTTCCGCAAGACCCATCAGATGTATTCTCTTTTGAGGAGGGAAGAATTTCTTTTTTACAGCCCACACTTTTCGCCATCTTTCTCACCAAAAAGCAGCAGTACCCAAAGTTTATGAAGGCTTGATTTACCTTACTATAATTAAAACAATGATATAAGACAAGGATTACCTGTCAAGTGATGACCTAAATTTCAATTCCACAAAGGAAATCAGGAAGTCTGTGTGTCATGGGGATCGGGGCACCAACAAGAACGGTTACCTAAAATCGCAAATGTAAATTAATTTAGGCTTATCTGTCTTTTTGCAGGATGTTCACAATCGATGAGAAACATTTATTTGTTTCATAAAGCAATGCGTCACAAAGTTTTTCTTAAAAGTTCTACACGCTAATAACCAGTCCTGCTGTTAGTTTGCAATCTATCACTGTTTAAAAATTAAGGTACGGTGATTCGATCTTACTTGTTAGATTTGACAATTTGTCACACACAGAGCCAGTTCAAGGTCTGGCACTGAATAAAGGTGGCTGTATTTGCAGAAACACAACAATTGAGTATTGCAAGGTTTACTTTGCATAGCCTGTCCAAGCAAGCTATGCTCGCTACGCGATTGACAAAGTTCGCGAACTCAATTATTTCGCCACAGCTGGCAAAGTCAAATTGCTTAATTACAAATTTAAGTGCAGCATCCAATCATGATGTTGAAGTTGATGTTTGCGCGTTTAAGGTCCCACATGAGCTTTTCCTTTCTTTCACAAATACCTTTTTCTTTTTGTAAAGAATAAGAGTTTTACTATCTTCTTTGAACTTTTTTTTTTGACATCAGGTTAAGTTTTTACGCGTACTTGTGCAAAGAAAATAGTTGAAAGGATTGTTATATTTTATCTCTTCTTCTTATTTATACCTTATTTTATATATACGCTTGACAACACTCACTTTACCACACTCACATACACACCCAAAAAAAAAGTAATCTCTCTGTTAGATTATACCCAAAATGCTTGAAGAAGACAATTCACTAGTTTCTTCTTTTCTATTGCCTCACCAGGCTCTTCAGCGGCAACTGAGGTTTATACTTTTTGATATATTTCGCCACAGCTGGCAAAGTCAAATTGCTTAATTACAAATTTAAGTGCAGCATCCAATCATGATGTTGAAGTTGATGTTTGCGCGTTTAAGGTCCCACATGAGCTTTTCCTTTCTTTCACAAATACCTTTTTCTTTTTGTAAAGAATAAGAGTTTTACTATCTTCTTTGAACTTTTTTTTTGACATCAGGTTAAGTTTTTACGCGTACTTGTGCAAAGAAAATAGTTGAAAGGATTGTTATATTTTATCTCTTCTTCTTATTTATACCTTATTTTATATATACGCTTGACAACACTCACTTTACCACACTCACATACACACCCAAAAAAAAAGTAATCTCTCTGTTAGATTATACCCAAAATGCTTGAAGAAGACAATTCACTAGTTT
The DNA here is from genome assembly GCA_000587855.1 of Mucor irregularis B50. Classification (NCBI taxonomy): domain Eukaryota; kingdom Fungi; phylum Mucoromycota; class Mucoromycetes; order Mucorales; family Mucoraceae; genus Mucor; species Mucor irregularis. Next base: position 136,316 of record KK076448.1, read on the forward strand.
CTTCTTCTTCTATTGCCTCACCAGGCTCTTCAGCGGCAACTGAAGGTTTATTACTTTTTGATCATCGTAAACTTCAAGAATACTTTGAACAATTACTACCTTTAATCTTGGATGCCGAAGTGTCTGATTTAGAAGATACCTTATTCTCTTATCCTGATACTGCAGAAAAGTTTAAACGTTTTGCCAACGATGCTCAAACTCCTGTCATCTTCATTATGAAGGAAAAAGAAGGCGGTAAAGACGAAGGTAGTTATTTTTACCCCTGAAAATTATTTGTTACATGTAATACGTACTAATGCTTTGTATATGTGTGTAGACGACGCTTCCTCTCCACCAAACTTTTCTTATACCGTATCTCATGAAATCACATACCTTCCCTCTCATGTTGGCTCTCTCGCTGTCATTAAGCGTTTGCCCACTCTCGATCAGTCAAGACCTCTTCAAAACCAATTGCAACTGATCAACTTGCCTGGTGCTCCCAACTCTGGCGAGCCAGGTCAAACAAGTGCTTATGAATTCTTGCATTCTTATATTCATTTAGCAGTTAGCCCATACTTTAATGCTTACGTCAATGCTAGACATGGCAAATCTGGTACTGAAGCAAGTTCAAAGAGCAAGAATGAAGATAACAAGATGGGTGTTCCAATGGCTAAGAAAAAGATGGCTGAATTGGAATTGAGTTTACTTCATCTTCAGCAAAACGTCGAAATTCCTGAAATCTCGCTCAATATTCATCCTGTAGTGCAAAAAGCTGTAGATAAGGTATGATTTTTTCATAGTAACAAAACGTCTGTTGTAGCGGGAACTCACCTTTACTTTTCTTTTCTTTAGTGCCGTGAGCAAAATAAGCGTGTCACTGTCGAAGCTGTTGATCCTACACTTTTCTCTGATTCTTCTTTCCTCAACAAGCTTCAAAGCGATGTCAACGGTTGGATCAAGGAAATCCAAAAAGTCACCAAGATGTCTCGTGATCCTGCAAGTGGCACTGCAATTCAAGAGATTAACTTTTGGTTGAGTATGGAGCGTGCCTTAGAAAAAATTGATGAGCAACTCAAGAGTGATCAAATTAGTAAGTTATCATTTGTTGAACGCATTTACTCGCAAACAAACGCTAAATTTAATTTTACCGAATAGCCTTGACTCTTGATATTCTTAAGCATGCCAAACGTTTCCATGCAACTGTCAGTTTCATTGCTGATACTGGTCTTAAAGAGGGCATGGAACTCGGTAAGTTAATCTTATGATTAAACAACTTGAATAGTACTCTAAACATCTTTTTCAACTTTCCGCAGTCCACAAGTACAATCAGTTAATGAAAGATTTCCCTTTGAATGAACTTTTGTCTGCCACCGATTTAGATAAAATCAGAGAATCTTTACATATGATCTTCGGTCACCTCAACAAAAAACTCAAGTTATCACCTTACCCCATTCGTCGTGCTCTTCCTTTAGTAGAAGCCATTTCTAGAGATTTAAATGATCAACTTCTGAAGGTACTTGGTAGTCGTCGCATGATGTACATGGAGTATGATGATTTTGAGCGCACAACTGCCGGCGCAGAGTCAGTTTTCCACACTTGGGATGATTTGATTAAAGAGTTCACCAATGTTGCTCGAGATGTCACTCGTAAAAGATCAGAAAAGTTTTTACCATCAAGATCAATCCCGCACACGCCAAGTTGCAAGAGCGTGTCACTTTTGTACGTGCCTTCCGCAAACAACATGAGCAACTTCACCAAACCATTGTTCGTGTCATGACAAGTCCTCGTGCCAAGAAGGCCACTGTCGTTGTGGATGGACAAGTCAAGTCCGTTATGGAAGAGGAGGAGAGTGTCAGTATTAGCGATATCAATGCTGTCGAGGAAGTGAAGCTTGCCTATGAAAGCGTCAAGAATATCGATGTACTTGATGTATCTCCTGAGGGCACGGAGATTTGGGTACAAGCAGAAACTGCCTACAATGAACGTGTTTCCCGCGTTGAAAATCAAATCATTGCCCGTTTGCGTGATCGTTTAGGTACAGCCAAGAGCGCAAACGAAATGTTCCGAGTTTTCTCCAAATTCAATGCTCTTTTCGTCCGTCCTAAGATCAGAGGTGCTATTCAAGAATACCAAACACAGTTGATTGATAGCGTGAAAGAGGATATCAACAAGTTGCACGATAAGTTCAAAATGCAATACAGAAACTCTGAGGCTTACCATATGGCTCAATTGCGTGATTTGCCTCCCATTTCTGGTGCTATCATTTGGGCTCGTCAGATTGATCGTCAATTGTCGCTTTACATGAAGCGTGTTGAAGATGTTCTTGGTAAAGGTTGGGAGCTTTACGCAGAAGGTCAAAAGCTTCAAATCGAAAGCAGCAGTTTCCGAAAGAAATTAGACACCCGTCTCATTTATGAAAATTGGCTCCAGGAAATTACCAAGCGCGATCTCTCCGTTTCTGGCAGAATTTTTGAAATTTCTCGTAATCGTGTCCAGAAGAATGCTTTGATCCTTGGTGTCAACTTTGACGGACAGATTATCACCTTGTTCAAAGAAGTGAGAAATTTGCTCTGGCTCAATTTCCAAGTTCCCCACACTATTTCTAATGTGGCCAAGGATGCCAAGCGTGTTTATCCTTTCGCTGTCAGTCTTATGGAAACTGTTCGCACCTTTTCCCAAACCGTACACAAAGTCAATCGTAACCCTGAAATTGCCACTCTTGTTGCGGGTTACCGTAACGAAGTCCATAATATGATTACAAAGGGTATCAATTTGCGTTGGGATTACTTTGTCAACACTTATGATGCTCACCATCGTCCTTTATCTTATTTGACTGGAACTCCCTTGGATGCTCGCGAGAACAGACATGTCATGTTTGTCCGTGAGTTTGCTAATGTGGTCTCTGTATTCCAAGACAAAGTGGATGCATTGATTGGTTACTACGATGAAATCACCAAGGGCATTGATGAGATGAAGGCTTGCCCTTACCAAGCAGAACGTTTTGAGGATGATTTGAGCCGTGTTCAAAAGTTGATCGATCGTTTGAATCTTGAGAATTATTCCAATCTTGATCAATGGGTTGCTGGTTTAGATAAGCGTATTGAATCCGTCTTGATTTCTCGTTTACAACAAGCTATCAGAGCTTGGACAAATGCTTTTATGGGTGTCACTGAAGATGCCATTGTTCCTGAAGCCAGTGCCTCCAAGAGCAGACGTAAGAGAAAGGTTGGAGCTCATCGTGATAGTCTTGTTGTTGTCGAAGAGAATGCCTCTTTGGTTCAGAAATCACCTGATGTCAAACCCGCACTTCAGGTTCTTATTCATGAAATTCGTATCCGTAATCAATTGATGTACCTTGATCCTCCTATCGAACAAGCTCGTACTTCGTGGTGGTTCCAGCTTCACGACTGGTTAGCTGTTGTTTGCCATCTCCCTCGTATTCAAAGTTCTCGTTATGAAGGTGGTTTGAGCGTCAAAGACAACCCATTGGTTGAAAAGACCTACGCCAGTCTTTTGACTCGCATGGGTGATAATTCTCTTGAGCACGCTTATCAAATTGTTGAAGACAAGATCCGTCAAGTCTCTGATTACGTTAATATTTGGTTGCAATATCAATCACTTTGGGATTTAGAGTCTAGTCATGTATTCAGTATTCTTGAAGATGACCTTGGAAAATGGCAACAAATTCTGTTAGAAATTAAGAAGGCACGTTCCACATTCGACAATTCTGAGACTGAACAATCTTTCGGCCCTCTTGTGATTGACTATGAACAAGTACAAAGTAAGGTCAACCAGAAGTACGATCAATGGCAACGTGAAATTCTCAATAAGTTCGGATCTCTGTTGGGCACTTCCATGAAGGACTTCCATACCTCCGTCTCCAAAGCTCGATATGAATTGGAACAACAATCTATTGAGAGCAACTCTACCGGCGAGGCTGTCACCTTCATTACTTTCGTTCAAGACTTGAAGCGTAAGGTGGCTAAATGGAGTCAGGATGTTGATTTGTTCAGACAAGGTCAAAAGACTTTGGAGCGTCAAAGATTCCAATTCCCCAACGATTGGGTCTACGTTGATCAAGTGGATGGTGAGTGGAGTGCTTTCAACGAAATCTTGAGCAGAAAGAACAACGCTATCCAAGAGCAAATTGCTGGCTTACAAATGAAGATTGTTGCTGAAGATAAGGTTGTCGAACAAAAGATCCGCGATATTTGTGCTGAATGGGAAAAGAGTAAACCTGTACAAGGTGATATCAAACCTGATATTGCTACAAATACTTTATCCATCTTTGAGGGTCGTGTCACTCGCCTTAAGGAGGAGTATGATATGGTTTGTCGTGCTAAGGAAGCTCTTGACTTGGAACAGACCTCTGAGGACCGCTTAGATCCTGTATTGGAAGAACTTCGTGATCTCAAATCTGTTTGGACTGCCCTCGCTCGTGTTTGGCAATCTGTTTACGAGATTCGTGACACACCATGGTCTTCTGTCGTCCCTCGTAAAGTTCGTCAACACATCGATGAGCTTGTCAACTCTACCAAGGAAATGCCTAACCGTATGAGACAATATGCTGCCTACGAATTCATGCAAGATACACTTCGTCAACTTTTACGTGTTAACCCTCTTGTTGGTGATCTTAAATCTGAAGCTCTTCGTGAACGTCACTGGCGTCAAATTTTCAAGTCCCTTCGTGTTGAGGGTCGTTTCACTTTATCTGAAATGACTATTGGTCATTTGTGGGATCTTGATTTGAAACGTAACGAAGCTGTTATCAAGGATGTTATTTTGCAAGCTCAAGGTGAAATGGCTTTGGAAGAATTCTTGAAACAAATTAAGGAAACCTGGACTGGCTATGTGCTCGATCTTGTCAATTATCAAAACCGTTGCAGACTTATTCGTGGCTGGGATGATTTGTTTAACAAGTCCGGTGAGCATATCAACTCCTTGACTGCTATGAAGCTTTCTCCTTACTACAAGGTATTTGAGGAAGATGCTGCTGCTTGGGAGGACAAATTAAACCGTGTTCATGTATTGTTCGATGTCTGGATTGATGTTCAACGTCAATGGGTTTACTTGGAAGGTATTTTCAGCGGTAGTGTTGATATTAAGCACTTGCTCCCTATCGAAACATCTCGTTTCCAAAGTATCAATACTGAATTTTTGACTGTCATGAAGAAGGTGTACAAGTCTCCTTTTGTAATGGATGTGCTTAATATTCCCAACATTCAAAAGTCCTTGGAACGTCTCGCTGAATTGTTGAGCAAGATCCAAAAAGCCCTTGGTGAGTATCTTGAACGTGAGCGTTCTTCTTTCCCTCGTTTCTACTTTGTCGGTGATGAAGATTTGCTCGAAATCATTGGTAACAGTAAGGATATCTTGCGTATTCAAAAGCATTTCAAGAAGATGTTTGCTGGTATCGCTACTATCTTATTGGACGAAGATCATACTGCTATCACTGGTATGGCTTCTAAGGAGGGTGAAGAAGTCATGTTTAAAACACCTGTCTCTATTAAGGATAACCCAAAGATCAATGACTGGCTAACTATTCTTGAAAATGAGATGCGTGTCTCCTTGGCTCTCTTGTTGAACGACGCTGTTGTTGAACTCGATGCCATTTATAATGCTGAAGAAATGAGCTCCGATGCTTTTATGGAATGGATCGATCGTTATCCTGCCCAATTAGTTGTATTGGCGGCTCAGATTATCTGGACTCAATCCGTTGACAAGGCATTGACTACTATCAGTGAATCTACCGATGGCGACCAAACTCCTCTTCAACGTTCTGTCGAGCTTGTCGAGAGAAATCTTAACATCTTGGCCGACGCTGTGTTGTTAGACTTGCAGGTCATTAAACGTAGAAAGTGTGAACATCTCGTCACAGAGCTTGTCCATCAACGTGATGTTACTCGTCAATTGACAGTTGATAATATCTCTTCCCCCAAGGACTTTAACTGGTTGTACCAAATGCGTTACTACTTCAACCATACTGTTGAGAATCCTATTGAGCGCTTGACTATCAACATGGCTAATGCCCAATTCTTCTATGGTTACGAATATCTTGGTGTCGTTGATCGTCTTGTCCAAACTCCTTTGACAGATCGTTGTTACTTGACTTTGACGCAAGCTCTTGAACAAAGACTTGGTGGTTCACCATTCGGTCCCGCCGGTACTGGTAAGACTGAATCCGTTAAGGCTTTGGGTGTCCAATTAGGTCGTTTTGTTCTCGTTTTCTGCTGTGACGAAACATTCGATTTCCAAGCCATGGGTCGTATTTTTATTGGTCTTTGTCAAGTTGGTGCCTGGGGTTGTTTCGATGAGTTCAATCGTCTTGAAGAACGTATTTTATCAGCTGTTTCTCAACAGGTCCAAACCATTCAATTGGGTCTTAAGGAGGCTACAACTAACCCTAATCATGAAATTGAATTAGTTGGCCGTAATGTTCGTGTCAACACTGATACTGGTATTTTCATTACTATGAATCCTGGTTACGCTGGTCGTTCCAACTTGCCCGATAACTTGAAGAAGTTGTTCAGAAGCATGGCCATGACTAAGCCTGATCGTGAATTGATTGCCCAAGTCATGCTTTATTCGCAAGGTTTCCGCACTGCTGAGATCTTAGCATCAAAGGTTGTCCCCTTATTCAATTTGTGTGCCGAACAACTCTCTCCCCAATCTCATTACGATTTTGGTTTGCGTGCTCTCAAGAGTGTTTTGGTCAGTGCCGGTAATCTGAAGCGTGATCGTCTTACTCTGCTCCGTCAAGATATTGAAGAAGGCAAAGCTGACAAGAATGAGTACACTACTATTTCTGAGCCCGTTCCCGAGCAACAATTACTTATCTCTAGTATTCGTGAAACTGTTGAACCTAAACTGGTTGCCGAAGATATTCCTCTTTTGACCAGTTTGCTTGCCGATGTTTTCCCTGGTGTTCATTACGCTCCTGTCAATTTAGACCGTCTCAAGGAAGAGTTACGAAAGGTATGTCACGAACGCCGTCTTGTTGCAGGTGATGCATGGATGGACAAGGTCATTCAATTGTATCAAATCCAAAACATCCACCACGGTTTGATGATGGTCGGTCCCTCTGGTGCTGGTAAATCTACTGCTTGGAAGACACTTTTGACTGCACTTGAACGCGTTGAAGGCGTGGAAGGTGTAGCCTACAACATCGATCCTAAGGCCATTCCTAAGGATGCTCTTTACGGTACTTTAGACTCAACTACTCGTGAATGGACTGATGGTTTGTTTACCCATATCCTTCGTAAAATTGTTGATAATGTCAGAGGTGAAAGTCAGAAACGTCATTGGATTATCTTTGATGGTGATGTAGATCCTGAGTGGGTAGAAAACTTGAACTCTGTATTAGACGATAATCGTCTGTTGACTTTGCCCAACGGTGAACGTCTCAACTTACCTCCCAATGTTCGTATTATGTTTGAAGTGGAGACTTTGAAGTATGCAACCTTAGCCACTGTCTCTCGTTGTGGTATGGTCTGGTTCAGTGAGGATATCATTACATTACCTATGATCTTCACTAATTATCTCGAAACTCTTCGTAATGTCCCCATGGATGAAATCGAGGAGGATGGTCCTACTGCCAATCGTCGCAATGGTGACGCTAATGCTCCTGCTGAAGACGGCATTGCCTCTATCTCTCCTAATTTGGCTACTCAACGCTCCATTGCCACCATTATGAGCCCTGACCTCTCTGATGATAACTGCCTTGTCGCTAAATGTTTGGATTATGCTTCCACATTGGAACATATCATGGATTTTACTCGTATGCGCGTTCTCAACACATTCTTCTCTTTATTGAACAAGACTGTGCGAAATGTTCTCGAATATAACTCTCAACACCCTGATTTCCCTATGACTGGTGATCATTTACAAGGTTATATTTCTAAACGTATCATCTACTCTATTATCTGGAGTTTCTCCGGTGATGCTAAGCTTGAACTTCGTGCCGTACTCGGTGACTTTGTTCGCGGTGTTACGACATACGAATTGCCTCCAGCTGCCAATGACGCTACTATCATTGATTATGATATCGCTGTTAATACTGGTCAATGGGTTCCTTGGGAATCTAAAGTACCTGTTGTTGAAATCGAGACTCACAAGGTATCTGATGCTGATATGATCATCCCTACTGTTGATACTATTCGTCATGAAGAAGTCCTTTACTCTTGGTTATCCGAGCATAAGCCTCTTATTCTTTGTGGTCCTCCTGGTTCTGGTAAGACTATGACGTTGTTCAGTGCCCTTCGTAAGCTTCCTGATATGGAGGTTGTTGGTCTCAATTTCTCCAGTGCCACAACACCTGAGTTAATTCTCAAGACTTTCGAGCAACATTGTGAGTACAGAAAGACACCCAACGGTGTTATGCTCTCACCCACTATGATCGGTCGCTGGCTCGTAGTTTTCTGTGATGAAATTAATTTACCTGCAACTGATAAATACAACACTCAACGAGTCATCTCTTTCTTGAGACAATTGGTGGAATACAATGGTTTCTGGAGAACTAGCGATAAATCTTGGGTTTCTTTGGAACGTATTCAATTCGTCGGTGCTTGTAATCCTCCCACAGATCCTGGCCGTGTTCCACTCTCTCAACGTTTCCTTCGTCATGCTCCTTTAGTTATGGTTGATTATGCTGGTCAACTTTCACTCATGCAAATTTATGGTACATTCACCCGTGCTATGCTGAAGGTGGTTCCTAATTTGCGTGGTTATTCTGATCCTTTAACTGCTGCTATGGTTGACCTCTACTTGGCTTCCCAGAAGCGTTTTACACCCGATATTCAAGCTCATTATATCTACTCTCCTCGTGAATTGACACGTTGGGTTCGTGGTATCTATGAAGCTATTAAGCCTTTGGAGACATTAACTGTTGAAGGTTTGGTTCGTATCTGGGCACACGAAGCTTTACGTCTTTTCCAAGATCGTTTAGTTGATGAGGAGGAACGCAAATGGACTGATGATATGATTGATTCTATTGCTATGAAGCACTTCCCTGCCATTAATCAAGAGGAAGCTCTTGAACGTCCCATTCTTTTCTCTAACTGGTTATCCAAGCATTATATTCCTGTGAAGCGTGATCAATTGAGAGATTTTGCTAAAGCTCGTCTTAAGGTCTTCTATGAAGAAGAACTTGATGTTGCTCTTGTGCTCTTTAACGATGTGTTGGAACATGTACTTCGTATTGATCGTGTGTTCAGACAACCACAAGGCCATCTTTTACTTATTGGTGTCAGTGGTTCAGGTAAAACTACTCTATCCCGTTTTGTTGCTTGGATGAATGGTTTGAGTGTCTTCCAGATCAAGGTTCACAACAAGTATACTGGTGCTGATTTTGATGACGATCTCCGTATCGTCCTTCGTCGTGCCGGTTGTAAGGGAGAGAAGATTTGTTTCATTATGGATGAATCCAATGTTTTAGATTCTGGTTTCTTGGAACGTATGAATACCTTGTTAGCTAACGCTGAAGTCCCTGGTCTTTTCGAAGGTGATGAATATGCTTCTCTCATGACCGCCTGTAAGGAAGGTGCTCAACGTGATGGCTTAATGCTTGATTCGAACGAGGAACTTTACAAATGGTTCACACAACAAGTTATGCGTAATTTGCACGTTGTATTTACTATGAATCCTCCTGAGGGTGGTCTTGCATCTCGCGCCGCTACATCTCCTGCCTTGTTCAATCGTTGTGTTCTCGATTGGTTTGGTGACTGGCCTGATCAAGCTTTCTATCAAGTTGGTATTGAGTTTACCAGAACTTTGGATTTGGATGTTCCCAACTTTGCCCCTGCTCTTAACTTCCCTATCGCTTATCGTAACTTGCCAATTCCTCCTAGTCATCGTGAGGCTGTTGTAAATGCACTTGTGTACGTTCATCAATCTCTTTATGAGATCAATGCTAAGCTCAGTAAGCGTCAAGGCCGACATAACTATGCTACTCCTCGTCACTTCTTGGACTTCATTTCTCACTACGTTCGTTTGTACAATGAAAAGCGTGAAGATTTGGAAGAGCAGCAGCGCCATCTTAACGTTGGTTTAGAAAAGCTGAAGGATACTGTCATCAAGGTAGAGGAATTAAGAAAGAGTTTGGCTATCAAGAAGAATCAACTCGAACTGAAGCAAAATCAAGCCAACGAGAAGATCAAGCAGATGTTAGCCGACGAGAAGGAGGCAGAACAAAAGAAGGCTGACTCATTGCAAATTAAGGCTAATTTGAAGATCCAAAACAAGGAAATTGAAGCCCGTCGTATTGTTGTTGATAACGACTTGGCGAATGCTGAACCTGCTGTCAAGGAAGCTGAACAAAGTGTTAGATCTATCAAGAGACAACATCTTACTGAAGTTCGTTCCATGAGTAATCCTCCTGAGGCTGTCAAATTGACTATGGAATCTGTTTGTACCATGTTGGGTCATAAGATTGACAGTTGGAAGACAGTTCAAGGTATCATTCGTCGTGATGACTTCATTTCCAGTATTGTCAACTACAATACAGAATTACAAATCACCAAGCAATTACGTAAATTCATGCGCGAAAACTTCCTCAATAACCCCAGTTTCGAATACGAAATTGTTAACCGTGCTTCCAAGGCTTGTGGTCCTCTCTTCAAATGGGTCACTGCTCAATGTAACTTCTCTGAAATTTTAGACCGTGTTGGTCCTCTCCGTGAAGAATTGAACCAATTGCAAAGAAGTTCTGATGACACCAAGAGCCAAGCTGTTGAAATTGAGCAAATGATTACTGAACTTGAGAAGAGTATTGCTACTTATAAAGACGAGTATGCTGCTCTTGTTGGTGAGACTCAATTGATTAAATCTGAAATGGAACGTGTGAAATTCAAGGTCGACCGTAGTATCACTTTATTGAGCTCATTATCCTCTGAAAAGACTCGTTGGGAATCTGCAAGCCAAGCATTTGAAAGCCAAATGGGTACTATCGTTGGTGATGTTCTTTTGGCTGCTGCCTTTATGGCCTATGGTGGTTACTTTGATCAACAATATCGTGATATTTTGATTCAAAAATGGATGGATCATTTGTTGGCTGCTAACATCCAATTTAAACATGAGGTTTCATTAACCGAGTATCTTTCAACTGCTGATGATCGCCTTTCATGGCAAGCAAACTCACTTCCTGCTGACCAACTTTGTATTGAAAATGCAATCATGCTCAAGCGTTTCGATAGATATCCTTTGATTATTGATCCCTCTGGACAAGCTACTAACTTCTTGATCAACGAATACAAAGACCGAAAGATTACTGTCACCAGTTTCTTGGATGATTCATTTATCAAAAACTTGGAAAGTGCTTTGCGTTTCGGTAACCCCATTCTTATTCAAGATGTTGAACACCTGGATCCTATTCTCAACCCTGTCCTTAACAAGGAGCTTCGTCGTACTGGTGGTCGTGTTTTGATTCGTTTGGGTAATCAAGATATCGATTTCTCTCCTGCATTTACTCTTTTCCTTTCCACTCGTGATCCCTCTGTTAACTTCGCACCTGATATTTGCTCTCGTGTCACTTTTGTCAACTTTACTGTCACTCGTGGTAGTTTGCAGAGTCAATGTTTGAATAAGGTGCTCAAGGCTGAACGTCCTGATGTTGACCAAAAGCGTACTGATTTGATCAAATTGCAAGGTGAATTCCAGCTTAAATTACGTCATTTGGAAAAGTCACTTTTACAAGCTCTCAATGAATCCAAGGGTAATATTTTGGATGATGACAAGGTTATTGATACTTTGGAAACTTTGAAGAAGGAGGCCGCTGAAATTACCCGCAAGGTAGATGAAACGAACACTGTCATGCAAGAGGTCGAGCAAACCACTGCTATCTATACTCCTCTCGCACATGCTTGTAGTTCTATCTTCTTTGCTATGGAGCAACTTAATTTGGTCAATCACTTCTATCAATTTTCATTGGACTTCTTCTATGAAATCTTTGAATATGTTATCCATGCTAATCCTAATTTGAAGGGTATTACTGATCCTACCGAACGTCTGGAAATTTTATCTCGCGATCTTTTCTCAGCTGCCTACAAGCGTGCTTCCCGTACTTTGGTTCATGAAGATTACACTATGTACGCTGTACTGCTCTGTCAGATTCGTATCCGCGGCACTCAAGAGAACATGGATGAAACTGAATACGACTATCTTCTAAGTGGTGGTGATGCAGTTGTTGGTTCCACATTGACCGCAGCCAGCTTGAATATGCCTGATTTCATTTCTGATGAGATTGCTCAACGTATGAAGGAGTTTTCTAGCCTTCCTTGCTTCGCAAAATTGATGGACCACGTCATTACAAATGAAGGTCAATGGAGAGCTTTTATGGAACATCATCAACCCGAAACAATGGTTCCTCTTTGCTGGGATGGTGCTGGCAGTAACCGTAAGTAACCAAATTTAAGTGTAGTAAACTGTCAGTTGAATTAATAATTTTGATTTAGGTGCTTTGGATTCTCTTCGTAAGATGTTGATTATCAAGTGTTTCAGATCTGATCGTTTATTACCTGCCACATCAATTTTCGCTACTGAAATTTTCGATGCCGAGTTCATGAATACTGGCGAGCTCAACCTACACCAAATTGTCAATGATGAAGTCGGTAGTTCTACCCCATTAGCACTTTGCTCCGTTCCTGGTTATGATGCTAGTTATCGTGTTGATAATTTGGTTTCGGAAAGTAATGTCCGTTGTACTTCTGTTGCTATGGGTTCTGCTGAAGGTTTTGCTTTAGCTGATCAAGCTATCTCTACTGCTATCAAATCAGGTAATTGGGTCATGTTGAAGAATGTACACTTAGCCCCCTCATGGCTTGGACAACTTGAAAAGAAATTACACAGCATGAAGCCTCATCGTAGTTTCCGTCTCTTCTTGACTATGGAAACCAATCCCAAGGTGCCTGTTAATTTGTTGAGAATGTCTCGCATTTTAATGTTTGAACCTCCACCAGGTATTAAGGCCAATCTTCAAGAGTCTTTGCGTAGTATTCCTCCTTCGCGTGTTGCTCGAGGTCCTACTGAACGTGCTCGTCTTTACTTCATGCTTGCATGGCTTCATGCTGTTGTTCAAGAACGTTTACGTTATGTTCCTTTGGGTTGGACCAAGGTTTACGAGTTCAACGATTCAGATCAAGACTGTGCTTTTAGTACTGTTGACAAATGGTTAGATACTGCCTCAGGTGGAAGAGCTAATATTTCGCCTGAGAAGATTCCTTGGGATGCTATCCGTTCTCTTCTGAAGCAATCAATTTATGGTGGTCGTATTGACAATGAATATGATCAACGTCTTTTAGACTCGTTTGTTAATACCTTATTTACCCCTGAATGTTACGATATTGATTTCCAACTCGTTAAAGGAAGTGGAGAAAACGAGAAGGCTATTGTTGTCCCCGATGGAACTAAAATGGAACATTTCTTGGATTGGGTTGGTCAATTGCCTGATCTTGAACCTCCTACATGGCTTGGTTTACCTGGTAATGCTGAACGTGTTCTCTTGACTCTCAAGGGTAATAATATGCTGTCTAAGGTCAGAAAGATGAAGAGTTTAAGTGACGATGATGAAACCGCGTATAGTCAAGACAACAAAACCAGTGATGCTGGTAAACAAGTTGCTACTACTACTCCTGCCTGGATGCGTGCTTTGAACGTTTCAATCACCAACTGGTTAGCTCTTTTACCTGCTAACATCAAGGCTATGCAGCGTGACAGCTCTGGTATCATGGATCCTCTTTTCCGATTCTTTGAACGTGAAAACCAAATCGCTCGTAAATTGTTGCGTGTTATTCGTGAGGATTTGATTTCCTTACAGAAGGTCTGTGTTGGTGAATTGAAACAAACTAATCATTTGCGTCAATTGATGAGCTGGCTAAACAAGGGGCTCATCCCTGAACACTGGAAGAGATACAAAGTCCCTCGTAGTGTGTCATTAAATGCATGGCTCGCTGATCTCAACTTACGTCTTGCTCAAGTGGAAGCCCTTGCACAAGAGTCATCATTTGGAGAAGTCGAGATTGCTATTGGTAGTCTCTTTACACCTGAAGCTTACATTACTGCCACTAGACAGGCCACTGCTCAAAGATACAAATGGTCTTTGGAAGAACTTGTTTTAGATGTCGATATTGGAGGTACCAAGGATGGTTCTACTGGATACAGTATCCGAGGATTGAAAATGGAAGGTGGACAATGGAATGATAATGAAATCTGTTTGACTTCTGAACCAAGCAGTAAATTACCAAAGACCGTCATTAGATGGATACGCAAAGATCAAAAACAAGAAGTTCAGAATATTGTGGAGTTGCCCGTGTATCTCAATTCTGATAGATCAGACTTATTATTCACTATTAGTGTTCCTGCTAACGCTGAAGAAAAAGATAGAATTCCTCAAAGAGCTGTCGCTTTGGTCATATCATTCTAATGTTATTGATCTCCTTAATTACTTGAAAATAAAAACCCAAATATGGATTATGACCTTATTAAAAAACCGCTTGTTGTGTTTTCATTCTTGAGCATTTCTTTACTTTATTATATACCACTCTCCTTTATTCAAAAAAATATTGCTGGTGATGAATAATAAATTCGAAGACGATGGGTTCTCCATTACCAATGTCTCTTTGTTAGACGAGAACTTATCGTATTCTTCTCCAAGAGATTTAATCTCGTCACCTTCACCGATCTCCAACTTCAACAGATCGGACGAAGGTAGACGTTATAGTACCATAAACGTAGAAGATTTAGAAGCGTCTGCTGAATACAACATAAATGACAAAGATACCAGAGCAGGCACTACTTCTTTAAAAAATCAGGAGAACGTAAGTCTTTTCATTTTTATGTTTACTTGAGCGCTTGTTTGATATATTTTTTGCGTGAAACAGACTATTGATACACTGAAAAAAGAAAATTTCAACCTGAAATTACGTTCATACTTTCTGGAGGAGCGTCTTCGAGACGCATCACCAGAGAGTGTAGATAAAGTTATTAAAGAGGTATAGTCTTGAGTCGATTTATTTTTGTGTAATTCTATTAAAGGTGGCATAAATTTAGAACATTAATTTCAAAGTCGCTATACAATCACTCACTGCTGAATTGAAAAAGTATAAGAAAGTCATATTAGAGTTAAATCAAGGCATTGATATATTGCAAAATAAAAAGTGCCCCTTGCACCATGGTATGACGCCTGAAGAGCAAGAGGAGCATGAACGGCTCAAAAGTGAACTAGAGAATTATCAGGACGACAACGATAAACTTAGTAGAATGATGGCTGATTTAACGGCTGAAAATGTCAGACTTAAGGCGATGATTAGGTCAACAAGAAACAATAACAATCAAACGCCCAATACCCAAGACAGTGAAGATTCTGCAGAGCTTCAGCGTAAATTGAGACAGGCAAAGCTAAAGATCGAGGAGCAGCACAGGATGATACAAATATTACAGACAAAGAATGTTAATAATAGAATACCCTTTACAAGCCAGTCTGATGATTTGAATTCAGTCCTATCCGACAAAGAAAACGGCGTACATTTCAATAGACAGCTCGAAGGCGTAAGTACTCAATAGACGCAGTATTTGTTGATCAAGTGAATTCACAGACGCTATTGTAGGAATTACGAAAGGAAAGGAATCACAATGATCGTATACTACGTGAATTGCAAAATAAGAAAGATGAAATCCATGATTTACAAGTAGAAGTGGATGAATATGCAAAGACATTGCATGAGACCAAGCAACAACTTCGAAGTGTATCCGTGGAGTGTGAAAAATTAAGAGAACAAAACGACAAGATACGTGTAGATAGTAAAGATATGAACAAATTAATCAAGGCGGCGTCCGAGCTGCAACAAGAAAATGACGAACTCCTTACTGTCGTTCAAAGTAGAGATCAAGATATCGCTGAATTGGAAGCAGAAGTGGAAAAGGTGCGAGTTAATTTTGAACTAAATGAATTAAATCTAACAAATATAGGAACATAGTTATTAATACATGTGGAAGAGAAAGGCGAGAATAATGAGAATATCAACGAAGAAGCGGAGGCCAAAATAATGATGGCGGAAGAAGCGCTACAAGAGAGAGAAGAAGAGATAGAATTATTGAAAAAAGAACTCAAAACAATAACAGAATCTCATGATGAAGATATAGAAGCATTCGAGCAGCATATCTCTCAATGTCGTGCTGCACTTGATGAAAAGGAGCAGGAATGCAAAGAGTTACGAGCAGAGATGGACGAACTAAAGAAAGATTTTGAAAGCGAATTGGAGAAGCAATACAATGAGATGGTGGTCTCTGTTAGAGATAGAGAAGTGAGAATTGCTACCTTGGAAGGAAATTTTGAGCAGAAAACGGACACTATGCAGCGTGAACGAAATCTTTTAAGTGAAGAGATTGACGAATTGAAGGACGAGATACACGATATGTTTAATCAACTGAAAGAGAAAGAGAATATGATAGCCGAGTTAACAAATTTACTGAATCGTAATAACGACTCTGAATCCTCCTTCCTTCATCAAGTAAGTGTACGACTATTGTTTGTGTAATTCATGCAAAACTGATAATTTTTTTCGAATTAGAGCGATAAAATACAAGGAAACAATCAAAAATGGCAACATAAGGTCGAGGCTCTCGAGGAAAAACTTAGAAATACTCAAGAAGCAGTGAAACACGAACGTGCTCTTGCAAAGGAGGAGCGTATTCATCAAAACAATGCTTTACGCGCACTAAAGCAAAAATTAATTTCTGCCAATAAGAAGAATGAGATATTGAATAACCTAGTAGAACAACAAAGAAGACTGTCAGAGGTAAGTAGAATTCAGGTGTCTTTACATTATATATTAATGCTTTTTACTGCAGGAAAATAAAAGTAGTATGAAATCGGATAGATCCTCTGAATTGATGTCTAAACTCAATCATGAGCTGCGAAAAGAATTAGAAGAAAAAGATCGCAGTCTAGATCGGGAAAAGAGCAAAAGTGAAAAATTCGAACTACTATATCAAAAGGAACTTGAAAGCAAGGAATTGCTTCGGAAACAGCTAGACAGAAGAGATACTATGCTGGCTAATTCTTTAATGGCTAACGATGTGAGTTTGTTTTTTCCCTTTTGATCATATGTTTAAAAAATCTGACGGCAAATTTGAAATAATATAGGCCTTAAAGGAACAAGGCCAGTTCATGGAAAACATTTTGTATGACCAAGCAACTGGTGGGCATCATTCCCTCCGGGAAAGATCTGACTCGGCTATGAGCTCTTACTAGAGCAATGTGTATATTCTATTAGTCTTGTAGTTATTGTATCAAACAATTGTATAAATAAATGAAAAGTTGAGAGTTTAAGTATAGCTGTATACATGCCTCTCATTTGTAAGATAACAGACCACAGTGATACAGTCGACAATGTTCAAATCGTAAACACAATTGATACATGTTATTTAATAACGCGTCTATCACATAAGTGTCAGGTACTTTCGCCGCCTCCTCTTTGGTGTTCTTCAGCCATATTACATAGTGATAGGGGTGAATATTGGTGTTAAGTTAACTCATCATTTTACGCGTAATAATATCAAAATATATAAACGATTTATGATCAGGATAAACAGAAAGGCTTTTCTCTGGCTTACATTGAAAATAAGATTTACATATCTACATCGCTTACGTACATACATTCAAATGGGTTATCCCACGAAGCGTTGGTTTAATTTCTCTATCTAGACAATCGAATTCGAATTATAAAGTGGTATTATCTCTTGAACATAAATACCAAATAATTCTAGTGTTTGTCAAGTGTTAGGCTGATCTAAGATTATTAGAAAAGCATAATCTATCAAAACCACCAAAGCGAGAAATAAATACGGTTCATATAAACATTTCAGAGCAAAGATGGAGGTCAAATTTAGGAACATTCGGTATCAAGAAGCTTTGCAAGGCCTTTACAGAATAAATCTTGTAGCACACAATAAACGTGTTTCAATCCTGTGTGCACTTTCTGTTCTTTCGCTGGCTTTTAAAATTTACGCATGAATGTGAATCTGTCATAACTCCTCAATGTAGAATATGCAGTATGAACGATATCTGCCTTATCTGATGGCTTTACAGATACTACTATCTTGATATGTTTGTATTTGCCGTCTAAATATTGGGAATCTCATGAACGATAAGGATGTCTTACATAACCTTCTGCTGCTCAAAATTCAAAATTGGAACTAATGTATGCCAAACGTGAGTTTCATAGTCACTTTCAGGTCAATAAGACCACAATTGTGAATATTTAAAAATTTGAAATTGATATCAAAGTGGTCCAATATATGTAACATGCGCAATATGCTATTTGTGCCTCAATTTATCTTGGAGATTACTATATGGCTTGTGAAGCTTGACGCCCCGTTCCATCATAGCACCGTTCCCTTTTCCGTTTACATGTTTTCTATTGTTGTACCGGTATAAAAAATATGAACTCATTTTTTAGATTTCATCGTACAATTATTGAAAGCAAAAAAGAAGAACGAGAGGAGTACGGGAAGACCTGATGATTTAAAATGATTTAACAATGATATAGGATCTCACGTAAAAAAATATATTTTTTGATTCATGCCATTCAACCAATTAGCCGCTGCCTGGACGCCAAGTCAATAAGTAAGGATCACGTTTGTATAATATGCTGGATGTCGTACAACAACCTTTTGATTTTGGCGGAGCTTATCATCAATTACAGCCTGAGATAAGATGTCTTCTCTGATTGGATTGTGATAATGCACTTTGGGTAACCCCAGTGTCTCTAAAATAGCCCACAGCATTTAAGACTTGACGAAAATAAACAAGGCGCGTTTGTGTGGGGTCCCGCATAGTATAAAAAGCCTTTTCTTTTTGATTTTAATATTTTCTTCTCTTTTTCTCTTATCGTATTCTTCTCGAACTAAAAATATGGCTCCTTTTATTACCCCCGAAATCACTTCCAATATTCAATGGGTTTCCCAAATGGATGTTGATGTAGAGCCTACTGCTGGCCGTAAGACCACTGTCATTGGTACTATTGGTAAAGTAATTGTATTGACAAGGATAACAGTGTGGGAGAGTAGGGGTTTTAATATTCATTGTCTATATGTTCAGGTCCCAACACCAACAGTGTTGAAATGATTACTCAACTCAGAAATGCTGGTTTGAACGTCGTTCGTATGAATTTCTCCCATGGTTCTCATGAAGTAAGTTAAAGTTGGAAAATACGGTATTCTACGGATGAATATAAAATAAACACTAAATAATTTCCTTTTATGTTTCATGTTGCTAGTATCATAAGTCTGTCATCGATAACACCCGTAAGAGTTTCGAACGTAAGTAGTGCATATTGTTATTATGATAGAGATGAAGTGTATTAATTGGCGACAACAGTTTACCCCGGCCGTCCTGTTGCTATTGCTCTTGATAATAAAGGTCCTGAAATCCGTACTGGTAACATGAGAGACAATGTTGAGGTAAGTTGTGCCTGATGTTTATTTTATGATTCACCCAGTAACTCAGCAAACGGAATTCAGATCCCCATTTCCATTGGCCATGAAATGACCTTCAGTGTTGATGAACAATACGCTGATATTTGTGACGATGTAATCACATACATTGATTACAAGAACTTGCCAAAGGTTATTGAAGTCGGTAAGACTGTTTTCATTGATGATGGTGTTCTTTCATTCGAGGTTACCGAAATTCTCGAGGATGGTATTCGTGTTGTTGCTAAGAACAATGGTAAACTTTGCTCTCACAAGGGTGTTAATTTGCCCAATACAAATGTCGATTTGCCCGCCCTTTCCGAAAAGGACAAAGCTGATTTGAAGTTCGGTGTCGAACAAAAGGTCGATTTTATCTTTGCTTCATTCGTTCGTCGTGGCCAAGATGTTAGAGATATCCGTGAAGTCTTGGGCGAGGAGGGTAGACACATTAAGATTATCTCAAAGATTGAAAACCACCAAGGTGTTGAAAACTTTGACGATATTCTTCAAGAGACTGATGGTGTTATGGTCGCTCGTGGTGTAAGTTTAGATGTTGAGTGGGGGTATTGGAATCTCAGATACTAAAATAACGTATAGGATATGGGTATCGAGATCCCACTTGAACGCGTCTTCATTGCTCAAAAGATGATGATCACTAAGTGTAATTTGGCTGGTAAGCCTGTTATTTGGTAAGCACCCAGATGGCAATAGATAGTACAAATACGGCCATGATAAAAACTGACCAATGATATTGAATAGTGCTACCCAAATGTTAGAATCCATGACTGTAAGATGACTTTTCCGAATGCGATTTTCTTTATAATGATTACTGACGTAATTTATTTGTAGTACAACCCCAGACCCACTCGTGCCGAAGTATCTGATGTAGCAAATGCTGTTTTAGATGGTGCTGATTGTGTTATGCTCTCTGGAGAAACCGCTAAAGGTTCTTATCCTATTGAAGCTGTCAGAACCATGCATGAAATCTGTAAGCTTGCCGAAACTGTGATCTGTTACCCTGCTGTCTTCAACGATCTTCGTTCCCTCGTTCCATTACCTACCCCTACCGCTGAGACTGTTGCTTCAGCAGCCGTCAGTAGTGCTCATGAACAAAAAGCAGGTGCTATCTTGGTCTTATCAACAAGTGGTAACTCTGCTCGTTTGATCTCTAAATACAGACCACATGCCCCTATCATCGTAGTCACTCGTAACCCTCAAACTGCTCGTCAAGTTCATCTTCATCGTGGTTGTTTCCCCTTCCATTACCCCAAGGCTTCATCAGCTGCTGCTGCCCGCTTATCTGCCACTAACTCGGCTATTGCCCATTTAAGTCCTGCCGATAATGCACCATGGCAAGAAGATGTTGACTCTAGAATTAGATGGGGTATGTCTTAGATTATGCATCAAACGCTGAACACGTACTAACTTTATATCTATAAACGCTCAATTAGGTATGGAGCAAGCTATGAAATACGGGTATGTACATCAAAAACATCAAGGGAATTATATAATTGCAATGACTGAATTTTCTTTTCAACACTAGTTTACTCAAACCCGGTCAACCTGTTGTTGCTGTTCAAGGCTGGAAGGGTGGTCTTGGACACACCAACACCCTCCGTGTCATCTTTTCTCCTAATTAATCTCTTTTTTCTTCATTTTTACTATTCCATTAACAGTTTCTTTATTGTCATTTCTTATATACAGCTGAATAACACAACCACTCAAAAAGCACTCATAAATTTAAATACCTAACTAAAAGCTCTATGGAGTTTGTTGAATGATTAAAAAAATCGTTTTATAAACTGAGGTTCATGCAATTTTCTTTGTACGCCTTCAAATAAGGCAAATAAACAACACCCAGATTTGGACACTATTTTTGTTATTATTCTATATTTTATAACAAACAAAGACTGCTCGTTTTTGACTTTGTTCCTCTTTTTCTACTTCCATTCTCACTACGTATAATGGAGCGATACCCGGCTAATACATCGAAGAGGAAAAATGATTCCCTTTCCCCACCATCATCTCACTCTAGTAATACTGGCCCAAAAGAGCAGTGGAAGATTGCAAACTCCAGTCGAAAACGTGAGACAAAACCTCTTGACAACAATCCTTACCGCCACACATTATCAGTTTCATTGACTGACAGCAGTCCGATACAAACACATTTACTTTCAGTAGGAGACCCTCTGGGAAGATCACAATCTCCATTTTCTAGACTTGATAGATACAAATCAAAATCACCCATCATTGATAAAGATAGAGAGAGACAATCAACACCTCAGTATACCACGATAGAAGAAGAGAGAACATTCGGTGACGAGCCCGTAGACGAAAGTATAGAAATATCACTTAATGAAAAGCAACTCCATCCAAAAAAACAATCCTCAAAAGCAATAAAAACAACAGTTGTCAAAGATCATATACCTTGGACATGGTGGTCTGGCACGGCATTCTTCGTTACTTGCTGTATACCTAACTGGGTTCTTTCGACTTGTGGAAAAAAGAGGTCTAAATTAGTTCAACAGGCATGGAGAGAAAAGGTACCGTCTCAGTCATCAATCCGCATTAACGCTAAGGGAAACTGCTAATATATATGCATTTTTAGATCACATTATGTGGTATCATCATTCTTTTTTGTGCAGGACTGGGATTTTTAACATTTGGGATGAAATTTGCACTTTGCCCACATGAGCGAGTAACCAACACGTATTCATATGACAATTCAACTACAGGGAAAACAACATTAACTTGGAGATCTGAAATTTCAGTGTATGGAAGGCTATATCCTTTCGATGTTATGACCAGTTTTCTTCAAACTAAATATAACATCTCCTTAAGCAAAGATTTTGAAGGAGCAAATTTAAGTCCTTTATTTGATGCAGATACGAAAGATATCTGCTCACAATATAGAAACTCATTTGAAACAACGCCAACATCGTGTACTGTCCCAAATCCTTATTCCAATGAACCAACTGCATCAATTCAACATGATTGTATACCCATAGACGAACTCAATCAATATTACGTTGCAGACAATTTTATAGAATTTAATTGGCACGATCTTAGACTCAACTTAGAACGCAATAAAACCGATACGCCTCACCTTTTGGTCTTGAGTGATACCGTAATTGACATAAGCTCTTATATTATACAGAACAAGCAACCTTTTGGAGACAATGTTGACTTGCTATTACGCCAAAATGCAGGACAAGATGCAACTTATATTTTTTCAGCTTGGCAAGATGCTAAAGACGCATGGCCTTGTATCGTGGCTCGTTATTCTGCTGGTGTTATATCGAGTGATACTATGGGTTGTATAGTATATGAAATTGTTACAGATTTCTTTCTTGCGGTTGTTATAGTGCTGATGCTAATTCGTTATGCAATGGCACTTGGATTTCATTGGTTAGTTAGTCCTCGATTAACTCTCCCTGGCGGACGCTCTCGAGGTATTTTGGCATGGAGATCAATTGCTGGAGGAAATCAGTTTCCTAAATTACATCGACCGTCAAACACATCGTCTCTAGATACCCTTGTTGCTAACAATGATACTACAAATCTAATTAAACCAAGCGCTTCTTTAGTTGAAAATGATCCCAGGTATACCATTCTCTTTGTCACCTGTTATTCGGAGGGTGAAGAATCGATAAAAAGCACCTTGGATTCGTTGGTCAAAACTACCTATTCCGACAAACATAAACTGTTGTTTATTGTGGTAGATGGAGTGATAACTGGGTCCGGAAATACGAAGCCTACTTCTGAAATGTGTCGTGATTTACTGTCACTTATGGACTGCGGAAAAGACCAAGAAGAACCGCCATGCGAGTACGAAGCAATCGCGGACGGATACAAAAGAATCAATCAAGCTCAAGTATATATAGGTCACTACCATTCCGTCCCAGCAATACTTGTGGTTAAATGTGGAACCGAAAAAGAGAGAGCTCTCGCTGGAAACAACAAGCCAGGCAATCGCGGCAAGAGAGACTCACAAATGATACTAATGAAATTTTTTCAAAAAGTAATTTTTTACGATCAATTCTCTGAATTGGAGTACGAAATATTTTGGAAAATGAGAAAGGTGATGGGCAAAGAAGTAACACCAGATAAGTTTGAACTTGTTTTGATGGTAGATGCAGATACAAGAGTAGAAACTGAATCGATTTCGCACATGGTCGCTGCAATGAATAACGATGTCACTTTGATGGGGCTTTGCGGGGAGACAAAGGTGGCCAACAAATCTGAATCATGGGTGACAGCTATACAAGTGTTTGAGTATTTCATCTCTCATCATTACGCAAAAGCATTTGAGTCGATGTTTGGGGGTGTTACGTGCTTACCTGGTTGTTTTTCAATGTATCGCATAAAGGCTCCTAAAAATGGCGGGTGGATACCTATTCTGGCAAGTCCGGATGTAATTCAAGAATTCAACGCAACAACTGTAAATACACTGCATGCAAAGAACCTGTTACTTCTCGGAGAAGATCGATTTTTGTCAACTTTGATGCTTCGAATTTTTCCAAGGCGTCAAATGATATTTGTTCCTCAAGCAAAATGTAGGACCGTTGTTCCAAACTCATTCAAAGTCTTGTTATCACAAAGAAGAAGATGGATCAACTCTACTGTGCATAATTTAATGGAGCTGGCGTTGGTATCGGACTTATGCGGTATTGCTTGTTTATCCATGCAGTTTGTAGTTTTGATTGATTTGTTTAGCTCAATTGTATTGCCTGCTGCAGTGGTATTGCTAGTTTACTTTTTTGTAAACCTTGGAATGTCCGACTCTCCTCAGTATCAGCCGCTGTTTATTTTGCTGGCCACGCTTGGGCTACCTGCGTTGCTTATACTCTTGACAGCGAAAAAAGTCTCCTACATAGGATGGATGGCTAGTAAGTATTTCAATGCTAATTTTCTGCCTAAATAGGATAGGATGCTAAAAAATATCCGTGCACTCTATAGTATATATTGCCGCAATACCAATCTGGAATTTTATTTTGCCCTTGTATTCTTTTTGGCATTTTGATGACTTCAGCTGGGGAGAAACTCGAAGGATTGACGGCGGTGACTCGAACAGCAATAAACTCAGGCAAGTTGAAGAGGAAGCCAATAGAATTTTTCTGGAGGGTGGAACGTTTGATATACAAAAGAAGCTTTGGCACATCTGGGAGAAAGAAAGAAAAGCTAATCCTGAAAGAACGAAGGGTAAGCGTGTTTTTGCTTATAACACAATAACGGCCCAGAGACCCACTCGGGAAATGAAGATCAATCCAACAGGAGTGTCGATACAATCACCACCACCTTCGCAGCAATCCTCACATTATTTTAATCAAAATAGCGACGATCGCTTGAATTACCCTCAATATATACCCCGTTTCCGATATAACACGAGCATAACCCCGCAATTTATGCATCCACCGCGAATACCCACGTTACCAGTACGATATCCTAATCATTTTATCGGTAGTCAATCACCTCAGACACTATATCAACAACAGCAACAGCAGCAATTTTTTGAAAGGCAACAGCAATACATTGTGCAACAGCAGCAGCAACAGCAACATCAGTTTATTGTTTAATTGTAAATATTGTATACCATATTTTCTTGATTAGGGTGTAGACATAATTTGTTATCTCATCAATAAAGATTTGTCGTAACACCAATGTATTTATAAAGGCACAAATGAGGTGTACTACTACTCTGTCTTGATCGCTCGCATTTTCATTAATTAAGATTTACCTGAAATGCGTGGAGGCTGTGTGTCACGCCTTACACAAATCAACAAAGACCAAGAAGAACCGCCATGCGAGTACGAAGCAATCGCGGACGGATACAAAAGAATCAATCAAGCTCAAGTATATATAGGTCACTACCATTCCGTCCCAGCAATACTTGTGGTTAAATGTGGAACCGAAAAAGAGAGAGCTCTCGCTGGAAACAACAAGCCAGGCAATCGCGGCAAGAGAGACTCACAAATGATACTAATGAAATTTTTTCAAAAAGTAATTTTTTTATTTTCTTGATTAGGGTGTAGACATAATTTGTTATCTCATCAATAAAGATTTGTCGTAACACCAATGTATTTATAAAGGCACAAATGAGGTGTACTACTACTCTGTCTTGATCGCTCGCATTTTCATTAATTAAGATTTACCTGAAATGCGTGGAGGCTGTGTGTCACGCCTTACACAAATCAACAAAGTTGTTTTAATTGCCTCCGCTCCGCTTTACCCGCCTAAAATTACCACATATTTTTTTTTCTCTGCTTTCCTTCCCTCATCTGGTTTTTCCCATAATTTAAAAGAAAGTTATAGTCCTTTACATAAAATGAGCAGAGATGAAGAATACGATTACTTGTTCAAGGGTAAAGTACCTACGGTGTTATTTTCATATCTCTTGTGCCTGCGTTAGTTGTCATATTCACCTCCATCTGCTGAACCGTGTAGTTGTCTTGATTGGTGATTCCGGTGTTGGTAAAACTAACCTTTTGAGTCGTTTCACTCGTAATGAGTTCAATTTGGAATCAAAGAGTACTATTGGTGTTGAATTTGCTACTAGAAGTATTCAAGTTGATAACAAGGTTATTAAAGCCCAAATTTGGGATACTGGTAATTTTTTGCAGATTAGTTTGTGACGAGAAAGGACGGATATGTTAACAAAACGTTTGTCTAGCCGGTCAAGAGAGATATCGTGCAATCACTAGTGCGTAAGTTTTTTATGTTACATTATTAAGGGGTCGAAAAAGTAGTAGTTTTATTGAGTCACAACAAATTAGTTATTATCGTGGCGCTGTTGGTGCGTTGTTGGTATACGATATTTCAAAGCACTCAACTTATGAAAGTGTCGATCGTTGGTTAAAGGAACTTCGTGATCATGCTGATTCTAATATTGTTATTATGCTTGTCGGTAACAAGAGCGATTTGAGACATTTGAGAGCTGTGCCTACAGAAGAAGCCAAGCAATTTGCATGTATGTTTGTATTTATATTACATTTTAGAGGTCTTTACTTAAACAGCGCTTTTCATTACAGCTGATAATGGCCTTTCATTCATCGAAACATCCGCTTTGGATGCTACTAACGTTGACCAATCATTCCAACAAATCTTGACAGGTAAAGTGCTAGGAAACATAAAGAGAGAGAGAGAGAGAGGAAGGGAGAGAAAAAAAATGCATCATTGCTGATACTGCATGACTATCAATTTTAGAAATTTATCGCATTGTGTCCAACAAGGCCTTGGAATCATCCAACAACACAATCAAACCAACTAGCGGCCAAACCATTCTTGTATCTCAATCTCCTGATGAGCAAGCCAAGCAAGGTGGTGGTGGTTGTTGTTAATTTTTTTTAAAGCTGATATATATTTGAGGGGCTTATACACTACTCTCAATCTCATACCTTAAACATTACTCTATCTCTGAAAAATAATAAAGAAATGGCTCTAGTCCAAAGTTCTGAAACTTAGTTTTAGTTGAAATCTCACCAAAGGATAAGCAGGGCGATTGGCTTAGGTTTTGGTATCTCATAAAAGTTTGTTTACAGAGCTTCGTTGTATTTACATTTTTCTCTTTGATCGACTGACACAAACAAAGTTGTCCTAAATGCTACGTCTTTCTGTGCTTTGAGAGAAATTTTGTTCTACTATTGTGGTTGAAATTCGTTTTAAATTCGGTACCTTTGTTTGCACATATATGAATGTGTGTGCGCCTCACTGGTCAGTGTTAATTTATTCCAGACCCTTCTGCTTCACGTTGTTGGGCAGTCTGTTTCGGCTTACGAAATTAACAAAAATAAAACTTTTTCGAAAGTCCGCAACGTGGACTATTGTTAAGTGTCATTGTTGAAATGAATACACGATTGAGCAATCCACGTGTAGCTAGTTGTTTTTTTAAAAGCACACGGATAACGCAATGACGGTTTTACTTAAATTGGAAAACATACATACGCCTCTTATTAGGTCCGGACTTGGCTAAAAAAAAAAAGAAGAACCACTAAAGCTGTGACGGAGTTGTTACATACGCTGTTGGCGGCTGACGGCTCTGTATTAATTTTTTTTAATTTAAATAGGTTCTCGGTCAATTCTTACAACCTAATTTTTTCCCCTCTTCTTTTGCAACCAATTTTTTTTTTTGATACCTTTCAACGATTTTGTAATTATAAACCACTAGATAAAAATGGCTCACCAACGACAATCTTCTAATTCGTCTCTCCGCGAATTATTAAATCAATTTGTAAACACTTTCATCAACCCTTTCGACGCTCCAAAACGTTCCAACAGTAGTTGTTGCAAGTCAAATATTTCAACCGAGGTCGCAAATGCGAGACTCTCTAAATTTGAAAAAACCTATGTATCTTTTCCCGAATTCGAAGATATCAGCTCGGACGAAACTAGGACGAGAAAAACACTGTACAATAACAATAATGATGAATCAAATCAATTGCCACCAACTCTCCAGTGGCAATGCTCTTGCTAGAGGTCGTCAAACACCGGGCATCGCTTTACAATCAAAGCTATTATATATAACCTATAAATTATTTATTACTTTTCACTTTCCCCTGTATATACTTTTCCTCAATCCTTCCCCCCTCCCCCGCCTTTATACCAAACAATTACAAAACAATAAATGAATAAATAAATATTATCTTTGTTGTCAATATACCTCTCAGGATATTTTCCGTTCAAACAAAGTTTAATCGAGAATTCTGTGTTGGAGAAAATTATAAAACTCCGATGACATCCTGGCAAGCCTTCGCAGACTTCAGGTCACAGCGGTGTACGAGGTCAAAGTAAACTCGGATTGAGAAAAAGTATTGTAAATCTTTAAGCTGTTGCCTAATTTCTATGACAGGCAACTTGATAACCGTTGATTGAAGTTTAAGAATACCAGCATTGTTCATTATTGTGACTATATCGTAGATATCTCTTCATTACTTTGCCCTTATTCAAACTACTTCATCAAAGTACAACAAGGTGTTTTCGCTGTATTGAAAACACGATTCTCTTTAGCGAAAACGTATAATGGTAAATCTTCTAGTGATAAGCGCAAAATAGTTTTTGCCAAGTCAATTAAATACGTTATTAAAAACGAATTAAGCGAAGCATAACGACAAAAATGACGATAGATACGCAAGGGATATTTTTAGTGCGGTCGACTCATCCTAATTACGTAATGTTATTATCTATGCCACACTTAATGCCTTGCCTCACTAATTTGTATAAATTCTTCAATTCGATTTGTACACCACTCATTAAGGTAATAATATATCCTCTTCTGTACAGAAAATCTGTTTTAGATCCACTTTGGGAAGCAGTAATCGTTTTAAGTTCGAATCATATTTGACGTAATTTTAGGTATATGGTGTTTGATCCCAAAAACTATTTTCCTCGAACATGCAAAAACAAGGTTATGTTTTGAATCTAGGTACCACGGTTTTTCGTAAAATGGAAATGTACATTTTCCAACATCATTGCTATGGATCACAATATGGACAGTCAATCTTGGAGTTGGTAAGTATAGCGTTCTCTTGTGCAAAATTTTATAAAACTTATTTCATTCGTCGAGATGCAGTAAGGGCAGCAGCCTATGAGTATGATCAACGTAGAAATATTTATATCCGTTTTTAATAATCTCTGCATTAGTGTTCTACAGGGCACTTTCAGGCAATTAGAGATGCTTTACGCAGGTACGTAAGATAATTCTCAAACCCTTTTTCACGCCCCTGTGGTGTTTGAAGATGCGTACGGAAAAATCAAACCTGTATTTTTTAAGCTTATATAAAATAAAATAGTAGCCCTCTACTTTGTATACTTCAGCATTGTGTGAGCATCAAAGGTCCCCAGCTGGTACAACACTATTTATAGATTGATCGAAAAATCCTGCTTTCTGCAAATCCAAGATTTCGTTGGTTGTACGCTATTGGACTATCGCGCATTTAATTTCTAGTCGTAGCCCTCGTTTTCCTTCCACCACATAAGAATATGCAATAAAAATGGAAATAGTCACCCACTGGAAATTCTGCCACTAAATAAATATGGAGTTCGTGAAACTTTCTTTCTTTTTTCTTCCTTACTTTCACTTCAAAAATAAATTAGAATGTCTGCTGCTCCCGTCGAGAAAACTGAAAAGCAAAAAATGCTTTCCCATGAATACTACCATGCTGGCCATCCTGAGTTATGTGAAGATAGAAAAAAATGTCAAGTGGCGTTAGCCAAGTTCAATGATACACCTACCGGCCCAGAAAAAAATGAAATTGCTCGCAAGCTTTTTGCTCACTATGGCGAGAGAGTGTTTGTGAATAAAACCCTCAAGTGTGACTATGGTTATAATATCTCTATTGGTGATCACACGGAAATCAACTATGATTGTACTATACTCGATATTGGTAAGGTCACGATTGGAAAGAACGTTTTTATGGGACCTTCGATTCATATCTATGCTGTCAATCATCCTGTGGATCCAACATTAAGAAGAACTGGTGTCGAAATAGGTCAGGATGTCACTATCGAGGACGATGTGTGGTTGGGAGGTTGTGTTGTTGTCCTTCCAGGTGTAACTATTGGACACGGCTCAACTATTGGTGCTGGCTCTGTTGTAACCAAAGATATCCCTCCCAACTCTGTAGCTGTTGGTAATCCTGCCAAGGTTGTTAAAACTGTTACCCCTTCATAAGTAATAATAAACTTTTCTCTTTGCATTGCAAGCGAAGTCGTGTACATAGTGATTTCTTACGTGGGGTTTCAAATGTTTTCGCCCCGCTAATCTTTCTAGTCTTTATATTTTTTAATTCTTGGGTCTTGCTTTACCTTGCGAGTTACAATTGGAAAATGAATCGTTCAGTGCTACGATGGGCGAGACATTCACCCCTTCGTATTCAAAGAGTCTCAACTCATTTTCAGCACAGACCTTATGTACTTTCAAAAAATTATCCTGATCAGCAAGAACGAAAAGAATCAGAAAAGAGGCCTTTGACATGGCTGCTTTCTAGTGCAGCTGGAGCGACAGTTGATCCTACCGACCACAGCCACTGTTACAGAGACTTCATTACCCACCATATTAGCCTATAATGAAAGCGTATTAAATATGATTCACAATACCGGTTTACCCTGGTGGGGAACTATCTTGGCGGGAACTTTGTTCTTAAGAACTACACTGACTTTACCGATTGCTATTTACCAGCAAAGAAGTATGGGCAAAATGATCAACTTGGCACCCATGATTCAAAGTTGGGCAGAGACACTTAAAGTAGAGGTTGCAAAAGAATCGAATCGTGCAGGGTGGCCTTATAAAAGATATCAAGCTGAGTTACAGAAACAATACAGCAAAAAAGTTAAGTCCATTTATGCACACCACGGTTGTGCACGGTGGAAAGTGTTACTTCTACCTTGGATACAAATCCCATTGTTTGTATCCATGTCATTAACTCTTAGACATATGACCGCATACCCTTTGCCATGGTATGGACAGACTGCTGATTTACCTGTGGAAGGGCTTTCTGAAGGTGGTTTAGCATGGTTTACAGACTTGACGGCAGTGGACCCTACCTTAGTTGTGCCTCTCATGATTGGTGCTGGTAATCTAATCAACGTAGAGGTACGTAACTTGTAACTTGTACAAGGTATGCTTCACTTGATATTAACAGCATTCTACATACATAGCTCAATGCATGGTACGCACGTGGTAAACAAACGTTAACCCAGAAAGTGATGACCAATGCCTTTAGAGTGCTTTCTATAGCCTTCATTCCTATCGCTGCCAATGCGCCAATGTCCATAGGACTGTATTGGTTTTATTCTGCCTGGTATAGTGTTGCTCAAAATATTGCATTTAAAATACCTGCTGTACGTACAGCATTAAAGATGCCCCTGATAAACACAAAAAAGACAACGACAAACGCTGGGGAAAAGCAATCATAGAACTACATTAAAATTAAATTAAATGTCAAATAGAACAGAAAATATTTTGTACTTTATTAGCTATGGATAATCCAAAGCATTCTGGATTCCATTGGCCTCTTCTTTGATGGTGATTTGGTTAAATCTCACCCTCCTATGAATTACACTCATTAAACCATTGAACACTGTTACTCCTTCGACATTTTTTTTTTTTAATTTATGTGATAGACCCAAAAATATCCTCAGCCAAAAATCGTAGTGTCGCGGATCGAAATTTTGAAATTCGAACAAAAATTAGCTCTGAGCATCACATATGGCACTCCCTCTTCCCGAACATCTATAAACGTCCGAAATGGTAATGAAGTCAAATCAACATGTTGTAGCATACATATAGAATAGACAGTAGAGAGAGAAAGACAGTTTTGATTAGATTACGTGTCAATGTGCAAGTAAATATATCGATGGATGGATGGATGGATAGATGTGGATGGATGAATTTTGAAACCAGAATATTTACACTAATGGCCCACAGTGTATAATGTAATTGGATTCAACTGTTTGCTGTTTAACGCGAAACACATCAACACATGTTTCCTACTCACCACTCACTCTTTGTCTATTCTTTATGTTTGCGAATAACAACAGCTACTACTTCAACATGTATTAACACTTATTTTTTTTATTTGTAAAATCAGCCTCAGCAAATTAAGGATATCAAGCAGTTCCTTGAAATTGCCCGCAGAAAGGATGCCCAATCTGCTCGCATCAAGAAGAATGCCGACTCTGTCAAGTTCAAGGTCAGATGCTCTCGCTACCTTTACACCCTCGTTGTCAAGGATAAGTCCAAGGCTACCAAGCTCAGACAATCTCTCCCTCCTGGTAAATATCCACATATAAACGCTATTAACTTAAGCTTATACTAACGTCTTTTATCCTTAGCTCTTGTTGTCAACGAGGTCTAAATAGATCCATAGCTCTTGTTTATTTTAAAAGTTTTCCGTTATTCTCTTTATTTTAA
Organism: Mucor irregularis B50; assembly: GCA_000587855.1. Taxonomy (NCBI): domain Eukaryota; kingdom Fungi; phylum Mucoromycota; class Mucoromycetes; order Mucorales; family Mucoraceae; genus Mucor; species Mucor irregularis. Next base: position 168,666 of record KK076448.1, read on the forward strand.
CTAATAAATTTATAACGAGGATTCGGCTCAGAGTGATGTAGCAACAAAACATTGACATTTGTGTTTACATTGGAACTTTTTCGAGATTATCGACTTCTTTTGAGTTTTTCCATGTTTGTTCTCTCATTTGGTTATCCAATTCAACTTGGACCACAGTCTTTTGTCTCCATAACTTTTCTAAAGTTGTTTTAGGCGAAAAATGTTGGGATTCTATCAAGAAACTCAATAATTAAGCACTTTCACATCCCACCTTATGTAAACATTGTAACAATACCTAATATCATTTCATTCACTTCTTCTGCTATATCGTCCCTACGTTGTTGACTCAGTAAATCTTTTGTGTGCTCGCTTGTTAGATCCTCATAAGCAATCAATGTTGTCACACTGTTGGTTAAATCTGGGTAGATATCATAGCAAGGTCGAAGGTAATACTGTGCAAATTGGATAGCCTCCATTTCTCCCGAAAACCTCAAAGCTTCGATAAACTGCTGACAGCGTAAGTTGAATAAGGTATAGTGAGATTTTGGTAACGGTTTTGGCTTTTCGTTTAAGCTTAGTCTATTAATAGTGTTGTATGTCCTTATAAGTGCAGGAAAGTGTAATTCTATTAGTGAAAAAGCCTTCCCAATATCACCACGTTTGATAGCATCTATTATATCTTTGATATAACTTTGTCAGTATATTGGTTCCTTTTTTTATAAGACTGTAACTAGCATTTACCTTTCCTTGCATCTAAAGAACTCCAGTCATGAGACGAGGTGGCTGTTGAGTAATGTGAGTATCCCGCTAAATTCCAAAAAAGTATAAATGAAACTCACACTTTGCTTTAATGTCAACATTGCAATTATTCTGCGAATCTAAGAGAGGGTTAAAACAACTTCGAGGGCTTCGTAATAAATGTCTTTTGTTACCTTTCGCATGTAATTCTTTTATGCAACCATCGAGATTGCTTATTTCTGATAAAAGGGCTTTTGCTGTATTTTCATGACAATAGTGAAAGAGGTACTCCAACACAATATCTCTGCAATCTTCACTTCGGTTTTCCATTGCGTTTATCTTATATTTGGTATGATTGTAAAATGTAGTTTTCGACGGTCGCTCGCTCCATAATGCTCTAACACAACATCATCGCTAATGCATCCGACCAATCACATATCAAGCCAATTTTGACACCGACATGCGACACCACGCCAAAAGATAAATAGCGCATCAGCAAGTGAATGGAAATCAATGATCAATGGGGCTTTGCTCCGCTTTCTCCTTTGAGCTTTTGAATAAGACGTACTTGTTTTATCAAGCTGTAGTGTTGAGTTTACATCAAATTGAAGCACTCTGTATCATATGAACACCTTTTTCAAGTTTATCAATTTGCCAATCATTTGTACGTGTCTATTAAAGTTTATGAAAAACAAATAAGTATGGCGCAGCATAATCCAAATTCTTATCTCACAGTACAGTAAAGTACTGCTGAACTGAGCGAATGCTCTTAAATCAAGTTTATCTTGCACCTTTGTGTTGGATTTATGTCATAATGCGTGACACCGACCCATTTTACACCTTGTGAACTGCTTACGGAAAAAGTTTGATATATCCGCCTTCATAAATATTCTCCAAGAAGACATCAGTTAGTAAATACGTACATAGCAAACCACTTCATCACGTTCGTACGCGATAGAGTCTAGGAATCAATGTGGCCGAATCGTGCGAGTTTTTTTTTCCAATTGGTCTATTATATGTGTATTTAAAGTGAGCTTGAAAAGGTACGAACTCAATTTTCAAAGACAGTCGAGGATGTGTGCCCAACTGGTCCCAGGATTTTTCGAAAATCAAGTTTCCATGCAGGAAATACTAATCAAGAAAGAAAGAATTTCTGTACACGACATACAGCCGTTGTAAATTATGCAACCAAGTGTCATATACTTTTCCCTCATGACTTGATTGTGAACATATTTCGGTAAAATAATTAAAGGCTTCGGTTACAGAAATAAAACTAAAACAAAGAATGCATAATTAACAAACATCGTACTACTTCTTGTACCTAATTTACAGTAACATGATCTAAATTACTGATTATAATTTTTACACTGCCAAAACCCTTAATAACATCATTTTCTGAATTGTTTTATATATATAGAAATTCCAGGTGGTACGAAAGCCCTCGAATTATGCTGACATGGGCGAAATACATCAGATCTTGTTTGTGTAACAACCATAGTAACAATTACTTAAGTTTATGATCCAGGACTACGTTTTTGTTGAGACAATTTAAATACAGCATTACTTTTTTGACTTTTGATTTCTTCTTTTGTCTTTATTCATAAAAATGTCAAATATTACGGATGATATAATAGAAAAGGGCAGGCCTGCTGCAACCGCAAAGCCTAGCACCTACTCTTCTAATTTTGAAGAGAAGGAAGCGGACCACATATCCATCGAATCAGAGACAAATGAACGAGTATTGAAGCAACCTCCAGATGGAGGAAGAGCATGGCTTGTTTTATTTGGATGTTTTTGTGTAAGTTGTGATATTGCTTGTAATTATATAAAAAATAGAGCATTAACCAAACTTTGTAACTGCATCATTCAGGGTCTCTTTTGTACGTAAGTATTACTTACTAGATATAGATAATTTGTCATTCACCCTACTCACCCTCTTTTTGGAACTAACAGTCAAGGATATAATTATGCTTGGGGTGTCTTTTTAAACTATTACAACAAACATGTATTTGTGGATCAAATGGAGCCTTTGTCATGGATCGGTTCCTTATGGCTGGCTCTGGCAAACATTGTTGGACCCTTTTACCAGTGGTTTTGTGCAAGAGTTGGATATAAGTGGATGTTGATCACTGCCGTGGTGATATGGACCCTGGGATTAATGCTTGCTAGTATTGCAACACAGGTACATAAAGTCCTTAATGAGAATGTCTGGATATATCAGTGTAAATCTAATTCATGACATTAGATTTGGCACCTTTACTTGACACAAGGTGTGCTTATGGGTGTGGGTGCTTCACTTGTATGGTTTCCTTGCATTAGTGCATCTCAGCAATGGTTTTTGCATCGTAGAGGTTTAGCTGTTGGTATCGCTCTTAGTGGTTCTGGATTTGGTGGTCTTATTTTATCCAATATTATTCAAGCCATTATTGATACACTTGGATACCAATGGGCACTTCGAATTCTTGGCTTTATTTCCTTTGCCATGCTGACCATTGCTGCTTTCACTGTGCGTCCATTGAATGTTACTCAAACGGAAGACATTAAAGTGTTTGATATAAGACCTTTCCGTAACAAACAATTTATACTATTGTTTCTAGTTCAATTAATTGGTAATTTTGCGTTCAATGTAAGTATATATAAGGGTAACGCAAAGATAATATATATCGATCTAAACTAATGCGTCCAACCCCCGTTAGGTTCCATCCAGCTTTTTGCCAGGTACATAAATAGTTTCAACAGATAGCAGTATAGAGTTGATATGGACTAAAACTCACTATTTTTTCTTTAATAGCTTATGCTGATTACCTTGGCTTGGACCCATGGATTGGAACCAACATGTCCGCTATTATTTCTGGTGTCATGATTGTTGGTAAGATTTCGAGTGTTTTTATTGGCGACCACATTGGTAGAGCCAACGCAGCTACTATCACTATCAAGCTGTAGTGTTGAGTTTACATCAAATTGAAGCAACGTACACACTGTTTGATATAAGACCTTTCCGTAACAAACAATTTATACTATTGTTTCTAGTTCAATTAATTGGTAATTTTGCGTTCAATGTAAGTATATATAAGGGTAACGCAAAGATAATATATATCGATCTAAACTAATGCGTCCAACCCCCGTTAGGTTCCATCCAGCTTTTTGCCAGGTACATAAATAGTTTCAACAGATAGCAGTATAGAGTTGATATGGACTAAAACTCACTATTTTTTCTTTAATAGCTTATGCTGATTACCTTGGCTTGGACCCATGGATTGGAACCAACATGTCCGCTATTATTTCTGGTGTCATGATTGTTGGTAAGATTTCGAGTGGTTTTATTGGCGACCACATTGGTAGAGCCAACGCAGCTACTATCACCGTCACAATGACAGGTGTTATGTGTCTTGCAGTATGGCTCCCCTCAACGAACGCTGCTGGTATCTGGGCATTTGCTGCTTTGTTTGGTTACTTTGGCGGGGGTTACATGTCCACTGTCCCTGGTGTATTGGGTCAAGTCGTTGGCATGGAAGAGATTGAGGCAGCGAATGGTATGCTTTTCTTTGCTTGGTTCTTTGGCGGCTTGTTAGGCTCACCCATTTGTGCTGCCTTGATCAATGAAAAGAGCGGCCACCCTACTTATAACCATGCTATTATTTTCAGTGGTGTGTTGATGGTCTTTGCTGGTTCCTTGCTTGTGGCCGTACGAGTGATGCGAGGCGGATGGAAGATTTTCAAGAAAGTTTAGGTGCATATTTACCTACACACATAATGACATTTATTCAATTGATTATTATACCTTTCATATAACGTTTATCCTCTATTGTAAGTGTGCAATCACACTGCCTGTGTAAATATAATAAAGTTTATTTTTCTGATAATAAGGAATTTCGTGAGATGTGTCTAACGGTATTTCGATGAGTCGCAGTTGATGTCTTCTAAATTACTGGAAGCAGGGTTATCAACATGAACTTTGACATAATTTCTAAATAATTTTTTAATCAATCAAGACCAATAGGATGGCTGTTCCACTTGTCATCTATGATTTGCTATGAAACAGTCCTACTGGTTAAATACAATCAACGAAAAATAAAATCTCATTTTAGACTTTAACTCAAATTTTACACAAAAGGAGAGGTACTGGCACAAATGTTGACGTTATATTATTGAATTTGAACTTGACGAAATCTCAGTCTTGAATTAATAGTCTAATGAAGATCTACACGAAAACTGGAGATAAAGGTAGATAGAGAGGGAAAGTGCACCCGCCAAAGAATTAAGTGATAGAGTGAAATAGGTTCCTCCAGTTTATATAACGGCGAACGCAGGGAAAAGGACGATGAGATATTTGAAGCTTTAGGTTTGTTCTGAGACAGCAAAGGGCAAATTTCACAGCCTGTAATAATGAGTTATTCTTTAGGCACCACTGATGAATTGACCTCTAACATCGGGTAAATATATTTATGCCAGCTGAGTTTTAGATAATAAGTTGTTTACCATCTTCTCTTTGACAAATCAACAGTCTAGCTATGGAGTTTTTGGAAGACACAAATTGGGGATATGATTTGATAGATCGTCTGGTGACAGTAAGATTTTAGAGAAGAAGATGAAGAAGATACACGACCGCTCATTCATTCATTCTCACTTGTAGATCCAAAGCCTTTTGCAGGATATTGGCTCAAACATTGCGACCCCACGTGAGCACTCTAATGAGGCTCGATTAGGTAGATATTAGAATATATAAATACAACTGCAAATACTTCAACTAAAACGCTGCAATAGCCCGTACTGCTTTTGATACCAATGGGGAACATGTGACTAGACTAGAAGAATGGATTGATGACTATGATGAGCAGTTGCCAAAACTAACCCAATTTATTTTACCTGTAAGTAAAAGCGGCCTGAATATCATAAATTTCTACCACTGAATATATTGTGCAACAGTCTGGTGGCAAAGCAAGTGCAGCTCTGCATGTTGCTCGTTCCGTTTGCCGACGTGCCGAAAGAAGAGTAAGACCTTTGGCCCGAGATAATCTTTGTGATGAATCAGTTGCTACGTTTTTGAATAGGTAAGAACAGCATTACATGATTTTTTGTTTGTTTGTATTTAGTAATGACTCCTCTATCCTTTACGTATGATTCTAGATTGAGCGACTTCCTTTTCAACGCTGCAAGATGGGCTGCACAATCTGATGGAAAGCCAGAAAGAATTTATAAAAAGATGTGATAACACAACTAAAAAGATGATTACACTACTTGAAAACAAAAAATTAGAATAAATAGAAACATTATCTGCATCTTCAAAATATAAACAGAGACTAACTCTTCTGTTAAACTTCTTTCTTTCCTTTGTTCTTTACATATTATTAACAAGGTTCCGTTATATAAATGGAATTTTCACAGGACCTCATGTTGAACTCCGTGTCAGAGTGGAATGAGCATTATCTACGGTATGAAACCATATTTATTTCGTGCTTTAAACTTTTATCTAATACAGTAATAGGTACTGCAAGCTGGAAGCAATGATAGATTCTATAAGAAAAGGAAAAAACAAATGCAATCAAGAGAATACGCCCCTGTTGTACTCAAATGAGCAAGATTGCGATATCTTTTTTCAGGTCCTGCTTGATCAACTTTTAGACATCATACAATTCTACACAGAAAAAGAATGTGAGGTGAACGTGGAGCTTGATCATTTATTAACAACATTATATTCCCCAAGTCAACCCATAGTTGTTGTTGAGACAGAAGAACTCTTGTCTGTACCTCAATCCTCATTTACATCCATTAACATGTTTGATGATAGGTCCTCATCAACATCAATAACAATGATAGCGCCTCCTGTGACCAAAAATGAGAAGCAGAAGCCAGTTGACGATGTGACAAAACAGCGCCTTATAGACCTATATATCTATTCATCAAAATTGAAGTTCTTTGTTACGCTCAACTTGCAAGCATTTACAAAAATATTGAATAAGTTCGACGAATTGATGAATTCTAGTCAGGGCCAAACGGTACTGTTTCAAAAAATCCAAACAGCATACCCTTTTCGAAGTGGAACTCGTAATCATTTGGATAATTTGATCTCACAAGTAGAGCAATTGTATACTATCATGAATGAAGACAACCACCTACCTGACTTAAATAGCTTCCTCTGCAAAACGTTGGGTTCTGATAGGAAACGATTTGAAGAAGATACTGAAGTCACCCATGAAAAGTTTGAAATACCCAAGAGAATGTACAACTTCTTTAAAGCATTGACAAGCTTGGCAATATTCGCTATTCTACTAAGCTATCCCCTATTTGAGAATGTCGAGCAACAAAGGTGTTTTGCCCTTTTAGTATTCTCCAGTGTCCTATGGGCAACTGAGGTAAGAAATTGAAAAAGCTTAATTGCGACCTTACATAATAACATGTTGCTGAGTATCTGTTTTTCTACATCAGCTGATGCCTTTATTTGTCACGGCCCTACTTATTCCATTTTTGATTGTTACATTACGAGTGATGCGTTCAGAGGAGGAGGACATTGATGGAAGAGTGACTTATCACAGACTTAGTGCTATGGATGCCTCAAAAGCCGTATTTGCCTCTATGTTATCACCAGTAATCATGCTGCTTCTAGGTGGCTTTTCCATTGCTGAAGCACTCAACAAGTACGGTATAGCCAAGTCATTGGCCACATTTATATTATCAAAAGCCGGGACCCGTCCTTCTAATGTTTTGTTTGTTAACATGTTGGTTGCCTCCCTAGCAAGTATGTGGATCAGCAATGTTGCTGCCCCCGTACTTTGCTTTTCTCTAATTCGACCTATTCTCCAATCATTGCCCAACGAATCCGCTTTTGGTCCCTGTCTCATTATGGGTATCGCACTTGCATCCAATTTAGGAGGAATTGCCTCACCTATTGCCTCTCCACAAAATGTGATAGCAATTCAGAATATGTCACCACCTCCATCATGGGGAGACTGGTTCTGCGTGTCTATTCCAATATGTCTCTTGGGCAATCTTATTGTATGGCTATGGCTTTTAAAATCATATCGTATAACGAACAATACACGTCTTTCATCTTCCACAATGATTAATATGCAGAGTCCGGACAGCCCGATAACATCAACTCAAATCTTTGTAATTGGAGTTACTGTCTTTACTATTGTCTTGTGGTGCATCGTTCGCTCATACAAAGAAATTCTTGGCGATATGGGTATAATAGCAATAATACCATTGGTAGCCTTTTTTGGATCTGGTGTTCTGACTAAGGACGACTTTAACAACTTTTTGTGGAGCGTTATAGTTTTGGCAATGGGCGGTATTGCATTAGGAAAAGCCGTGGAAAGTTCAGGATTGCTATACACAATTGCATCTCACATATCAGAACGAGTGATAGGCCTCAGTTCGTTTCAAGTTTTATTTATATTTAGCACTGCAGTTTTGCTTATAGCCACCTTTATAAGTCACACTGTAGCTGCCTTGATTATCATTCCTATCGTTGCAAAAGTCGGTACACACTTACTGGATCCGAATCCCAGATTATTGGTTATGGTAGATTTCAGATACTACACCTCTCCTTTAGCTAAAAGTTATTTACTAATCAAATGGCTCATTAGGGAACCACTTTCGTATGCTCTGTTGCGATGGGTCTTCCTGTTTCAGGATTTCCGAACATGACTGCTATATCGCAAGAAAATGGATTGGGCCTACCTTACCTGAAAACCAAGGACTTTGTTAAAAATGGAGTGCCATGTAGTATCTTGATCATGCTGTGTGTGGTTACTGTAGGATACGTTCTTATGGAGTTGACGGGTATCTAGCGTTGGCAACTCAACATTGCTTATTATCGTATCACAATGTCTTGGCAATAAAAAAGTTGCTTTTGATATTCAAAATATGATGTAGAATCTCCGAAGAACTTTGTTGCAAATTGATATGTAAGAGAAAATATATGAAACTGGGCCTCATTTTGAACGCAATATACACGTTTTTATTTATAACAATTAATATCAAAAAAAGTAAACTCTTCGGTAAAAATTCAATGGATGTAAGCATGATTCGAAACTAAATGTTCTAATACCTTTTGCCAGAACGAGTAGAACGTTGTCTGTTGGTTGAAGTTGAGGTAGTGGGTTTTTTTTCAGTTGCTTTGGTTTGCTTTGCTGTTGTGTTAGTTTTTGAGCTAGATTCTGAGGAGGCGGAGCCTTTCTTGTCAGTAACCTTCTTTTCATTAGCCGTCTCAGCAAGCGTATTCTTTATGTTAGTACTTCTTCTCTTGATGCTCCTGTTTGCAGCAGTATCCTCATCCACTTGGTCGTAGTCTTCGTCAAGCTTTCTCTTGCTATGTACGGCAGGCGGGAATGACTTAGTACGAGCAGTAGAAGATGAAGCGGTAGCCTTAGAAGATCCAGGACCATAAGAGGGCAGAACATTTCCTTTGGTTTTATACTTTCTTGTAGTGGGGGTGACTAAGGCATTTGTAGTGGTACGAATGTTTGCCTTCTTCTTGGGTGTTTTTGACTGAGATTTACCGCGTAATTCACCAGCGTTGTTTTTCTTCTCTAACTCTCTCTTAAGATTTTGCGAAGCGATTCGTTTGCTTCTTCTCACGGGTCCTGACTTATCGCTTCTCACGTCTGCGTTATGTAATAGTAAGTTAATGTCGTGTTTTACGCACACAACCTACGTTGTTACCTTTTTGAGCAGCCACAGTCATATTCGGTTCCGGTTGATTTGACGTCGCTTCACTATCTTCAACAGGAGTTTCTTCGATAGTAGCTCTATGTTGTTGTGGTTCATCGACAGCAGATGGAACATTCTCCTTATTTTCAATAAGAACTTGTGTTTCTTCTACTGGGGGAGGCTCTGCCTTATCTTGACTGGTTGACATTAAAGTGGTGTTTGAGAAAGGATGAAATTTGAACGAGTGTTGAACGTATGTGAGTTTGGTGTTTAGCGTATGGTTCCTTGATTTAAATGGTCGGTATACAGAAGAGTACCAAAAACAAAATTATATACCTTTTTATAAGAAAAATTGATTGTTATTTGATTTGACAGGTCTGCATTTGCTGAACAAGTACGTAAAAAGACTTTGTGTCATTATTGTCTAACTCAAGTATGTGAACAATAAATACTGCAGATGTATCTATCGTTGTTGTATGGGTGCAATATATCGAGACTTATCATTGATTGTTAAATTTGAACCTTTTTGGGAATTTGTAAACTTTCTCCAAATTAGTTGACATGCATGATTTGCGGCTTGATTAATTTTTCTTGTTTCTGCAATGGTGTGATGAACACTTCAAGTAATTATACGTATTCGTACTTTTCGAAATATCGACTCTGAATGTTTTACCGAATGAAAGGACTAATTTTTCTCAAGCCAGATACTATTTGAAGTAATTTAATGGAAAAGTTGATGAAAAACCTCCACATCTTTGAACAACACGCTTAGTAAAAGGTAATAATAAACGAACACCAATAAGCATAAATTTTATTGTACTATCTTCCCAATATATCGATATGGTGGCATTGTCATAGAAAGGGAGTTACAGATATATTTACCATCGAATAATGATTAAACATCTTTTTCTTAGATTAGTAAAACCCCGTTTAGAAGTGTGAGCTCAATCATTGAAATGTCAAACAGATGACATTTCCGCAAGTATGATAAGAGTATATGCAATAATGAACAATGGATACAGCTCATATCAAAATAATTTGTTGATACTATCAAGAGAGTCAAATTGCATACACAAATGTTACTTTCAAAGATGCGAACTGCATGCAAGTAAATCTTTCTTAAAATATTTTACTACAATCATTGTCTCCAATCTCTATCACAGATACATTTATAAAACTCCTTCTCGATTCAAATTTTTTAACACTGAATCAACCTTTGCTATACAATGAACCCGGTTACATTAACTACCAACCACAAGTACGATAAAATTAGATTATTGAGCTTCCACCTGGTTTCTGATTAGCTACTTAAACCTGGTATAAACTCTTGTCCTACTTCACACGAGTGATACAAAAATAGCGACGCGTCTCATCATGACGTACAAAAGTTTTTTTATTGTAATCAAAACGCAAAGATATGAAGTTTGAAATTAAAAAATTATTTGGATCCCTATAATACGAGAGACCATTAACATCGCAAGAGGAGAAAAAAGTATTGTGAAGTAACTCCCTTACCATCATTTTGCCAAATTCTTTATAATCAATTTTACCGTCATTATCAACATCAGCCTCTTTGATCATTTCCTCGACTTCTTGATCACTTAATTTTTGGCCTGTTATAAGAGTATTTTAGTTGTATGTGATATGAAGTAATATTGCACAACATTAACTTACCAAGTTGCTTCATCACCAAACGAAGCTCATCGTGAGTGATATAACCATCATTATCCTTATCGAAAACTTTGAAAGCATCTAAAAGGTCTTCTTCAGTGTCAGCAGCCCCAGACATCCTAACAGCAAAAAGTTTTAGAGCCGAACAATGAATAACGTGTCTTCTTATTTACTTTGGCATAAGCTTCAAAAATTCCTCGAAATCGATAGTACCATCGTTGTTGGCATCCACTTCGGATATCATATCTTTCAACTCTTGTTCGCTAGCATCGTGACCTAAAGATTTCATAACAGCACCAAGTTCATTTAAATTGATAAATCCGTTGTTATCCTTATCGAACAGAGCAAAGGTTTCTTTGAATTCAGCAAGTTGCGCAGAGTTAAGTTGATCAGCCTATTAACCTGAATAAATAAATCGGGCAGACCCTTTTAATATAAAAATATTTACCATTATTAAAAAAAAACGTAATAAAAATGAAAAGAAAAAGCAAAAATGGCTGTGCTCACGTACGCACACATGATAAATTTTGGTGACAGTGGTGCATGAATACTTTGTGTTCAGTTGGCTGAAGGATATTGTCAGTAACGGAGAAAGAAATTGTCGTTCACAAACATATGAAATGTTTATGCAGAAACAAATCGCCGTGGCTCCCATTTGATGTACAACACCCGATATATACTTGTCGAATTTGCTATTAAAAGTCGAGATGTTGGAACAAGGTTTATCTTCATCTTTTTCTCCTATAAATTTACTTTAGTCAACTTTTCAATACGCTTCTTGCATCAAATATAGTTAAAAAGAAGTTCGAGGAAACATTCTCTTCATCAACTTCTTGTTATAGCAGTAAGCCTAAGAGTGCTCATTCCTTTCGCATTAGCCGTGAAATTTTGTGGTTGGGAGTTGTTCAACATCGGGTAAGGAGTGCCACCTAAGAAGTTTACCAGACACGTCTATTAACTTTAAAGGAATAACTTTTGGAGAACTCTTAAATTAATTGTAATATGTATCTCCAGGAATCGAAGATACATACAGCCTCCACATCTTGCTCCCGTATCCTTTGCTCCATTGTTTCACATATAACAAATCTTATATCCTTTTGTATCACATAAGTTTACGCAGAGTTGTAGTCGATTTAACCTACAAGTTGAATCTCTTTTGATGGTTTTCGTAGTGAACACGTAAAAGTGTTTGCAGAGTTATTAAGGCTGTCCTGTTGAGCTCACGTCTGATTGATATGTATCTTATTTTCTATAACTACTACAGCTGCATAACTCTACGTACAGGTCCTTATGCAGTGACTATATTACAGACAGGCCAACACATTTTTTACTTGAATCACAAAAGTATAATTACACTAAATCTGTACTTTATTTTGAGCCGAGATAATCAGGCAGAGCAGTAATATGGGGAAATACATTCTCCCTTACGATTTCCAAAAGTTTTATTAAACCGCCAATTTGGATTGGAGTTATTTTGTACTCATTCGCCCCTGACTAACAGTTACTACTATTTTTGTACTCAACAATTTCCACTTGTTGCACTGTGCCTACTCAATCATATAAGCACAGAACTTGTGGGCCGAATTAATGCAAAGCATATAATTTGGGTCTTTATTTTGATTATGAAGTAAAAGGGAAAAAATTAACCATGGGGGAATCTCTAAATATGTAAAAGTGATGAAAGTGTGCATAAATGTGGGCTGGAGAGTTAGAAAATAAACAAATAAGGGTGTATATACATTAATTTGGTTTAGTGTCATTTTTCGTATTTTTGGGGAAAGATGTAAAGGAGTGAATTAGGCATACGTATTGTTGCTTCTTAAACAAGAGAATAATTTGTATTGTTTGAACTTGCATAATTGAAATGATGTTGCTCCTCATCATCGGAGCTGTAAGAGGATGAGTTGGATGATAGCTGCGCGAAAGATTGTTGCATATTACAGAATTGAGGCAGATAGTTGTTAGGGTGAACAAAGCATCCCGGACAGATGCATGAATAACCGCAGTAACAGGTTACGACTCGTGTAAATGGCTTACTATTTACCTCCATCTGTTGCTTCACTTGTTCTTGATTCATTAGAGTCGAAATTGGCGTAATGGTTATTACCACTGATTCTCCTTGTGAGTCAATAGCTGGGGCACAACCAGAGTGAGGCGCCAAACTGCCGCAAACACTAGGTTGAGCTTGGGGCATTCCAAATCTTCCTCCACTAACATGAGCTTGATGGGAAGATGAGGAAGAAGAAAATGAGTTACTCGTAGTCGATCTAGCCATATTTACACTGCCTTCAGTTGTTACATTTTTCACATTTTCGTTCTGTTGCTTTCCTCTTTCGTTATCCAATACATCATTCAAAAGTGATGTCAGTTCGGCAGGGTCTGTTGCATTTATCATCAAATCAATGTCGTCGCTGTAACCGTCTTTCATACTGTGGTTTTGAAACCCATTGTTGTAATTTGAATTCGGAGTACTTGAGTTTGATATTGAAGTTGCTGTGGACGAACTCGATGGAAAGGAATTGTTTACAACCATCATAGCGCATTCATTTTTTCCCATTTCGGTACTCGTTTGTTGATTAAATGAGAATGTCTGCATATCCATCATCATCGGATCGTCTTGATTTACATTTTGGTACGGAGTTTGCTGTTGTTGTGAAATGGTTCCTGATCTTCTTCTTGAACCACTGGATTTTGATGAAGACGTGGAGGATTTGCGTCGAGGGCTTTTGGTTTGACCGCCAAGAAAACGGAAAGAGGCAGATTTCTGTAGTTGACCACCATAAGTGTTGTTGTATCCAGGTAACACTTCTTCCATTGTCATACTCCGAGGTCTACCTGAAGGCAAGATAGGGGTTTGCTGAGACCATAAATTACTCGCTTGCTCCTGTAACTGCTGTTGTTGAGATAATATAATCTTATTGGCAGCTTCATGACATGTGCATTGAATAGATTTATCTTGTGATGAGATAGCGTTTAACGATGAGTTTTGGATTAAATCCGAATATGCGAGTCCTTGCTCCTCAGTGACGAGACTACCACCAACACCACTAAATCCATGATTTTTCGTTGAGGTAGTAGATGGGCATTGATAACAGGTTGTAGTGGCTGCATTTTCAATATCTATGTAAGTAGGTGATAATGTGTAATAATAATATATCATGAGTTAAGTACGTTAATCAAGAGCGTTCCATAAATAAACTTTTATTTACTTTTTGATTTATCTGTACAAGTACACTTGATATGAATTTGTCTTGTTTTTCTAAGATCTCTGCAAAAGGCGCATTGAGTCACAGGTCTTCCTTTTTTACGATTTCAAATAATGGCCTTTCAATATGATTACAATTGGATGATCGATGCCCTAAAAAAAATTCACCTGTTAATGATGTGATGTACATACTTACTCAAAACAATCAAATTGTATTACCTTGACACATGTATTACAGGCGAATTTAATGCCGTTTATAAGCATCTCGTTCTTGTCTCTGGTTTAATCTTTGATTTGCTGAGGTACGTATACGGATAGTAAATAAAACGTATTTACTTGTTGGAGGAGAGATAGAGAGAGTGCGAGAGAGAAGGTTTGGGTTTTAAGAATGTTTATAGAAGTAAAATGACTCTATAATTATATACAAAGTTATAATATTGTTTATAATGATTTAGAATTCTTCAAAAATCATATTACAGCAGTAAAAAAAAAAGTAGACAAAAAAAGGTACGAGAATATAAATGAGCAGAGATAAAGGTGATGATGAGAGGAAGGGTGATACTTATTCACACACACCAGTCTCGTTCTTCACTTTTCTCTTGAGAAAAATGATAAAAGCTTGAATGTACTTACTACTTCAACTACTATTATTACACTTATTACAAAAAATACTATGTAATAACAAGAAGAAGAAAATATGTATGTGATTATAAAAATATACGGAAAAGTATTGAGGAGGGGGGGAAAGAAAGATGATTTTGAAGTAGAGAAAAAAGAGATTAAATAAGAAAATGAACGTTCCCGACAAGAAGAGGCGATCAATTATGTTATTAATGATGTTGGGTCCCCTTTACAAGATTTAATTAGTTTGCACAACAACAATATCGTAAAAATAAAATATAAAAGTGGGAATTCTCCTTGTAAATTCATAGAGCGTGGAGATAAAAGCCGGCTAAAATCACTCAATAAACTCTCCCCTAAATACCTTTCAATGGCGATATCAGCGCAATCTCCCCTCACTCAGGCTACTGCGTGTCTTGTGTCTCCCTCTCTTAAGAAAAGAACGTGCAAAAAAAAAATGTCACGGGCGTGACTTGGATTTGCGATTTGAAATTGGCTGATTGGCCAGTGCAAAAATCGGAAGCAACTTGTACAAAGCAACTGATTATGGCTTACCTCTATCTTTATTTTAAGACGAGTGATCCTACGCAACCAGTCATTAACCGGATATAATTATTGCGAACCGCCGTTGTTTGAATTGAATTAGTTGATTATAATTACAAATGAATTCGACTTCACAGCTCAAATAATTCGTAGATCATATTTGTCCAGGTGGATCGACAATGCAGTAGTCAAAGCCTTTAGTTACTATGTGGTTTTGACCATGATCCACAGTCTTCCAATCCGGTCAGAAGAGTGAGTTTACTACTTTCGCCTAAATTAAAATTGTGAGATATGATTCAATAACCTGGAAATGCAGCACTACTAGAGGGAGAGGAAAGTTCGGACTTGATCGTGTACTTACTGCTGTATCTTTATGCGAGGACTGCAGGAAAGTCGATTTTTTCACTATTCCGTTAATTGGGTTTCAAAAATTGGCTAAACGCGCAGTTTTCCAACTTATTCTGAGAATATGGTTTATGACTTAAGCGATCATACTTTTGGAGTACCAAGTATACGTACAGCTCTGCGTCTTTTTTCGAAATTAGTGATAGTGCATTGATCACCTTTTATCTTCCTCCTCTCTACTCTGCACAAAGCTGTTCTGGAACATTTTTCGTTAAATGGGCCCTTCTCTTTTATGGTATCCCAAACCGTACACGTAATCTGCCCTGCGATTGCTACGACTATATAAAAGTCAAAGTTGTTCGAGAGAACCTTTCACTTTCGACAGTCCGGAACCGCGCTAATTCAAGTTTCAATCTGGTGGATCCTGATTGGCCGAATAGAGCACATACAATTATCAGTTGGCACTCATCCAAGAGTATTCAACTCACAGATAAATGCAAATAACATTCGAAAGGATACAATTTCTACTCACAGAGTTGTCTGCATTTGTTCAGCTTGTTGTAGCCATCCTGGGGTTGGTTGCCATTTTATTGCCTTTTTTTCAGCGACTTTCAGTACTTCACGATGATACAACCTACATTTTACCAACCTATGTTACCGATTTCCTACATAGAATCTTCAGTCAAATGGGGATACCGCAACTTATGATGTATATTAGACCACAAGAATACTATGATAATTTGGCAAAAAAACTGAACGGTACAGTTGTCTTATACAATCAGCATTGTGCGTTGTTACTTGCGCTAATTACTCAATTATATTAACACAGACAGTGAACTGGCAAAGACTGCTCACGAGGCTGATATTTGCTTAGACTCAAACGTAGAAGCGGACGATGAGTCTGCTCATGTCTCTGGCCTTGTCAATACAGGCAACTCATGCTTCCTTAACTCAGTGCTACAGGTCTATATATAGTCTATAACTCGATCTTTGAAAATATTTGTTTTATTGACAGTTTTAATATAACTTAGGCTATGTCCTCTCTACCTCACTTACACGCCTATTTAGAGCATGTCAGTAGTATATCAACAGGAGTTCCCTTACCTGTTACCCGCTCTTTATTAAAGACGATTAGAACGCTCACCAAACCTTTGTATCGACGATCATCCTTTCGCCCTGTTGACATAGTGACAGCACTTTCATCCAATAGACGCATTATCAGTCGTGAACAACAAGATGCACAAGAGTTTTTTCAATTAGTATCAAGTGCTATAGACACGGAGGGACTAAAGATTGCTAAGACGGAATTCTTGGGAGGAGGTCTGCGAGGCATTTTGAATCAATCCCCAACAAAAGGTGTCATTCGTCCAGAGTGGATAAAGCATACAAGCGGGTCAGCAACTCTAAAAGATACACCAGCATCAAATGTCAATGTAGAAAATCCATTCACAGGGTTACTAGCAAATAGACTTTCGTGTATGCAATGTGGATATACTGGTGCGATTCGACACTTTACCTTTAATAATATCCAATTGAGCGTACCCAACAAAGTAAGAGAGACCTATCCCACGACTTCAACACGTTAAGACTAATCATATGTATGTGCACTTAGTATACGACGACTTTGGCCGAATGTTTAACCCAGTTTACGGCAATGGAATATCTTCAAGATGCTACGTGTAGAAAATGTTCGTTTGAGGTGACCCTGAAATCGCTTTCAGTGGAAATTGAAAAGCTAGGGCAACAAGCAAAAAAATCCAAAGATGCGAAAAAGAAACGAAATCTACTTACGGAGGTTGTGAATTTAGAAAAGGCAAAGAGAGAAATAGATCATCGGTTATCTGTGGGGCGTATCGAAGAAGAAAATGACGCTGATCGACTACCTTTACTTCGCTCCGTTAGTCGCATGAGTAGCAAACAAGCCATGCTCGCCAAGCCTCCAAAAGTCCTATGTCTACACATATCACGATCTGCGTTTCTCAACACTGGCGCTGTATATAAAAATTCATGTCAATTGCTCTTCCCAGAATATCTAGATGTATCACAGTTTAGTACGAACGGTACCTTACACACAAAGCCCAACTTGCCGATATCAACACCCGCGCCGGCGCTAAAGAAAGGGGATTATTTTTATAGATTGATGAGTGTCGTTGTGCATTATGGAAGTCATAGTTTTGGACATTTCGTCGCGTTTAAAAGAAGGATTTATGCAGACCAATGTAAATGCTATCGGTGTAGAGGCAATTCTAGTAGTATATCATCTGCTGAGAATTGGAAATGTCAAAACGCATGGTATAGAATATCCGACTCAAAAGTAGACGAGTGTTCAATAGAAGATGTGCTTCGATCAAATCCTTATATGTTACTTTACGAACTTGTTGGACAGGACGAATATGAAAAACTGTTAGACGTGGAGGAGGACTGGGAACAAGAAGAAGACGATATAACAGAAGAAGATATGTCTGTAATTTCTGTTGAAGATTATAGTAATAATATACCCACTAATGACATTACAAAGGAAGCTTTACGTATTGCAAATTCACTGATAACTGGGGACCACCAGAATGATAAAGGACTACCGATTAGTGATTTGAATTAATTGAATTAATTGAATAAAACACATACAACAATCGCTCCGCCGTCAACGAGACGACGTTGAAGCCCCTTTAATGTATGAATATTTATCAAGAGTTTGTGCAAACCCTTAACTAAACTTTACACCTTTGAATGTTTACTGTTTCTATAGATTCTCCCCTGAATCATGCTCACTAACATTTTTGCAGATGGGATATCTCGTACAAACTGCTAATTCTTTCATTAAAATGACAAAGCAAAGCCCTACAGAGCATAGTATAAGGTTTGGGAACATCTTATCAATAACGTCCACACCTATTGTATTGCCAGTCTCACCATGAAGCGCATTCCTGCCGACTTGGTAAAGGAATTATTCTAGCTTAGTCATTTGGCAGTTTTTTCGCGTATTTTCTCATACCGGCTGGCTGAATTATGTAATCCAAAATAATGCGTATTATGATTTGAGGGTGCGAAAATCAATTCGTCAGCAGAAATAAATTTAAGGTTCTAAAATGAAAGCACACATAAAAAAAAGCAAATTTTGTATTTGTTGTACATTTCTTTTCACATACTATTCACACAGAATAAAAAATCAAGATGCCCGTTGAAGGATTCAAAGTTGACGTTGACAAGGCCGTTGGCCACGTATTCGAGAACGAAAAGGTTGTTTGTAACCGTCGTGATTTCCTTTTATACGCTCTTGGTGTTGGTGTCAAGGAAGACGAATTGAAGTACCTTTATGAATTGAGTAAATATCCCTTAAACATGAATATGCGATGCGTGTATGTATGATAAATTGACCATAATCAACATTTTAGACAAGGATTTTGCTCCTTTACCTACATACCCTCTCGTTCTTTTGCTCAAGGGTGACGACTACAACGTCAACCTCTTCAAGGAACGTGCCCAAGGTAAGGGTACTCTTCCCGGTATGCCTCCATATGACCCCAACAAGATCGTTCACGGTGAACAATCTTTGGAGGTTTTTAAGCCTTTCCCTGTTGACGGTGGCGTATTCACTGCCAGAAAGATCTGTACTGGTATTTTTGACAAAGGTAAATCTAGAATGACGAGAATGGTTTCATTTCAAACGCTAAATCGTAAAGCAATTGTTCATTAGGTTCTGGTATGGTCATTGAAACCACTGTTGAACTTTATGATGAACAAGAGAAGGTCAAGTACTGCAGCATGGTCTCCAAGTCCTTTGTTCGTGGTTACGGTGGTTGGAACGTAAGTGAGCAGAGCGAGGCAAAGTTTAATTTTTTTGTAACTGCATAATAACGTGAGAAATTACATTTAGGGTCCTAAAGGTCCCAAGGCTGTCTCTTACAACCCTCCTAAGCGTAACCCTGATGCCGTTGAAGTATTCGCCACTGCCCCTAACCAAGCTCTCATCTACCGTCTTTCCGGTGATTATAACCCTCTTCATGCCGATACTGATTTAGCCCCTACAATCGGTTTCCCCAAGCCTATCCTTCACGGTCTGTGTACCTACGGTGCTTGTGGTCACTCTATTATCAAGGCTTTGGCTGACAACGAACCTACCCGCTTCAAGTCTATTGAAGGTCGTTTTGCTTCTCCTGTTTTCCCTGGTGAGACTATTGAAATTTACATGTGGAAGGTCGATACCAAGGATCCTAAGGTCCAAGGTGTCATTTTCGCCGCCAAGGTCAAGGAGAGAGATATTGTCGTTGTTAACAACGGTTTCGCTCAACTTTACAAGAAGAACCCTGAATCCAAGCTTTAAATTAGTAGTGTGTATTTTTTTTCTTCAAAAATAAACTGTTGTAAATATTATACAGAAGAGAAGTCTTTATTATAGAGTTCAATTCAATCCCTTACGAGGTGTTGGGAAAGGAAGCTTTCTATGCAGACGATAAGTGAGCTCAATGTAGTCTGGTTCTTCATCGGGCGTGATAAAAGAGTGGCGCATCATAAACTCGATAGCTACTAAAGCGCAGTTTCCTTTCCATTCATTGTTTAAAATGGTCTGTTTAACTTTCTCCAATGGCCAGAGATAAAAGCAATCTACTTCTCCATCTCGGGGTGTAGGCTCAAAATCGTGAGGCAACTCCAAATCGAACAAGTATTCTGTTTCGGGTTGTAAACCTCCTGCGGTGTAAGTGTAGTAGGTCACTGTATTCACGCTTCTAGCCTAATGTGTAAAGAGCATGAATGCTATATTGGTAAAGCACGATAAGATTGTCCATTTACCCGCACGTACCTTGACAGCAAGCTCCTCAGGAATACTAGCTTCTTCGTCGCACTCCTTCACAATGGTATCCTTAACGCCATAACTATACGAGATACCTCCAGCAACCTACATGCAATTCAACATAGAAAAGCGTTGTGAGGAATGGAAGATGAATGCGCAGTAAAATGTGGCTATTCTCACTACTTACACAATTATCTAATAAGCCTGGATATGTTTGTTTTGACTTTGAGCGTCTAGCAACCCACATGAGAATATTTCCCTCCGGGTCTCTAGTAAAAGCGTTCAAGTGACAGCCAAAAGTGGAAATACCGAACAAAGGTGTCGCAGCACGCTCCATAACGAACGCAACGTTGTCAGGCTGTGAGGCGTCACCGTACACAGGATAGAGTTCGTTTCTCCAACCCGCTAAAACTTGAAAAGTCTTTTGTTCGCGCCAAAAGTCCATTAACGTCTTGACAGTGTTTGTTCTCAAATCGGGTGTGTTGACCCAATCGGCAAAAGTGATTCTTTCGGGTGTGATGACAAATGGTTGTTTACCTTCTTCGAAGCTCTCATTGTAGGTCTTCAAATGGGGTAAAGCGTGAGGCAAGACATTGCCAATGAGGTGAGGGCCGAGAATAATAGGAGTGGCATGATGAATTTCGTCGGTAGAAGAAGCGTCTATTTCATAAGGGAATTTGTCGCAGCTGGCAACAGCTTCTAATAAGGAGTTGAATACAGCCATTTGTTTATGAAAAGAACAATGGTGATTTGGTAACTTAGAACTTTTAAAGCGGTGGCGGAGTTTGCTCCTTATCAAAATCTGTGCTTTGTTGATGTAGTAGATGGGCCACAAATGTTACAAGTATAGTAGAGTGTGTGTGTTCCGTCTGCGAGGCACGCTAGCCTAGAGATATACAAATTGCAATGTTCGAAAGGAAAGGTATCCGACTTCGTATCTTAAGGCGAAACAGAAAAGCCTCTACAGCTTAAGAAGGTTGATGACTGCAATAAGTAGAATATCCGAATTGACTTACATAGGTAAAATAAGACACCTTTATTACATGCCTACGCGTAGTTGCATCGCAATTGTTCGTCTTAATTTCAGGGTAGAAAGCAATTTCAAACAAGTCGTGTGTTTTGTAAACAAATCCACCCTTACATACCAAAAATCTTAATTTGATGCGAGAAAGATACGCTTTGCAGTGTAAGCTCTGAAAAGTAGCTGGGCTGTGGCAAGCATTGTAATACAACGGCCATTTCTTGTACACTCGCTTACTATCATTACGGCCATGGCCCATCATTGCAGATGATTAATAGGCTGTGCCGCTGGCTAAGATAAACTTAGAAGACCTTTCTTTAAGCAGAAAGTGATTTTGTAGCACACAATGTGATCGCAACGTAAACAAATCCTCTAAAAATTCCTTTCTTGCATTTTTTCTGTTTTTTTTCATTTCCCCTTGTTCATAATGATTCCAGAGGAAGATTACGGGCAATTATCGCATCAACAACAGGATGCCTCGGACAATGAGCAAGAAGAAGCGATAGAATTTATCTCGTACGCTGAGAGCGATGACGACGATGAAGACCCATACTTTATGCCCGAACATCACAAAAGAACAAGTACTTGGACATTTCTAAGGTAGGGTTTTCCTTCTTTCGAAGCATAAAATAAGCAGATGCCGAGATTAACTCATCATTTTACTTGACAGGCTTACTTGTGCCCCTATTCAAGTGTTACGCTTTACTATACCCGCCCTTTGTATCATTACTATTATTACATATACTATCGTCATTGCTGTCTTGACCGAGAAAAAGAAGAACACCAATTTGTAGTGACTGCAGTTTCAATTTCCCAGCCCATGATCCGACTGTATTTTTTTTTGTGTGTGTGCGTGTTGTTTCTTCTCTCATTTTCGAAATAAATTAACCCTCAATTACTTGCTACATTCAAAATGTCGAACGATTATACAAAAGAAGATATCGAAAGAATGAGACGTGAAATGGAAGGAGAGACAGCTTTAGATAAGATTAAAAGAAAAATGAAAGACGAGCCACTTGTACCAGCAGGTAATATAAAAATATTAAATTTTTGACAGGGTTCAAAATTACTGGAAAACTTACGATTTCTTTGAAAAAAATAAGGTGTGGCAGTGACTACATTTGCACTTATTGCTGCGACAGTGGGTGTCAGGACAGGAAATAGAGCTTATGCTAATAATATGTTTCGTCTCCGAGGTAATTTATAAATAAAATATGCAAAACATTAAATTAATTGTAATTTAATAGTGGCCGCACAAACATTTACTGTTCTGGCAATGGTTGGTGGATCTGTGTATTTCCAATACAAAGAAAAACAAGAGAAAAAAGAACAAATGCAACAAGAACAAGAAAAGAAAGTTTAAAATTATATCCTTTAGGTGTTACAACAATTTATAAATAAACCCCTTTGTTTAAAAATATTTTTGTATTTATTTATTTACTACTGTGGTGGCAAATGTAAACCCTGAAGTAACAATAAATTGTTTCCCATATTTGCTGGTGTCGTGTCTTCTTCAATGACAAGGGATTGAAGTTCTGGTGCCTGCATCAAAACTTCCATAAATTCAACTTGTAACGTGTTGTTGAAACATTCAAGGACATGGACATTTTCCAAAGAAGCCTGCTTATCTTGTGTAAAATCATGGCATTGTATCCATGTATCACTGCTTGTTGTCGTCATGAAAAACTTTAACTGTAAGGGCGAGCTCAGGTAGAATTCTAACCTGTGTTGACTGGCTTTGATGTATTGTACAAGGTTCAAATTGATGTCTATTTTGAATTTCTGTTGATCGTCGCCGATACACCAGGTAAGTGTGCGTGTACCAAGATCAATTTGACAGTGCAAATCGCAAACTCGTTTCCAGCTACCAATCTCTAATGTCTGTGCGGAGAGATTAAATCTTTGTGTTTGCTTCATGACTCCTATTAATAGCTTAACATATCAGTAAAACAACATCAAAAATGGAAAAAGAAATGATTGTCAGTTACCTGTAGAGGGTGTGATGTGGTAGGGTTCTTCAAGAATAGTCGAGTTGTATAATCGGGAATCAGAAACACCATTGAATAGAAACTGGTTCGCGGCATTTGGTGGTGCAGTCATCATGGTAGGGGTGGTGTTTGTGTTAGCGGAAGGAGTAGTGATTGTGTTGGTAGGAGGAGGACCCAAAGAGGAATGTCTTTCTTGAGGTGTAGATTTCCTGTAATAGGGATATGGACCAACAGAATGGGCTCTTGTTCTTTCGGAGTAGGAAGAGGCAGACGAAGATCTGTGATGGTGTGGGTGACGACGATGATGGTTATCAGAAGAAAGGGAAGAGCTCGAGGTAGAAGCAGATAAAGTTAAATCAGGCATCATGGTGCCAGTAGGTGTCATGTTACTGCTTGCTGACCAGGATGTAGTGGGAGTCGAATAGGAAGAAGATAGCATGCCACTAGTCGGAGTACTGAGATCCTCGCTGCTATCATTTTTGCTGGTGGTATCAACCACTAATTGTTGTTTTTGCTGTTGTTGTTGTTGGTTAAAGTAGTAATAGTAATAGTAATAATACAAGTTGGGGTCAATGCTATCTCTTTGTTGCTGAATTGCAGCAGATTGGCAAGCAGCAGCAGCAGCACTAGCTGCGTATTGTTGTTGCATATACAAAGTCGTGTCTTGCATTTGAGCAGAACGCTTAGCTTGATTTTTTACTTTGGCTCTGCGATTCTGGAACCAAATCTGAATGGATCTTTCGGGCATACCAAGTTGCAGAGATAATTGTTCACGAATACGATTATTGGGAGATGGATTGGTGCTGAAGAGCTTTTCTAATATAGCAAGTTGCTCAGGTGAGGTGCGAGTTCTCTTACGAGGAGGAGAAATATCTCTGTCGAATGGTGGAGGAGGTACCACAAGTGGAGGTGGAGGTGGGATAGCGAACATGGTATTTTTATCATGGTATTGCTGTGGGTTGAAGGGGTATGTTTGGTGATGCTGTGGCGGCGGCATTTGATTAAGATCACCCAAAAAATTCATATTAGGAGTGGAAGTGTTATTAATGGGATTGTATCCAGGTAAAGACATGATGATATATAAAGGATGTAAAAGTAAGCTATATTATGTTCGTAGGTTTTGAAAGTTGAACAACAAAAATTATTAAAAAGGATATAATATATAAAAATATGCAGAATTTAAAGGTATATAACAGTGATCAACAGCAATTGTCAATTATAAGGAAGAGAGAGAGGAGGAGGAGGAGCGAGGAAAAGGCAAACCCGAGATATTTAAATAAAACAAGAAAAAAGAAAAATGTAAAGAGAAGGAAAAAATGTAATAAAATAGGAGTACAGTACAATATAACTAAGGTTGTACAGTGTGCACTAATAAACAAGAACCGATCAACCATAATATTCTGGATATCCACTTAGTTTTATGTTTGAAGGTTACATTAAAAATTATTATTATTATTATATATTGATCATGTTTAAAAATATAACATACGTTCAAAGATCGACTCCTCCTTAATTCACCTTTGTTACTAAACGGTTTTACTCTCTTGCTATGAAAGAGTGAATCCTTTTATCTACAAGAACAACTAGCTGATTAATTTAATAAATTGAATTACAACCATTTACTACTACTACTACTGCTACTACTAGCATTGTTACTGAAATGACAGCTTATAGGCCGTGAAGTTTAAAGCCCTTCAATTCACACAATAATAGCAATTTCCTAGTAAAGTACAAATGGATATACTATGTAACATTTTCGCGTTTGACGGGTAAAAGACTACCGTAGTTGAAAGTCTAGTCACTGCAACAAAAACCATTAAAAGGCAGGGAGAATAATAAATTCGGGTGTTCAAATATTTAATAGATGTTAAAGTCGCACGAAATATATCTTGATCCCCCCTTGAACATTTCACACGTGCTGCATCATGTCGTACAATGACTGACAACATATAATTCGTATATCTTCTCTGTCTCAGGCGCAAATAGGGATCATCCGTAGAAAATAAAAATTCCATTTCTTAAAATCTCTCATATTCGCAGTTGAATTACGTCCGTAGAAGTTACAGAATTTGTATTCATAAGCACCAAATATAAAATCTCATATCTAACAGGTCAACATGAGACCGTTGACTAGGAGCGCCAAATTATATTTGGTTATTACTGCTGTCTGTCATATTCTTGAAACTACGCTTACCATATCGAGCAAAGAAAACGGCGAAAGAACCAGGAATGTTGTGATGGGAAGCATCTTGTATCAGAAAAGGATATTCAATTATGAAGTGCAGTGTATAACATACATAAGAAAGAACTCCATCAAGCATGTTAGTAAATATGTGAGCTTTAAAATGCACATCCTTCAACTCTGTAACTAATTTCTTGCCGTGGAACTATTGTGGAATTAAGGAATTGCGCTTTTGACGACTGCTCGCAAAGTGCACTACGCCAGGTACATCCTGTCTATATGAACGGATGGTCTTGATTGTCTGGGTAGCGATGGGGATGTTTTCAAAATATACAGACGGACTGAGGTATGATCTAGCGCCCTGGGTAGAATAGTTAAATTTGAATTCACCGACGTTTAAGAACAAATAATGACTTCATCAAAACAAAAACTGGCATCAGTTGAGCTTACTGCTCTCAATTTCAATCTTTTTAAACATGTTTTCCTCGGAATTGTGAACTGACGCTGCTAGATATGGCGTAAATAATTAACATCAAGTATATTTTCGATCTACAATTGAATTTACATATAAATGAGTACTTCCTGGAAATACCAAAAGTTATTTTTACTATTTAAGTTATAAAAATAGAACGAAAAGTTGGTACAATTGAACCTCAATGCGTACATATTTGATTGAAATATTTATTAGATTGCAATGTGAAAGTTCTAAAAAAAAATGTACAAAATAAGGGAAATGATGGTTAGGGAAGAGAGGAAAAAATTAGCGGGGAAAATCAAAAAGGGTATTTGTGAAACCATTATGCGGTTTCAACATAATCTGGAGGTGGAATAGATGGTATTCTTTCTAAGGTTGGAGTACTACTATTTGCGGTTAACAGTTGAGCTTGAGATGCCATCTCCATCTGACGTCGGAACTTGAAGTAACATGGACACAATTGAGGTTGGGGCTCACTGGAAGGCATTTGTCGGTCTGAGTCAGGTATGCATTGTAACATGAGATCTTGTTCAATCATATCAGGTAACATTCTATTCTTATCATCACCGTGGGAGGGGTTTGAGGTTACATTCAACTCTGAGTAAGATGGTAAACGACCGTAATCTTCCTTGAGTCGACAGTCGAAAATGGTGACTGGAGTTTCTAAGCGGATAGTCTCGCGCTTACGAATAACATGAGCACCACCTTCTTTTGTGTTAACTGGCTTTCTAAGCTTGGATAACCATGTAGATTGTAATTGTGCACTGTTCTGTGGATCATAAGGATTTGAGCTTTGGTTATTATGAGGGTTATGAGGGTTGATAATGGGTGGAGGGTTTGACGTATTAATATTAACGATAGGTTGTCTAATGTGAGTATTTGTATTGGATGAAGAGATTGAAAATGCTGCTGGAGGAGGCGCCAAAGCAAAAGCTGCTTGTGCTGCTTGTTCCTGAATAGTTAAACTATTTGCCGTGGTAATATTGTTGTTATTATTGCCGCTATTGGTAGGAGTAGCAATTTCTTCGTTGATCCCAAGGGTACTTGTGCTACTATTATTCGAGTTATTAAGGGGTGGTCTAATAAGAGCGTCAGCGGCGTTAGGTGAATCATCAACGAATGAGATCATCATTGTAATATTTAAATGATGTTTGAATAAAATATCTTTGTAATAGGTGGAGTGATGGATGTTTCTCATGCAGGTTGGTGTAGCAAAGGTAATTCTGTAGGCTATAGTGTCTGTCAAATCTACGCCTTTTCCGTGCTTTGTGAAAACTGACTTCAGATCATCATTGCCTTCCCCGCTACTGGTCTCCCCTCCTTCCACTAATTTAACTGAGGTCAAATATGGTAATGTAAATTGTTCTGAGTCCGTACGGTTGGCTCTAACTTCAGATACATGATATCTTCTATTTTCCATGATCGTCAACTCCATGTGCTCTAATCGAACTCTCTTGCGTTGAGGCTCTAAAATTAGTTTCAAATAGAATAGATCACCAGATGAGAAAGCGGCACGTTCCACAACCAATTGTACATCAGCGGCGGGTAAATGTTTTTCATATGTTCGGGAAAGATCTTGCAATGAATTATTTGTTAATAACGAATCTGACATGTAAGCACGCAATACTAGAACGGGTTTTGATATGTGCCAATTATTCAATATTTGAATCCCAGGACCAACCACTCTAGCATCTACAACGTGTCTTACTCTTCCATACACATCTTCTATGGTCTCGACAATTGACTTGAGAAAATAAAATAAAGCAATTAGCTCACAAATCTATGAGATACGTTTTAAGGTTCAAGGTTCACTTACATTAGGTACGATAAATGCAAATGGAAATCGATGAATTCCGGCAGGTAATTTAATCACTTCATTCTTCTTCGGATCAACCAATTGCACTTTCTCTTCTGAGAGGATCTTTTCATGCGTTAAACGGGTTCCACGTGCACCAATTCCTATTTATTTGTTTGTTTGTTAGTCAAAACAAGGTTTATGCAATGCTTCATTAAAAGTTACCTTCAGGCCAGTATGTAGTTGCAGTTGATTTAAAGGTGACGGTGATACTACTTATCTTTGTAGACTTGGCTAAGGACAGTACCACGTTTCCGGAGAATACGGAAGAAGAATCTTCTGCAGGCGGGCCCCTTAAGATAAGTGGCTTTATGGGATCGAATGACAATCGCTCTTGCGTCAACAATCCTAAATGCATTTTCTAATCCCTAAACTCTTGCAATGGCGAAAGTGAAAAAAAAATAGTTGACAAAAAGAAAGAGGGAAAAAAGATTTTTCTAATAAAAAAAATGTCTCATTTTCTTTGACATTTAGCTTGGTTTAATCTGCTATTTAAATGATCCAATCATGTAAATAAAAATGGTGGCAAGGATTTTACCAACCAGAAAATTTTTAGCCAGAAGGCCCTTTCATAGTAGTACCATTTTGTAACCTTATCCAATCTTTCGCCCGATCAAAGAAATTTCATTCGAATTTCGCTCTTCAGTCGCTCTAAAGTAGCGAAATACTTCGAGAGAATTATCAAACAGAATGCTTCTCAAGTTTTTTTTTAGAAAAAGGGCTTAGAAAAATTACAAAAGATGTATGCAAAAAGGCGTATTAAACAGCGAAATATTTGAATGTGATGCAAGGGTACAAACATTTCTTAGGAACGTGGCAAAAGCGAGGGCCAAAGAATCTAGAGCTTTTTCGCCTAGTTATTATTACATCACATCCGGCTCCGTTATGTATATAAAAATTGACCCGGCTATCTCCATAGCAGTCATTGGACTAGCCAAAAGAACTAAAATTGTCAGCACTGCAACTGCTAACAAGCTATCATATACGAATTCTAATTCATACAATTGAAGCAAGTATATGGCAAAAAAATTTCGCACGATACAACATACTCCTTTCTTTAGTGTTATGAATAGAGCATTGAGAACACCATTTTCTATTTAAACCACAGCTTGTACTCTCAATGAGATCAATCACAACAAGACGAGATCTATGAAATAGTGGGCTCATTTTAATAATCTCCTTTTAGACAATATTCCTTACAATATTCGCGCTTTGCGCTGGTCAATTGTTTACGCCGTTTTTTTGCATGAAAGATGGTATAAATCACAGTGAAACAGCATTTGGTTCCAAAATTGAAAATTGAATCTGCGTAACAAATCCAGAAATAGAAAAATAGTTTGACCGACGCTCGCACTTTTGAATCTATGGTAGTAGTCCCGAAGATAATCATAGTTGTGATGGTTCCTCAAAGATTGCATAAGCGCTTATTACAGAGCTATTATAAACGATGCTGTAGAAATTCATTGCACCTGAGGCCCTTTCATCGTTATTCAACTGAGAGACCGTCTTATCTATCAACAATCGAGCGAAAATAGTCGTCAATAGTGATTGCCATAAATAAAATGTCTAATTTCTATTTATTGATTCTCTTTGAAAATAGTGCCAACACGTCCAAGATATTACTCTAAGAAATGTTTCTTGTCTTCGATGGAACCGGAGAAACTAGCTTGTAAAGTTTAACTTCCTGATTGTCGGTATTAGGGGAGGGGGGATGTGATAGATTTATAATTGCATAGAACTCAATCAGTATCTACTATATATATGCGATATATGGTTGACGTAAAGGTTAATTGTCGAAATAAGAGACATGAAGTCGAAAAGTAAGTGCTGTAGAAGTTTATAGAGAGAACCGGGTTTCCATATTATGTTGCCTCCAGTTAAGATTTGACAACCTTTTGTAACTCTTCAATCATCCACTGAAATTGACATATTGCCTACGGTTTTATTGATGGTGACTTGGCTTGGTTTGTGGCATAGAATTTCTTCCTAACGAGCTCCGGAGAGAGTTCTATAACGACTTGAGCGCTTGACGTTTTAGTAGTGTTGCGGTATTGGTCGCCAGCTTCTACATGCTCTGGCATAATTAACCTTTACAAGATGATGGTGCTTTTGGTCTGAGCTTGTCTGATTCCCACCACTACTGGGGTAAGGTTAAAAGAAAGGTAGGCATTCAAATAATTTTTACTTTACTGTGTCTGATCTTATGTACTCCGTTTCTTCGTATCACTCTGGGGAATATTGAATTGATTGATGATTCCATTGATCGACTCTTCATCCCAACGACACAACAACCGTATGTAAATATTGAGCGGCTATTAAGTCAGCATTACAAAAACTGGTCCTCAAAGCTTTGGAGATTCCGTTGTCACCTGGTATAACTGAAGAAGTTCACACCGATGATCCCGCTCAATTTCTTCGGACACTTGTTTTAAAAGCCCAAGTCACCAAAGATTAACCAATTCAACTCCAATTTGCCTGAACTTCTTTGCGAAAAGCAAGAAGTAAGAAAAACAAGAATTTTTCAAGTGTAATCGTCTAAACCCCTTGATCGCGGAAATCAAAAACCGTTTCCCGACTTTTACTGTATCCAAAGCATTTGAAGACGTAATAAATTGGTCATGAAGGAAAAAATGGGTACGCTAAATTGCTCTTTAAAAAAGCGAAGGAAATGGAAATGTAATCTGTAAACTACGCAAGTGCTACGTTCAGTTTGTAAAATGCATAAGATATTATGGCAGATGGCTTGGAGGGTACCAGAAAGAAGTAAGATCTGATAGTTGTATATTTTCGAAGGAAGAAGTTGAAAAAATGTGAAATCTATGCATACATGTTTATCAAGCCATTGCTATGAAGGAAGGGACACTACTTTTACACTTCGCTTGGTTGCTTACAAATCTTTCTTTCATCAGAAAAGTGAGTTTGTCACTATTAGCAATAAACATAAGCATATGTAAACACTTTCAATATTATCACATAATCCCTTCGTAATGGTGATGGGTGATTTATATGGATAAAGGCCATATACCACTATAAAAGTATCAGACAGAGATTTGCTTTCAAGATAAAATAGGGTTGTGATACACTTTGTATTTCATTTTGTTCGAGCACCGTGAAGACTCTCTCTGTCCAAAATTATATCTACAGTGTCTCCTGTACAAATCAATAACATCGATGGGAAGCTTTGACCTGAACTCAATAGCCTATAAACTAAGGTGATTCAAACACTTGAATCACTAGTGGCTTATTTAGGAAATCGCGATCTCCAACGCATATTTGTTTGTTGACAAAATTTAAACTTTAAGCGAGCAGAATTACCTCTTAATACTAAGTTGGAAGCAAATGTATAAAGATTTCAGCTGTCAAACTGTCATTCCTAGAAGTCGATATTAATCCTTTCTTTTCTTCTATAACTCATCTCCACTTAAAAGAACCTGATAGCATCAAATGGAAACTCGCGGAATTCGGTGATTCAAAAACGCGAGTCAATAAAACGTAGAAAGTTTTTTTCCTACTAGTTTTTTTTTTCTTCTTCTTTTCCATATAACAAATTTATTAAATATGTCTAACCCCAAGGTCTTCTTCGATGTCTCTGCTAACGGCTCTCCTCTCGGTGTAAGTAGATCAAGTGTGTACGTGTAATATAGCCTTAGCTAATATGGGTTTGTGATATGTAGCGTATCGTCATGGAATTGAGAGCTGATGTTGTCCCCAAGACTGCTGAAAACTTCCGTGCTCTCTGTACCGGTGAAAAGGGTTTCGGTTACAAGGGTTGTACTTTCCACAGAGTTATCCAAGACTTCATGCTCCAAGGTGGTGATTTCACCAACCACAACGGTACCGGTGGTAAGTCCATCTACGGTAACAAGTTCGCTGATGAGAACTTTGCCCTCAAGCACACTGGTCCCGGTAACCTCTCCATGGCCAACGCTGGTCCTAACACCAACGGTTCTCAATTCTTCATCACCACCGTCAAGACCACTTGGTTGGATGGTAAGCACGTCGTCTTCGGTCAAGTCACTGAAGGGTAAGTTTCGCGTTTATTTCATAAACTTGTAAAGTATGTGCGTGTGTATTGATAAAATTTTGTTTCGTTTTAGTTTGGATGTCGTCAAGGCTATCGAAGCTCTCGGTTCTGGTTCTGGCCGTACCTCCAAGAAGGTTGTTATTGAAGATTGTGGTCAACTCTAAATTGCTTCTTCAATACTCGATAATGTTAAATAAATTTTTTAATCATTTGTTGTAATATATAAACTGATAAAGCGTTGTACTTTTTTACTGTGTAAACACTATGTAACCTTGTCTGGGATTCACTTGATTTAAGTTCACATAATGATGTAGGACCTATCCTTCAAAATCTCAACCTATTTGACAACGGTGTTAACTTTATTTGTATGGTGCTTGGGCGATAACGTATATTACCTCTTACCAAATTTAGGAAAGTCGCATACGTCGAAAATATTAGGTATGTACTCGCGTATGACTAAGGGCAACTACAATCACGCTGAAAAACGAGGTACTGATATGCGTGTTATGATGTGATAATTCGAATGGATCGTTCGCTTGAAACGGTAAATTTAATGGCCAAGACATCGTCGAATCGAAATACGTGTCGCTGTGGCGTGCAATTTTGATTTTCCCGTGCTTGGAAATAGAGTTGATCTTTTTACAATCTATTAACCTTAAAACCCCAAAATAAACCATGTCTATCAAAGGTGTGCTTATCGACCTCAGTGGTACAATCCACATAGACAACAAAGTTATACCTGGTGCTGTCGAAGCTGTTCGTCGTTTAAAAGCTAGCAAGATTCCATTCAGGTAAAACTTGAATGCACTCGCTTTCATTGCAGACATGACTAAATGCATTATGACAGATTCGCCACGAATACCACCAAAATATCTTCCAAGAAACTAGTCAATAAGCTGATAGATTTAGGTTTCGATGTTGAAGAGAAAGATGTAATGCACACGTCTGAAGTCACGGTTGTTGCAGATACTTAGAAATTTTTCATGCAGGTATTTACTAGTCTTTCAGCATGCCGTGATATGATCGTATCCAATAAATTAAGGTAAGAGCCAATTGATGGAGTACATGAAGATGGTGCTAAGTGACCATATGCAGACCTATGTTACTGATGGAAGATGAAGCACTTGAGGAATTTGAAGGCATAAAGACGGATAAACCTAACGCCATTGTCGTCGGCCTCGCTCCATCCAAATTCAACTATGAAAAGGTGAATATCTAGACGTATTCCTTTATCCATATCACTGAGAAGCCAATATATCTCTCTAGTTGAATGAAGCTTTCCGTATGGTCACTTCAAACCCTTCTGTCAAATTGATTGCAGTTCACAAAGCCAAATATTTTGCTGATAAGGATGGTAAACTTTCATTGGGACCAGGAGGGTT
Source organism: Mucor irregularis B50 (assembly GCA_000587855.1). Taxonomy (NCBI): domain Eukaryota; kingdom Fungi; phylum Mucoromycota; class Mucoromycetes; order Mucorales; family Mucoraceae; genus Mucor; species Mucor irregularis. Next base: position 202,136 of record KK076448.1, read on the forward strand.
TGTTCAAGGTAATTATCTGATCTACACCTGCTAATCGAATCACGTAACCCTGATAAGATTACTTAAGCTCTCGAATTTGCTACTGGCTTAACCGCAAGCGTTGTTGGCAAGCCTTCAGTTGAGTTCTTTAGACTAGCCCTGGGACAACTGTAAGAATAGAAAAGATACTGGACACTAATGCACAAGACACTAACAAGCTTTCTGTCTTTTATTATAGAAATATGATTTCTTCTCCTCAAGATGTTGCTATCATTGGTGATGACGTTTTAAGTGATTTAGGAGGTGGTGCAAAGGAGCTTAAGTTACACCGCTTTTTAGGTGAGCGATCAATAGAAAAGGGATTTATTTATTATGCAGAATACTAATACCATTTGTTTATTATGTACGTACATAGTTCAAACAGGTAAATACCGCAAGGAAGATAGTGATGCTAGCGAAGGAGTGACTGTATTCAAATCTGTTGTCGAAGCAATTGATCATATTGTATCTCAATATGAGAAGCAAGAATAGATCATGAAACGGATTTATCGTACCACTAATGAAAATAATGAGAAGAATAAAATATTGCGTTTTTTTTCATTTTTACGGCTTTTTTACTTTTCTAATATAATTTATTTTCATTTCACCTAATTAATAGTCGAACATTTACACTCTTTTTAAAAACTTCAGTACAGACATTCTATTCATTAAACACTACAAGTAATGTCTGGATTCGATCCTCAACGACGTCGCTCTGTTATAGGAGCGTCATCTCGTAATTCTTCGCCTAGCAACATTGAAGCTATTTCTTCGGAGCTCAAAGTAGGTGCGCGTGCTCAGGTACAAGGCAAAATTGGTCAAATTCGTTTTGTGGGTACGACCAGTTTTCAAACAGGGAAATGGGTCGGCATTGAGCTCGATGAACCACAAGGAAAGAACAGTGGTGTCGTTCAAGGCAAACGCTATTTCGAGTGCAGAACCAACCACGGTGTCTTTGTGAGACCCAGTCAAGTAAAAGTCCTTTCAGAGGAGGAAGATTCAAACAGTGATATCGCTGTTTCTCCCTCTGTTTCTGAAAGGGCACGTTTTGCTCCTGCTCAGGATCCTAACCTTGCTGCTGCAAGAAATATTCAGCAGCACCTCCCAGCGTCTTCTTCTTCAACTTTATTACCTTCTCGAATCACTTCACCTTCACGTATTAGTAGACTGCCTCTTACGCCAACAAGTAATAAAAAGACAAGCTCTTTGAACCGTAAATCAGCTTCTCCAACTGCCAGTGTTACTTCACGGAAGAGCAAAGTCACCTCCTCTCCAACCAGACCACGTTCCAATACAGCCACTCAAAAAGATGCAAAAGAGAATAAGCTCCTACAGCTAAGATTACAACAACAAGAGAGGCTTGCCCTTTTACAGCAACAACAAGAAGAGCAAGAACTATTGCAGCAAGAGGAGGAAGAAGCTGAGCTACAGAGAATGTTGCAAGTTTCTGAAAGGGCACGTTTTGCTCCTGCTCAGGATCCTAACCTTGCTGCTGCAAGAAATATTCAGCAGCACCTCCCAGCGTCTTCTTCTTCAACTTTATTACCTTCTCGAATCACTTCACCTTCACGTATTAGTAGACTGCCTCTTACGCCAACAAGTAATAAAAAGACAAGCTCTTTGAACCGTAAATCAGCTTCTCCAACTGCCAGTGTTACTTCACGGAAGAGCAAAGTCACCTCCTCTCCAACCAGACCACGTTCCAATACAGCCACTCAAAAAGATGCAAAAGAGAATAAGCTCCTACAGCTAAGATTACAACAACAAGAGAGGCTTGCCCTTTTACAGCAACAACAAGAAGAGCAAGAACTATTGCAGCAAGAGGAGGAAGAAGCTGAGCTACAGAGAATGTTGCAAGAAGAGGAGGAAATGGCTGCCGCCGATGCTGCTGCTGCTGCTACTGCTGCTGCTGCTGCAGAAACTGCCTCTCACCACCACCATCAACAACAAGTGGATGATGTCGATCAGCAATCTTTGGAGACTGAATCGAATGACGATTTATCAGACAGAGGGGTAGGGCTTGTATCTACGACTTCATCCACCAACATGCCTACTCGAGCAGCACAACAATCATATGGATCTTTAGCTGCCAACCTTCCTATTAGTAAATCAGATCAAATGATACCTTTGAAAGAATACGAGGAGCTTCGATTAAAATTGAAGATTTTGGAAAGTAAGAGGCAGGAGGATCGCGAAAGATATAGAGAACATGAAAAAGTAAAGGAGGAAGCTGAGCAATTTTTGACACTGAGAAATAAACTCCAAGGTAAATATACAAGCAAGATTTCAATTTAAGTAATTGGATGTTGACAAGAATGTAGATAAAATATCTGAACTTCAAAGAGAGTTACGAGAAACAAAGAGACAGCTGAAGGACTCATCCACAGATCAAGAATTATACGAAAGTAAATATAATGATGTGATTGAATCCCTTGAAATGATGACTTTGGATAAGGAAGTAGCCGAGGAAAAGGCCGAGAATTTGCAACAAGAAGTCAACGTTCTGAAAGATAAGATTGAGGAGATTAGTATTGATCTGGATGTGTTAAAAAAGGAAGCCGATATTATCAACCGTGTTCCTGAGCGGGATGGCGAAGAAAAAACCCCTCTAGAAGTAATTCAATTGGAAAGACATAACGAGAGACTAAAGGAGGCTCTCATGAGGTATTTTGTAGTGGAGTTCAATGCATCATTATTTATATACTGACAGCAATCAATATTAGACTTCGCGATGCTACCACGGCGAGAGAAAATGAATTGGTTGATAGAATCAAGGATTTGGAAAAAGACTCTTATGAACTTGAAGAAGTCAAAGGACAATATGATAAGGTTCGAGACAAACTTGAGATGGCAGAATATACCATTGAAGAATTAAAGCAACGATTGGATGATGCGTTGGGAGCCGAGGATCTGGTTGAGCAATTGACGGAAAAGAACTTGGTATTGACTGAAAAAATGGACGAATTGCGCATGATTAATGATGATTTGGAAGCACTCAAAGAACTGGCTGACGAGTTGGAAGAGAATCACATTGAGACCGAAAAGCAATTGCAAGCTGAAATCGGTATGTACAAAGTAAGCAATGTGGACTGAGTGACGTGTTACTAATAAGGCTTTGATAGACCATCGAGATATGCTTCTACGTGAGCAAATGGAAAGACTTCGTTCCTCTGAAGAGACAAATGCCGACTATGAAGCTACAATTCAACAATTCCGCGAACTGGTTACAACATTACAAAACGATCTTGAGCAGCTTAGACATAAGGAAGTTAGTCAACAATCTGAAAAGCGTACACTCAGTAGTCAATCTCAAGCCATGATGTCACTTAATATGCAACTTCAATCTACAGTGATGAAAGCGCAGGCTAAATCTATCGATTTAGAACTTAGAAAGCTGGATGCTGCACAAGCTAACGACCGCCTCAGCTATATTCAACAGTGTGTACGTGATTCTTTCTTCAAAACCGAAAACGATGCTATATCTTGTGTTTTACTATACAAGCGTTTAGTATTCAAATCAGAGCTTATCATTAAGCATTTGGACCAAAACTATCCTATCAGCGAAAAAATCATGGATACCGTAACTGAAAGTCTAGTTGCGGTGTGTGAAGCAATGTGGACTGAGTGACGTGTTACTAATAAGGCTTTGATAGACCATCGAGATATGCTTCTACGTGAGCAAATGGAAAGACTTCGTTCCTCTGAAGAGACAAATGCCGACTATGAAGCTACAATTCAACAATTCCGCGAACTGGTTACAACATTACAAAACGATCTTGAGCAGCTTAGACATAAGGAAGTTAGTCAACAATCTGAAAAGCGTACACTCAGTAGTCAATCTCAAGCCATGATGTCACTTAATATGCAACTTCAATCTACAGTGATGAAAGCGCAGGCTAAATCTATCGATTTAGAACTTAGAAAGCTGGATGCTGCACAAGCTAACGACCGCCTCAGCTATATTCAACCCTACTTGCCCGATTCTTTCTTCAAAACCGAAAACGATGCTATATCTTGTGTTTTACTATACAAGCGTTTAGTATTCAAATCAGAGCTTATCATTAAGCATTTGGACCAAAACTATCCTATCAGCGAAAAAATCATGGATACCGTAACTGAAAGTCTAGTTGCGGTGTGTGAGATGAGACAACGTGCAGGATGGCTTAGTGACTTGGGCAAAAGATTTGTCACATTTGTTCTCAACTGCAATCCTGTCACGTTTATCAAGATGGGACAAGTATATCACGACTTAGTAGGAACAGAGAGAAGATTGACAGGAATAGTCGACTTGCTGAGAACCGATGAGATCAACGAAACTGAATGCGTAGTAGAGCTTCAAAGAATCATTGCCCAACTTGAACACCTAAGTGAGATCCACCTTGTGCAAAGTGAAGCTAACCATGTGGACCAATTCTTTGGTTTGACGAGAGCTTTGGATTTGAACGCAGACAGAATGACAGTAGAGCTGACTTATGTCAAACAAGCCGTTGATAATGCTACATACAATGAAAGTAAGTACTCTCACTGAACAGAAAGCGATGTTTGGAAAATTGCAAGTAAACTTATTACATTTATGTTAGACATCACTATCACAGAAGGACGCGAAAGATTAGATTATGACTATTTAGAACCTTTGGGGCGACTCATTGTACAAGCAAAGAATAGCAAAATTTTGGCCAAGTAGGACTAATTTAGTTGAAAAAGTCAAATAATCTACTAACATTTTAGCGCACGTGTTCCAGGAAATTACTTCGTCAATTAGAGGACTTGTCTGAACAAGCTTTGACACTTAATTCTGAATATTTACACCGCTTCAAGACACTTTATGCAATCAGTTCTAAACTCAGCAAATTCTGTTATGAAACTTATAAACAAATATCTGCATACATCGACGCTAAGGTCGGAAGTAAAGAAGACATTAGCTTGGGAATTATTCAACAAATTGTTTACAATAAGGCGGATGAAATTCTTGAGATAGCGGAAAGTACAATGTGGGAAGCTTGTCTAAAAACCCTAAAATCATTAACTAATGAACTCGGTACAACCTTCGAGAGAATTTCAAACGAGAACAAGACTGAAAAGAGTAAGAGGGAAAAAAACTGTATTTTACATTAACGTAATCTTATATTCACTTTCTGTATTTAAAGTTGCTACGGGCGTTGCTCCTTGGATTCAACGCGCTTCCGATATGAAGGCAGAAGTAGTCATGAACCACGACATGGAAAGAAAAGTACAGCAGCATAGTGATGAAATCGTTAAATTAATTAAGGATGTGAAATTCAAGGTGAGACAACGTGGAAATTACTTCGTCAATTAGAGGACTTGTCTGAACAAGCTTTGACACTTAATTCTGAATATTTACACCGCTTCAAGACACTTTATGCAATCAGTTCTAAACTCAGCAAATTCTGTTATGAAACTTATAAACAAATATCTGCATACATCGACGCTAAGGTCGGAAGTAAAGAAGACATTAGCTTGGGAATTATTCAACAAATTGTTTACAATAAGGCGGATGAAATTCTTGAGATAGCGGAAAGTACAATGTGGGAAGCTTGTCTAAAAACCCTAAAATCATTAACTAATGAACTCGGTACAACCTTCGAGAGAATTTCAAACGAGAACAAGACTGAAAAGAGTAAGAGGGAAAAAAACTGTATTTTACATTAACGTAATCTTATATTCACTTTCTGTATTTAAAGTTGCTACGGGCGTTGCTCCTTGGATTCAACGCGCTTCCGATATGAAGGCAGAAGTAGTCATGAACCACGACATGGAAAGAAAAGTACAGCAGCATAGTGATGAAATCGTTAAATTAATTAAGGATGTGAAATTCAAGGTGAGACAACGTGGGCGTGTGATTAAAGCTGTGTTACTGAAATTTCATGGTAGGACCAAGCACTTCAAGAATCTAGTGTCAAGATTGAATTATTAGAAAAACGTATGGAAACGGTCAAGAAGCAAGCAGACCAAATCGCTATCTTGGAAGAGACTCTCACCAAGACACAGACTCAAGAACAAATGTACGCAGAGGCGGTGGAGAACTTGCAAGCCGAGTATGACGCATTAGAGCAAGAGAATTTACTACTTAAAAAGAATGCAGCCAAAAAAGAAGAAAAGAGATTATCAGTTCCTAAAAAGACCGAGTATGACCACCTGTCCGAAGATGGTGCTACGCTTGTTTTGGAAAACGAAAACATAAATATTTACGAGGTCAATGGCCAAATGGAATCATTAAAATCTGCAATTCGCTACCTACGTGCAGAAAATGCTCATCTTAAGGGCACTGATATCATTCGATCGCTTCAACTCGATGGCGTTGGTTTGAACAACAACAACAAACAAGACTCGATTGATTCCCAAACAAAATCATTACTTAGATCATTCGCTTTAGAAACGCGTATGCTAGTGAAGGACGTACGAACAGCAAGTGCGACACCCAAGGTCGTTCAACTGTCCTCCGATCGACGAGGCGGTAAATGGCAAACCGATAAGAGGTTACCCGATTATCAATACCAAACACAACAATCTGTGTTGTATACCCTTAAACAAAGATGTGACCAATTGAAAGAGAAAATGGTCCAGGTCCAGAAAGATCAGCATCAACAACAACATCAACATCAACCTTCATTATTGAGCAAAACAATCAAAGTAAATATATTATATTAAAAATAGCAACAGCAGCAAATCCGATTCATGCATAATCTAACTTTTTTTTATCAAATCGATAGGATAATAATCATAATTTATTACGAACACTTGCCAAGGTGCAAATACCACATGTGAATCAATCGAATGCTGCTGTTGCTGGCAAACGTTGTATTCAACTTCAAAGCATGATCGAATTTGAAAAAATTCATAACTTATTCATTCGTTGATTTATTTTGAAAAGGCATGCGCATTCCACCGCACTCCTCAACAAAATAAATCCCCATTAAATAATATTTCGCAAAAGACATGCATTCTTTAAAGAAGTATAATTTGTAATAACAAAATATTTATTGATGTTGTTGATAGAAAAAGATATATAATAAATGTTGAATAATAAAGAAATTAGAAAATATGCAAAATAATCAAAAGAAAAGAGAACGAAACAAAAGTAAGAAAAAAAAAAGAAGCTATTCGGGATGATATTTTTTTGTGATGGTTTTGAAAGTCTTTTTTTGAATGTTTTTGTGCTTTTTGTCGTTTGTTTTTTCAAATAAAAGATAAGAAAACAATTAAGCGTAAGTGGCGATAGTGGATTGTTGAACCTCAGAGATAGGAGCCTTGAAATCTCCATGGTTGACCTTCTGAGCACGAACATGCTTTAAGAATTCTTCAAACAAATAAACAGTGTCTTGAGGTCCACCCTTAGCTTCAGGATGGAATTGAACAGAGAAGATGGGCTTGGATTCGTGTTGAATACCTTCGTTAGAGCCATCGTTAGCGTTCACAAAGAGACGCTTCCAACCCTTGGGCATAGCGAAAAGGCATGCGCATTCCACCGCACTCCTCAACAAAATAAATCCCCATTAAATAATATTTCGCAAAAGACATGCATTCTTTAAAGAAGTATAATTTGTAATAACAAAATATTTATTGATGTTGTTGATAGAAAAAGATATATAATAAATGTTGAATAATAAAGAAATTAGAAAATATGCAAAATAATCAAAAGAAAAGAGAACGAAACAAAAGTAAGAAAAAAAAAGAAGCTATTCGGGATGATATTTTTTTGTGATGGTTTTGAAAGTCTTTTTTGAATGTTTTTGTGCTTTTTGTCGTTTGTTTTTTCAAATAAAAGATAAGAAAACAATTAAGCGTAAGTGGCGATAGTGGATTGTTGAACCTCAGAGATAGGAGCCTTGAAATCTCCATGGTTGACCTTCTGAGCACGAACATGCTTTAAGAATTCTTCAAACAAATAAACAGTGTCTTGAGGTCCACCCTTAGCTTCAGGATGGAATTGAACAGAGAAGATGGGCTTGGATTCGTGTTGAATACCTTCGTTAGAGCCATCGTTAGCGTTCACAAAGAGACGCTTCCAACCCTTGGGCATAGCAGTGTCGTTCAAAGCATAACCATGGTTTTGAGAAGTGATGTAACAGAGACCAGTATCAACATTGAGAGCAGGTTGGTTGTGGCCACGGTTACCGAAAGGTAACTTGTAGACTTGGAGACCAGCGGCCATTCCGAGTAAAAGGTTACCCATACAGATACCAAAGATAGGCTTGTTCAAAGTCTCAATAGCAACCTTGATGTTTTGGATAGTTTCACCACAGGTGGTGGGAGAACCAGGACCGTTAGAAATGAAGATACCATCAAATTGATGAGCAACAGAGTTGAAATCATAATTGTAAGGTAAAACGGTAACGGCAGCGCCACGGCTGACAAGACAACGAAGGATGTTTTCCTTAACACCACAATCAATAACAGCGATCTTGACATCACCCTTAGGGTTATAGTTGAGAGGAACCTTAGTGGAAAAGTGATGTAACAGAGACCAGTATCAACATTGAGAGCAGGTTGGTTGTGGCCACGGTTACCGAAAGGTAACTTGTAGACTTGGAGACCAGCGGCCATTCCGAGTAAAAGGTTACCCATACAGATACCAAAGATAGGCTTGTTCAAAGTCTCAATAGCAACCTTGATGTTTTGGATAGTTTCACCACAGGTGGTGGGAGAACCAGGACCGTTAGAAATGAAGATACCATCAAATTGATGAGCAACAGAGTTGAAATCATAATTGTAAGGTAAAACGGTAACGGCAGCGCCACGGCTGACAAGACAACGAAGGATGTTTTCCTTAACACCACAATCAATAACAGCGATCTTGACATCACCCTTAGGGTTATAGTTGAGAGGAACCTTAGTGGAAACCTTAGCACACAAGTTTTCGACGTTGGGGTTGGGGAACTCAATAGAATCGATGTTGTCGTCAAGGGCTTCATGACCAACGCTGATTTGAGCCAAGGTAGAACCTTGATCACGTAAGAGTTGAGTCAAAGCACGAGTATCGACACCGCTGATGGCAGGAACGTTGTAACGAGTACACCATTCACCCAAGGATTCGACAGCAGTCCAGTGAGAGTATTCAGTAGCGTAATCGTTAACAATGATACCTTGGACTTGAATTTTATCGGATTCAAAGTACTTCAAAAGACCGAATTCGTCTCTGACTTGGCCAGGAACACCATAGTTACCAATGAGAGGTTGGGTGAAAACCAAAATTTGACCAGTGTAAGAGGGATCAGTCATGGATTCGGGATATCCGACAAGAGAAGTAGTAAAGACGGCTTCACCAAAAGTGGAGACAGGGGCACCGAAAGAGATACCAGAGAAGATTTGACCAGTCTTCAATTTGAGAGCGGCGGGGAGAGGAGCGTTGTTGATAGTGCTAGGCATTTTAGATGTTTAAAGTTTTACTTAATTGATGATAAAATGTGTTGAGTGAGACTTGATAAAAAAAAATTCTTGATTCGAAAGCAATTTTTTTTTTTGATAGTTTTGTTAAGTTAAGTTTTCTTTTGATGTAAACTTGTTATAATAATTAATAGATGTGTTGTTTAGAAGTTGAAGATGTTTAGAGGAGATTGGCAGAGGATTTCCAAACTAAATGAAAAATTGAGATTAAAATTTTTGATATGTTGGAGTACGAATTATAGTACTTACTTTGATCGCAAATATAATCGGCTGAGCACTTTTCGTAAGCGTGAATATACATAAAGTTACGTCTTAGGTAAGAACGGTATTGATATTGCCTATGCTATTGTAATTGATAGTTTAGGCTTTGTTAAAAAAGTTTATTTTCTGACAAAGAAGAAGGAAAAGAAGAAGAATAAATCTGGGGAAAAATAAGAGTCATCTAATATACCATCTAAAAAAAAAAATGTGACCGTTTTTAAGCGGCGCTCGTTGGTCTTTTTTATTCACGATGTGTCATACAGCGCAATATTTTTTTTTCATAATTAAAAATCCTTCGTGATTGATTGGTTACTTTTCGAGATAAGAAGAAGGAACCAACAAAATCAAGGGAATTCATACTAAAAAGGCTTTAGTCGCCCTTGTATTTACAAATCATCCTAACTAATACGCGATCAGCAAAGAGCAGTGATTCCCCGCTTTTTGGAGTGAAGGACTGGCTAGTAAAACAAGTTCTAACCCTCATTCATATCAAGGTTTCTCATCAAATATGCGGACAACAAGAAAACATGCTAAGATGTTGATTTTTCGGAACTATTGCATCAAAACACCTTGGATTTACGCCGTGCGACCTTTTAAATTAAATAGGGGCACCACCATCGGATAACCTTATCTACCACTAGACGTTGTTGAAAGAGATTTTATAACCTCTAACCGTAAACCCGTATACGAAAATGCTCCTGCATGTGATAGTAGAGCCACTTCTTCAACGTGCTTCTTATTACATTTAACGTCTCGTAACTATGTCCGGACGACTACTTGTACTATAGATTTTCTCCGATGACCATCCACACTAACCTTTAATGAAATCTTATCGACCCCAATTCTTGTATGTACCAAGAACAAGTATACTATGTCTTATCGCTCTTTGTTAAGGCTCCTATGCATTCCTTGAATCCAATCTTACCATTGTTCTATTCGATTGCTGCCCAATTCCTGATTTAGTATGTGCTGACAAAGAAGAATATTGTGATTGGTAAATGGAACACTCTATTCGCTAAGCAAGAATAATTCGTGTAAGTATAATCCTTCCCTTTGCTCGATTATCAGGACAGTAAGTGATATATTACAAAATGACATGGACGGCTTTCTTTTTCGATTATGTGTTCAACTCTTCAACATATTTTGTTCGTTGTAGTTGAAATAAAAGATTATCGCTTAGAAATTTATGCGGTTTTAGTGCCCTTGAATCGAAACCAATTAGCGAAAGACAGGACTTATAAAATTCTATCATGATACGTCCCTTGCGACCAGGACTTGATATTTTTCGGAGAACCCAGTGCTTGACGTGGTCAACTCTATGAGATAGAATGATTTCATAGAGGAACTTTTGTTGAGAAATACGCTGCTACGATTTGCATAATGCATTGTGTTATTTTGCTATTATATTTCAAAGTGCAACGTAAATACTATGCTGCTCAAAAACAACGACCACGAAGCTGGCATATGTACGAGTTACTTCATGTCAAAATCTAGTAGTGATGCAAGTACTATGTTTACGTTATTAATCTATTCGACAAAGATCTGTCACAGAGAACAAGTTGTATATTTACAAGTAATTTTTGGCATTAAAATAATTGTACAGTTAAATAAACAGAAAAGGTTTTCCTCTTGTGTTTGCAGTACAGTATCGACCGTTCCTCGAGTCTCAACTGACATCTCGACGCATATAAAATACATTTTGACTCTTTCTAACAATACTAAATGTCAGTACAATCAATTTGGTTTGTAATTTCTCAAATCAGTTGCATATTGGCTTTAAAGAATTATTATGGTTTTTGCATTCATATTGAGCTCTTTGACGATTTGACGATATCAATAATATCTCTCATAGGTGATGTTCTTAGGAAGGGGGGCTTTTGTTGTAGAGCTATCAACAATTAACGTTTAGCCCTCAGACCCCCGATCGATATTGATCATTTGAGCCACTATTTTTCTTGTTTATTTAAAGTCACTTCTTCAGACATTTGCAAGGACCAGCTTTCCACAATACTTAACGTTTAATAGCTTCCGTGTATAATGCTTTTTGCTATTTTATCAGTAACTCTTTTGCATAAACACTTTAAAAAGCTTATTTGGCAGGTGTTTGAATCGCCTATCATTATGGAGTTACATACTCCGGTGTCATGCTTACTGAAGCATTCTGCCTAAAAAAAGAGTTTAACAAATTAATTAAGTCTCTGTGTAACCGATAATATCCATCAAGTACACTGTACTTGATTGAACAATTTGATTAAGGAGTGGAAGAATCAAGTTGGGCAAATAAAAGATAATTGTATGACGTGATGTCAACTCTAGTAATTAAAACTATCTTGGTGGAGAATACAGATAGTTTCTGACGTGCTTTTGAATACACACTACTGCGTAGACTATAAGCCTCCTCTACTATCGTGACAGTTCTTATTGAATAAATACGTAAAGTGTCTTTTTTTGTTAGTGATCTAAAACGTAATTAGAGTTTCCCCTCGGTCATAGATGCGCTTCAAGCCAGATATAGCAAAAGTAACATTATCTGCAATTGAAAAGTGGGCTACTACTACATGTTGATGAGGACATCCTGCGCCTTGGTAACTTTAATGAAATGAGACTCAGCTTAATTTCGAAGCAATTACAATAAAAATATACCTCCGACATTTCGTGGTAATTACACCAAATTTAACTAAGTAATATGCAGTTTTTCGGTAAAAGGGGCCTAAGTATCAAAGATTGATATACCATGAGAGGGGCATTTTTAGTGTCTGATCATTTACAGGACTTAAATGATGAAATTGCGATGTCCAGTATTGAACAAGGGTTAGGCGGAGACGGGCGGTTCCCGCGTTATGCTGTACAATTAATATAAAGATCTCGGCATCTTTGCTACAGAAAACAAGTGATTACGGGTTTTTTAACAATCACTTGAAGCGACGGTGGCAAAACGCTTATTTTTCCCTTCTCTGTGCATTCTTCTACCAATTTTGGGTTGTTAAGCAATGTGATTTATACATTTTGATCTATTAAAAATGATGTTAAAACAGGCAAAATATCTCAATTAGTTGTTCCTGTACAACTGGTAAGAAGCAATTCAATAATCGGAGTTCTTGTATACATATTATTTAGTCTTGCTGCCTCCCTTTATTTTAACGAAAAGAGCCTTTTAGTGTTACTAGAGAATTCTTTTCTCTGGTATAAATGCTTTAGAATTTATTGCCTTTTTCTCTTTTTAATCTCTCCACACCTCTTTTTTTCTTCTTCACTCTACAAGAAATCCCTTTTTTGAATTTTTCTTATCTTTTTTTCGACAAAAGATTACTTCCTTCTTCTTTTTTACGCAATCGTTAAAAAAAGGAAGAACCCTATCCATTCATTAAACTTCTTCGACAAAAACAAAAAACAAAAAAAAGTTTACAGCAAGTAAGATATGAAATCTCGCATTGTACTGTTTTTGGTTGTTTTAGTAAGCTGTTTGCTTACTGCAACTGATGCAGCAACTTGGAAATTTTACAATTGGAATAAATACCAAAAAGCAACTGTCGGTCAAGGCTCAGTATGGGATAAACGTTGGGGTATCCCTGAGCATGGCGGTTGGCTTTGGTTTTGGAAAGGTGCCGATAAGTTGAAAAATGTTGTTGTTAGAGACCCCACCAAGAAAACAAAGGATCTTGTTCTCCGCGTCGTCTACCCCGCTGGTTCCAGAAATCCTGAAGTTAACCCTAATGGCGGTCTTGGATTTTTAGCCCAACCTCTCAAGATTTCTTCCAAGACAAAAACGGTCACCTTTCAATACAGTGTTTACTTCCCTAAAGGATTCAAGTTTGTTCGTGGTGGTAAACTTCCTGGTCTCTATGGTGGCCACGGTGAATGTACTGGTGGTTCTGATTCTAATTCCTGTTTCACTACTAGGTAACTTCTTCTTTGAGTAACTACAATGTAGCACAAAATCAATTAACAACATTTTTGATATAGACTCATGTGGCGAGATGGTGGAATTGGTGAAGTCTACGCCTATTTACCGCATTCTAAGCAACGCAAAAACCTTTGTGACAACAAAGTCAACATCTGTAATCCCGATTATGGCTTCAGTTTAGGTCGTGGCAAATTTAAGTTCCCAACTGGTAAATGGGTCTCAGTTCGTCAAGTCCTTACTCTCAACACTGCTGGAAAGCAAAACGGTGTACTTTCGCTCTATGTTAACGGCAAGAGAGTAATGACCGAGAAGAAATTGGTTTTCCGCACCAACTCATCTGGTCGCGTTGTTGGTATCAGTAAGTATTCCCATTTGTACTAATAAAATGTAATGAAACTATGTGTACTAAATAATGCATCATTTTTTTTTTCTAATAGTGTTCCACACTTTCTTCGGTGGATCTGATTCTTCTTGGAAGACTCCCAAAACTCAATACTCTTACTTCAAGAATTTCTCCCTCAAGACATAAAATAATTATATATTGCCCTTTCACCCCCTCCCTATTACATCCTCCCATCCGAAACATCTTATCGTCAACTTATATTCACATTTTCATTAACAACGGTTACAATACACAAATTAACCCGCATGTTGATGATAAAACGTGTTTGTATCAACCTCTTTTACTCGTCCTTTTTTTTTATTCTTAGAAGTGTTAATGTGTACATATGAATGAACCAATACCATAATAATATTTGATATATTAACCCACTTATATTTTGATTATTCATGATATCATTGTTGGTTTGCTCAGTCATATATATGTGTACTAAATAATGCATCATTTTTTTTTCTAATAGTGTTCCACACTTTCTTCGGTGGATCTGATTCTTCTTGGAAGACTCCCAAAACTCAATACTCTTACTTCAAGAATTTCTCCCTCAAGACATAAAATAATTATATATTGCCCTTTCACCCCCTCCCTATTACATCCTCCCATCCGAAACATCTTATCGTCAACTTATATTCACATTTTCATTAACAACGGTTACAATACACAAATTAACCCGCATGTTGATGATAAAACGTGTTTGTATCAACCTCTTTTACTCGTCCTTTTTTTTTATTCTTAGAAGTGTTAATGTGTACATATGAATGAACCAATACCATAATAATATTTGATATATTAACCCACTTATATTTTGATTATTCATGATATCATTGTTGGTTTGCTCAGTCATATATTAACAACCATTATGGTATCGAAATTCGATAGAAATCAGAATTTAAACCTAAAATAATTTTCTGTCATTGCCACCAATTGTTTTGCAAACACTACATGAGATAGAATAACAAGAAGGGAATTGAGAATTGTAAAAGAGTCTAAAATGTGCTTCTGTTGATTTTTCAGGAACCATCTGGGTTCTCGGTTGCTTGTGTAACGTTACACAAAACCAAAAAGGAAAGCGAAAAAAATAGTTTTGGAGAAAGCGGGGATTGAACTCGCGACCTTTCCTATGCGAAAGGAATGTGATACCACTACACCATTTCCCCAAACCGCAAAAATTTTTTTCTGATGTTTAATATAATTTATAAGCAAAAATTTGTGGTCCGATCCGGACATAATCCGGACAGTCACGTGTTACTACCTTAAAAAGGTTATTTCGCCGGACATGTTTATCAGCACACTCGAAGAGTACCAAAAAGCTCACTGATAAAGCAGCACGAAAACCAACATATAGCAACTATGAAATATTGTACTTGCGAATTTATAAAAAATTTATGACATGGAAGATTGCCAATGATTCAAATGACAGATTTTCATAGAGACCTGACTACTACCTGTCAATTATGTCGAAATTTAAAGCGTTCATCTTTTTCTGACAATTTTAGGTACATCTCAAAAATTATCACCGTCAGAACATAGCTTTATTTTATGAAATAAGAAACTATGCAGCGATCTTCTCAACCCCATAAACAATTGCTTTTACTTAAACATAGTAGTCTAGACTTTTTTTGATCGCGATTATCGGAACAAGGCTTCGCAGCATCGTTCCTGATTTAGTTGGGTGTAGCACTTTTTACCATTGTCAATAGTACGGCTTTTTAGAAAAAGGGGAGTCACTAAACTAATGTGCTAGCTTAATTGTTATTTTACTTTTTTCTTTTTGTGGAAACCATCTCTGCCTACTACTGCTTTGACATTCACAAACTGGGTAAAGAAAAAGCGCTATAAATATTTCGTTGATCCATAGGCGATATTAAATTTAGAACAGTGCCATACTATTATGTTGCACAGACCTTTATGTTGAAGGAATTTACATGCAAACTCCTGTCTCACAATGCAATTAACCTGCATATTCACGTCAATAGGGTACAACTACAGTCATGTAGGTGCAGTTTGCATCAGAACCATAGCCTACCGTTTTCACAACTAATATGAGAGTGGCTAAAACCAGTAATAAAATTTTTCTCAAGTATAGGTTTTGTTTGATTTTAACGGTGACGGTGGGGTGTTTCGCAGTCGAGAAATGTTGTGAGCAGACAACAATGGCTCTGTTTAATTAAAAAGGAATTAAAAGGGAGCAACTTTAATTTAACGTGTCTATACGCACAAATACTGACAAAACGTTTTGTGATACATATGTTCCGTATCCATCTCTTCATATTTTTTTCATAATGGAAAGCCGTGAAAGATACCCTCTGTGCTTATCGTTTCCGGATCTTCAAGAGAAAAATAATGTACGCGTGCATCTCTTCACTTGAGAACCACTTTGATTATAGCATAGACTTTATGTATGATTTTGCTTTCCCCTATTGTAGAGTAATGTGTGATGTCTCACGTATCAGTGCATTGTTGTAAAGTGTACCACGCGTTTAACAATGAATGTATGTGAGCAGAGAGAGAATATGAAAAAAACGTTACTCTGGCCGGCGCAGTGCTATTGTTGTGATTTGTAGACTGTATCGATAGCGGACGCGTCGGCCCTTGGTAATTATTATTTGTTTGCAATTAGAAAAAACAATATTAATAGGGAGGTGATCCCTCCCTCTTTTCATTGATTCCCAGCCACTATTTTCATCATAATATAATAGCTCCCTTCTGGCATTTTACGTTTCCCCCCTTTTCTTCCCCACTTTTTACTCTTCATATTAATTACAGTAACAATGATGATGTCCTTGATCTTGTATACACTTGTAGCTTTAATTTATTTGATACAACTTATTGTCGAATCGCTGTTATCAACTCCATCATTCATTTTCAAAAGATCATTATCAACAAGGCCAACAACAAAAAGAGAAAGTGTTGAAGAATCCAATGAGTCATTATACCCAAATCCAACAGACGATATCAACAATAATGATGGAGAAGAGACTCAGCAACAACACGATCAGTTATTATCCAGTGCGATGGAATTCATTCATTCATGGATCAGTGTAACAATCAAAGATAAAGAAATGTTGTCCGATTCATTGAACGCCAAATCTATTATATTAAACCACAGCTCAAGTTTATTCAACAAGGAAAACGACAGCTACGCTTTATCGTATTCATTGTCAGTACTAGTAGCTTCAGCAATCAACTTACCAACACTTTCTTTACAATGTATATTATTTTTAACACAAGCATTTCGCGTTTCAACAGTGGAACTGCAACAATTTGTAACATACTCCTTGACCTCAGACTCTATGCATCAAATCAGTGAGTCACAGCAACAACCAGAACTATTGAATCGCGAACATTATACTAATGTGAATTCAACGAACGCCATTGTGGAGGATGAAACAACATCAGTCTCCATATTAGAGAAACTGAATCACCTACAAGCTGAATTAAGGTTAACATTACCTAACCATCATGTTGTACCAATCATTGTGTCACCAACATCATCATCTACATTGTCAAAGAGAGACAGTATTGCAAGCATGATCTCATCCAGCTCATTTACCACAAACAATTCCACCACTACGTCTATAACGTCAAGCTGTGATGATAGATACTCACAGTACGAATTATTCAGTTTCAAGGAGGACGACAGCACTATCCAAGAAAGATTAAATCCTTTTAAATGCAACTCATAATGACGTTAAGCAATTCAAATCGCGCTTTTATGTGGTGAAATCCAAGATCGATGCTACCTTGAAATATGATCAAGACTTTAAATACATTCATAAGAACCGTTCTCTTCAGGTAGAAAATGCAGTGAAAAACATCATACAAAACTGTAACTTTATGGAGTCACGCTTGATTCAATTCCAATCTGAATATGTATTTTCACAACTGTATAAATTTATTTCAACCTTTGTCACAGAAACAGAGGAATTCATTACGAAATTAGCTCGAGAAAAAGCAGTGCTTGATCATGGCGACTTGATGCATTTAGAATCCCTGGTGAGTAATAATATCCATCTTACTCGCGCCTTATCGCAAGCCTATTCTCTTCCACAAACAACAGAATTATATGATAGCAAGATCACAGAGTTATCAGACAAAAGCCAAGATTTATTCGATCGATTCAAACTTATTAATGAAGCATGGAATAAAGCCAACGTAATTAAGTCGATGCTAGCAGATGGTAAAGCCATTCTCTCAACACTTGAGCTATCCGACGATTCTTTGTCTCTGCATGGTGAGCAGTTTTTTCAAACAGTCAACTCTGTGCAAGCCGGGATATACGCAAACGCTTACAAAGAGTTCCAATCCTTATCCAGCGAGTTATTTGTTGACGCTCTGCACAAGGCATCTCACAAAACTTTATCTTGTCAAGAAAGATTAGTGTCCGCCATGGTTGATTCTGCAATGGAGGACCTGCAAACATTCAAGAGCGACCTGATAGGCTGTACTTTAATCATTCAAAAATATCTCAGCAAGCAAGAGCTGAAGAGAGATATCGACCATATTTCGCTGTGGTTAAAGTCTTTTAAAAGTAACCTTGTTACTTTCTCTTTACTGAATGGTGACATGTCGCCTTCTTCAATAGCTTTCAAAGAGGAATTATTTAATTTTCAAGTACAGTATGATGAATTTCTCCTTTCTGAATACAACGATATTTGTGATTACTTTACAAGATACTCCAACGATATGATGGACGAATTATACAAAAAGAAAAACATTGAGTTTGACTCCTATCAAGCAGATGACTTGAATTATCAACAGCTGGGCGATATTCATTTGTACGAAGAATACCAATGGTTTGTTGATCTGCAAACCTTATGTGATGAAACGAGTCGCAGCTTGAAAGTATTGAATGCTTTTTACGACAGTTGAATAAAAAAATTAAAGTTCCCCCACGATGAAAAAAATCTAATTTGAAAGTAAGCCGCAGTGTCACAAGCTGTTACATTTTTTTTTCCTGCTTGCTGCTGATTCTTTGATAGCGCGAGACATAAACCTCTGTCATGTCGGATCTATTTAATCAATCAACGGACAATGACCAAAACACTACAGATATACCCTTTACAATGGAGGATTCCATGAATACCCTGACAAATCTGTCCAACACACCATTAAACGAAGAAGGCGACGACGAAGAAGATATGGCGGGAGTCTTGAGAGCCTTGTTGGAACTACATCAGCTTGACATTCGTAATAATAGCCTGGCATCGTACGATAACGATCGTGCTACCATTGAGCGAGCCATAGAACTTAATGAAAAGTTACAGCAACAAGTCAATATACAAATTGCGCTTATTGATTCTAAATTGCATTCGAACGCTAAAACCATGGTAACCTACAACAGCAACGACCTCATAGCCTAAGATAGGTTTTCTCACTTTTTGATTTTTATAGACAGAAGCAAGATATTCTGGAAATGCCGAAAATCGTTTTGGCCAGCGCATTTATCTCCATAGAGAGTACGAGAACAAAGTGGACTATTTCGATAAAAGTGAGCTGAAAGAAGTAGAAGAAGAAAATGTATGGCAACTATCGGCAAATAAAGAGCCCGGAGAAGAAGATTCTTTTAATGGTGAAGAAGAAAACGAAGAGGAAGAAGAAGAGGAGGAGGAGGAAGACGATGATACAGGTGCTGATAGTGAAAAGAAATTACCCAATAAAGCTTGTAAGTACACTTTTATCCCATTTGCATATGTGCCATGTATCTGACAACTGTGATTGTAGGGTCGAGAAAAGAGCGACAAAAGTTGACTGCCGGTATTTTATCAGAAGCAAGGAGAATCATCGCCTACGATCATTTAAAAAAGTACGTATCACAGAGAGAAACCTGCCAAAATAACATGAAAATACTAATATACGACATAGGGGCGAAGGATGGCGTGTGTGGGATGTGGAAAAGATCGATAAAGAAACACTTGAAAACTTCCCTGTCAGCCGTCTTGATTGGAACAGAATCAGTACCATTCATGTTCATTCACGAACAGCAAATCAATGTCTTATGCAGTGGACAACGCAAGAGCATCCAATTATCAACAAAAAACCATGGTCTAAACAAGAGTCAGAACAACTCGCTCAACTTGTTGAAAAAATAGGTCATGGACAGTGGGAGAAAATCGCCACTGATCTAGGCACAAGTCGAACCATTTCTCAGTGTTTCTCGCATTACATGGCAGACAAAAATTACAAGAGCGCTCGAGCGTTAAAATGGACACCAGAGGAAGACAAAAAATTAGCATTGGCGGTCAAAGTATTCGGTAATTGTAATTGGCAACAGGTGGCTGCTATGTTAAAAGGAAGAACCGGACAGCAGTGTTTACAACGTTGGGAAAAGTCGATCAATCCTGCAATTAAAAGATCAAGGTGGACACCTGAAGAAAGCGAACAATTGAAGCGTGCAGTGCAACTGTATGGAGCCGGAAATTGGGCGAAAATCCAGCGTTTGCTTCCCGGCAGAACAGATATGCAATGCAGAGAAAGATATGTCAACGTATCTCAGCCATCTGTGAATAAAAACAAAATCACAGAGGAAGAGCTCACACAGCTGGTGGCATTGGTGGAACAAATTGGTCCCAAGTGGTCATATATCGCAACTTTCTTTCCCGGACGAACAGATAATTTTGTTTTTCGACAATATCACGCCTATGAAAAGAAATTGGCAGCAAACAAAGCACGCGAAGGAGATGACGCTGAGGATAGTACTAGTAGTGAAAAAAGAAAAAGCACCCCTAAAAATAAAAGAGCGCCTAAAAAAGCTGGCCAATCCAGTAAACCTGCTACTAAAACTACTCGGGGACGAAAAAGAAAGGCTGATAGTAATTCGATACCATCAACACCAGCATCCAATACTGAGGACGAGGTTCCAGTGGAACGAGAGACTGTAAATAAAAGAAAACGAAGTAAAATAGTCGAATGTAGAGAAAAAGAAGAAGAAGAACAAGACTCCGAGGAAGAAGCAAAAGAGGAGGAAGAGTCTAGTGAAGATGAATATAAACCTCCACCCGCCAAAATCACAAATAATGCAAGAAGGGTTTTGACAAGGCGACAAAAGCAACAACAGCTCTAATTAAATTAGCGAAATCGGTGGCTTATAAGTTTTCGAAAGTCCATGATTATGTATATTTTTTTAACCCTTTTCTCTTCATATTGAAATAAAGTATTTTTGTATATATAGAAAATGGTAATTTGACAATAGCTGTGTATGACTTGACGAGAAAAACTAATATTTATATAGTCTG
Organism: Mucor irregularis B50; assembly: GCA_000587855.1. Classification (NCBI taxonomy): domain Eukaryota; kingdom Fungi; phylum Mucoromycota; class Mucoromycetes; order Mucorales; family Mucoraceae; genus Mucor; species Mucor irregularis. The sequence goes on from KK076448.1 coordinate 223,356, forward strand.
ACAAGAAATCAGCACCTAAAGAAAACTTGAATTGGAAGATCAACTACCTTGCAGCTCAAGTAAGATTAACAATATAATGACAACGTCGAATCAATCGATCTGACTCGACAACGATAGGTTGGGGAGAAAACGCACATGAAAACTGCTATTATTGCAGCAGCAAGAACCAAATACCAAAAAATTCACAGCGCTGAAAGTCGTGGTATTGACCCACAGGCTTTAAAGGAAGAGCTTTATAATGCTAGAAAATTAAAGCTCGAATCCAAGTTGGTAAGGACGATAATAAGTATGTGAAGACAAGGAGCGTCGTCGTATTAATTGAATAACAGCATCAAGCTCGTAAAGATATCAAGGCTGCTTTGAAAAAGGGAAAGCAAGCCGAAACTCAAAAGCAAATCAAGAAAATCAAGTCGTCTCGTAAATTACTAGAGCTGTAAGTTTTTGTGATACGCCATGAACAGCCTTATTTTTGAATTCTAAGTTTTGATTTGAATAGTCCTGAAGAAAAGCAACCAAAAAAGAAGATCACAGCGGAAGAAGTGGAAGGATACGAGAAGGAATTGGAGATTTTAAAGAATATTGATCTTGATTTACTTGTTGAAAAAGTATTGAAGAGTAAACTCCAAAAGAACGCAACACTGAAAAACGAAGAACTGATTCAAGACTTGATTCAATCATCGTTGAAACCTGTGGATAAGAAAAATGATCAATCAACACAGAATATCGAATCGAGATTAATAGCTCAAGAAGAAGTGACAGCTGAAATCGGAAATACAATGACAGCTTTCCAACATATCATTTCAGGTAACAACGAAAAAATTGCAAAGAGAATCGAGGAAGAAAAAAAGAAGAAGGCCGAAGAGGAAAAGAAGAGGAAGGCAGAAGAACAAGCTGAGGAGGATAAAAAGAATACCAAGAAGCCTAAAATTAAGGATGGCAAAAAGAAGAATAAGGGAGAAGCAGGCACTTCTGAATTCATGGAGACCTTGGGTGTGTCTGATGATGAGGCTGATGACGAGAACTTTAAAAAGATTTACGAAGGTGAAAAGAAACCCAACAGAGTGGGTCAAAGAGCAAGAAGAAAGTAAATGCTTATATTTCAAGGGAGAATTAGAGAACATTTTGTACTGATTATCGCCTTTTTTTTAAGACAATGGGAAGAAATGTATGGCCGTGAAGCTAATCATATTGCCGCTGAATTCAAAAAGCGTGAAGAGAAGCGTCTCGCAAATCCTGATTACAGACCAAAGAAGAAACCTGCTGCTCCTAAACCAGCCGCTCGTGCAGCACCTTCCGAACCAGTGCATCCATCTTGGGAAGCTAAGCGTATTCAAGAGGAAATCATGTCCAAGGCTTTAAGCGGAAAGGGAGCTTCAAATAACAAGATTGTTTTTGATGACTCAGATTAATTAAAAACGAAAATCCACCTTATTTAAGAGTTTCTTTTTCTTTTCTTTTTGGTGTTGCATGCTGGAAAAAAAAAAAAAAAACTTGACAGCGGACTCTGAATGTATTGATGCTGCCGTCGCCCTTCAAGTTGAAAGACGTCTGCATAAATTTGGGATGGCCACAATGATAAAATATGAGCTGATAAATTGTTATGATACTATATAGAGAAGACATTGCATACTACTTTAATTATGGAAACTAGCTTGCTAAAGGAATTTATGTCTATTTTATTAGAACATCGTATCATTTTAAGGGTTTGTGAGACCTTTAATTACATATGATTGTCGCACAGTAAACTGCGGGGAAAAATAAGGTTAAGATTTTGTTATATTCGGAAAGTGATTTGAAATGACCAGAGTCAAACCGCAATCAGCTCCTCTGCGAGTAGTAATAAGCCGAGAAAGAGAGAAAGAGAAAAGTGAATACGAGAAACTCCCCCAAGCCTTTTATTAAATTGAAATGAGCCTTCTTAAATATCAACACCTGATTGTTTATGACACTAATACTCTGTGTTTGCAAGTCATGAAGTTGATGAAACATTAACGCAAGCTGACACACCAATTCATTCGAAGTGGATAAAAAGGGAGCAGCCGAACTTCCTTTTTAGGGTCTTACGCTATGTAAATCCAAGTTGAAAAGAGGTGTTTACATGATAATGAATGACCTCATCATAAGTCCATTATCCTCCAGGACAACCATTACATACAGTTTATAGTTACACAGCTCCTTTACCCAATTGTCTTGCTCTTTAACAGGGGAAACCTTTTCCTGGGAACCTTTTAACTAAACTTAACTTTTAACCTGCAATGCGACTACTAAAAGTGAATACGAGAAACTCCCCCAAGCCTTTTATTAAATTGAAATGAGCCTTCTTAAATATCAACACCTGATTGTTTATGACACTAATACTCTGTGTTTGCAAGTCATGAAGTTGATGAAACATTAACGCAAGCTGACACACCAATTCATTCGAAGTGGATAAAAAGGGAGCAGCCGAACTTCCTTTTTAGGGTCTTACGCTATGTAAATCCAAGTTGAAAAGAGGTGTTTACATGATAATGAATGACCTCATCATAAGTCCATTATCCTCCAGGACAACCATTACATACAGTTTATAGTTACACAGCTCCTTTACCCAATTGTCTTGCTCTTTAACAGGGGAAACCTTTTCCTGGGAACCTTTTAACTAAACTTAACTTTTAACCTGCAATGCGACTACTTCCTTAGTTTCTATCGTTTATAAGTTTGTGTCCAGTTATACTTCTTCTTAATTGCTTGATTACGTTTATTGCAATACAGAATGACATTTATTGTATTACAACCATAAAACGGTACCCACATCAATGAGATAAACACCTTCTTTTACAATTTAAGTTTACGTCATACATGAAAACTTTCTTCTGAACCATTAAAATTAAAAAAAAAACGTTTCCCTTTTCCCTTCTTCTCTTTCACATATAAACTCGATTCCTCTTTTTTTTACAACTTTTTCCTCATCCCTCTCCCAATTGGAACATTAACTTATTTGCGTGCCTAAGTGCGTTTGTGTATTTGCTGGTCAATGTCGAATCATACAAAAAAAAGCAAACTGTCACCTGGAACAGCAGCAGCAACTTCTGATATTCAAATTAAATACGATTTAATAAAGACGCAAAATAAAGAATTAACACAGGTAACAATGACTATTTTATCAACCACCCCACATTCATTTTACTAAATAAGTAAAACGTAACAGCAAAATAAAAATTTAATCAATGACTTGAATCGTTCGAAAAAGCGTCTTTTACAAATAGCAAAGGAGAAAAAGTAAGTTTAAGATTTGTATTAAATAAGATGTCAGGATAGTAATAAGAGAAGCTTTATTTAGTATTCTTTTAGATAAATTATTATTTTTACAACAACAACAACAACAACAAAACAAAGATTCATCCAATTTGGAAGAAGTGCATCAGCAACAAGAAGTAGTGTCTCCTAATTCACCAACTCCTACCAACACAATAAGTTTATCAACAAATGAAAATTATACTTTTTCAAAAAGAGATCGGGAGCCAATAGTAGAGGATAATAGTAAAGTCGTCAACTCCTCAAGACCGAAAAGAATGAGAAAAGACCCTGTAGAATCGAAATTAAGAAGAGTTCAACCCTTGGAACGAGATGCCAATGGCCAATATATTTTACCCGCAAGAGTTGGAATTATCACCGTACACTCTTTAGGAAAAGTTGTACCTATACCCACATACCACAATGATCGTTATATATGGCCACCTGGATTTAAAATCAGCAGGTAATATCCATAATATCGAAAAAATTCCTTGTTTGTGCCTATCATTCATATTCTTGCCCAAAAAATATGTATAGAACTTATCTCAGTATGGTGAATCCAACTCTGAATACAACATACACTTGCTCGGTCGAGGAAAATGGAGAGCAAGGGCCAAAGTTTAGAGTGATTGCAGAGGATAGTCCTGATAATCCAATCGTGGCTAATTCAGCGACAGGTGTATGGACGGCGATTGTGAAAAGTGCAAACGAAATTAGAAACAGAGAACATTCAAATTCTGGTACTTGTAGAAATGATTGGATGAGAGCGTATGTAGGATTCGAGTCTGACTGTATTTTATGTGTTAAATGTAGCTTCAGGACCTGATTATTATGGATTCACACACGCGACAATTGCAAAAATGATTCAAGACCTTCCTAATGCGGATCAATGTGAAAACTACGTATGGCAAAAATTTGATACGATGCATCAACGTACCGCAGCCGGTGTGGCAGCAGCAGCACAAAAGAAAATTGCCAATTTAGAAATTATGGGTAGCGCCAACAAAAAGCCCTCCAAGGCCGATATCAGCGCTGCATTAAGTAATGGACCCGAAGGGTTCTCTCCATCCACCTTACTTTACGATAAACAGCACCTGCAAAAAGAGCACCCGCAACAACAGCAACTGCAACAAGAAACAGCAGCAGCAAAGGCAGAACCTGTCAAGTATTATAAAAAGAGCTCTTTGCACGAGATCATGAATACCCCCGACGAATTGGAATCTCAGCAAAAGCAACAACAGGATTCGAAAATGTGGAACAATACAAATTTTCACTATGTCTAAAAATTCAACCAAGTCGTCTAACTTTTATTTTGTATAAATACTATTTATTTATTTTTTATTCTTGACATATCTTTAATCATATCTTTATTAGTCAAACTTTTGTAATAAACAACACATTGTATGTATGCCTTTTCCCCCTCTTCTCCTTCTTATTCCACGACCCAAAATTAGGATGTGTGCCTGAAATTAAAATAATAGATGAAGCTCAGTCAACAATTGCTCCAGCGAGCGCAATTACATATTATTATTATGCTCTGTCAACTACCAAAAGAAGTACGGATATAGTATTAGAGTTGATATTGTCCTTAAATTGAAAGTATTCCCCAAAGGTACATCAATGTGTGAGGTAGTGCAGTTTCCAATTTTCACCAAGTCGTAAACACTATTACCTTACGAAGAGGGTCGTGATAATAACTATGGTAATACATATTTTGCTTGCTACATTTAGTCAATGACACTTGATTAAACGGTAGTAACTCTGGAGCGAAAAAGAAAAAAAAAGGCTACTACTACTTAAAGACAATAAACCGCAAGAGTAAACACTGTTACCTGTTAGCTACAGACGAGCACATGAATAACCACTGTTTTATTTGTCAAAGAGATAAAATAAAGTAACATTTGAAGTACTTCCCTCCTCAATTTTTTTGTCCCTTTTCGCACCTTTCGTCTATGGACCCCGGGAGGTTTCCGTTTTCTGAATATATAAGAGAAATCCAGCACACCTTTTTACTACTTGTTCATTGGCCATTGTTGCCTTTGAATAAAAAGTCGTACCTAGTTTTCTTGAAAATTTGACTTTTAAAACATTTTATCTGATCTTGCTCGATCCCAAGTAGTACATGACTTTTTTTCTCAAATGAAAAGATAATAAACATCCACGGATCACTGGAGCGATTGTGCATACATTTCCCACATTTTACACACAAGTCATTGACATATTTTCCATGGTAACCTTGGATTATATTTGGAAGTTATTACCTATTTGGTTACTTGATTAATTTCCACTAGTCTTATGAATTTAATTTGGCACTATCCCCATAAAAGATGTGAATAGAGGGCGGTCTTCTATTTCGAAGGTGATAATGAAAAGCACGTAGGCAAATGAAGAATAATACAGACCCATCTTGATTCATTTTTTCTCATTACCTAATCCGTAAATGGTTGAAGTTACCCGGTTATCGATTTTACCATTATCATTATTAATCTCAATTTAGGAAATGCGTTCCTCATCTGTACTTGAAAATCTCATTTATGCGACGTATCATTGAAGTCAACTGATACACATGATAGTAAATCGTCTTTAGGATCCCATTTTCGGTCTGTAATTATAGAACGTATAAAATTTTTTCTTATACCCAACATGATATGCAAGTGTGTATATACTATGGTTGTTCCACATTACAAATTATTGTGCACGGCATGTATTTTAATAAAGAGGTACTAGTAACCATGAAAATTTAGATGTGTATAAAAGGGAGTCGGATTTTTGTAGTTTTTGTTTATTTCATCTCATCCGCATTCATTCCAATGAAGCTTACCGTCCCTGCCCTCCTTGCTCTTGCTGGCTTAGTATCTGCCGCTCCTTCCAGTGAACTCTTCTCCAAGAGACAAGCTCCTGTCTGTGATCGTAAGTATGAATGGGTTTGGTAATATGAAAGTGGGTGGTATACTAATTTCTCAAATAACAGCCAACGTTTTATCATGCCACTGGTCTGGCACTGTTGACTCCTGCTGTTCTCCCAAGTATGGCTTGGTTGTACTTTCTCTTCAATGGGCTCCTGGATGGGGACCCGCCGATGAATTCACTGTCCATGGTAAGTAGTAAGGTAGAGACATCACATTTTGCTTTCCAGGCTAACACTTTTACAAAAAAATTAAGGTTTATGGCCCGATACTTGGTAATATACTAATTGCATTATCAATGTTTACCATATCGCCAATTTTACTTATCTTTTTGTTGATTATGATAGTTCTGGTGGTCAAACAGGTGCTGATGGATGTGATTCCAGCAGAAGCTCCTCCACTGTTGGTACCATTATCAAGAATGCCAACTCTACACTCTCTACTCGCATGAACACTTTCTGGCCCAGTAACACTGGTGATAACAACAAGTAACGTACAGATTGCCTTTCTCAAAGTTATTGCCACACTAATTACGTTTCCCAATCTTAGGTTCTGGTCACATGAATGGACCAAGCATGGTACTTGTGTTAGTACTCTTCGTCCTACTTGTTACGGCTCCACCTACAAGCAATACGAAGATGTGATCGATTACTTTGAGGTATGTGATACTACGCACAACGGATTAACCATAAGATGTAATTACACGTATACTTAATCCTTTTTTTTTCTTACTTAGCAAACTCTCGATCTTCGTGATACCTACGATTTCTTTGGTGCCCTCAAGTATGTATACTCATTACAATTCATCTGAAATTTATTACTAACGGTTGTAACTTTTATTTAGCAAAAATGGTGTTTCTGTTGGTAGCTCTTACAATGTTGAAACCATCCGTAGTGCTATTGAAAAGGAATACGGCGCTAAGGTCAAGCTTGACTGTAAGAGCGGTGTCTTGAACGAAATTCACGCCTACTTTTACGTACGTGGCAAGGACGGTTACGAGCTTACGGATGCTCTTACTAAGGGTACATGTACTGGTGCTGTTAAGTTCCCCAAGAAATAATTTTTAAAAATAATAATAAACACTTTAATTGTACAACTACTATATTTTTTAAAAAAAGACCAATGTGTGCGCTTTATTTGATCGTTAACTTCAATTCTCGGTTAAAGGAATAATGCTATCAAGTTATTAATGTACTACCACGTTGCCATTGTTAGTGGTATCGGTTTCGTGTCTCACAAACAATTGTGCAACAGTGATCGAGCGTTTAACTTGTGGTAAATCTAAATCGTACAATTGCCCATAGATGATTTGAGATTCAATGTGCCTTGATATTGTTGTAGCAATTGGCAGAAAAAAAGTATGTGGTTCGGCCCCTATCACATTAATTACAAAAAGTCGCTCCTCTCTTACAGCGGTGGTTATGATAAAACAAACTCAAGATAAAAAAAGTATTAAAAAGCTAATTTTATTATTGTTGCAAAATATACATAAAGAAATATAAATCAAAAAATATGGTATTGTCTAGTTTCCTTCTTCTTCCAACAAGATCTCCCAGTCGTCAGATTCAGGTGTTTGGTTATTGTTGCTAGTATCTGTTTCAGTATTTACAATGTCTACTTCTTTATCTGACTCGCTCTGTGTTGTTGTTGCTTCAACAGCGACTTCTTCATTCGTGTTATGTACAACCGCTTTTTCTTCTTCATCGTCGTCACTAGCGGACTTATTTACCACAGCTGTTGTTGTTGCTTTGGGTGCTTCGATCCAGGCATCAGTGACAGGTCTATAAGGGTTATCGCCTCCAACGCGCATCCAGCCGTCGTCATCGACCGTTTTAAGTGCATCATAAGAGTTGACAAATAATCTTCGTTTAGTAGCTGTTGTTGCGGATGAACTAGCTGCTAAAGCTGCAGCATTTTTCTTGTCTTCAGCGAGTTGTTTTTCGCTCCAAGTGACTTCGCCCTTTTGATTGACCCAACAACAATCGACGCGGGCTGCTTTGCTTTCATTGGGTGTAATAAATGCTGCTTTCACAGACTTCTTTAATTGCCATATAATATTTTCCTTTTCGTCCATGGAAATACTGTCGTTGATGGAGGGAACAACAATGGCGTCGTTGTCGTTGACCCATTTGCTGTTGAAGTGGATGGTGTCTTCGCCAATCTTGATCAAGGGAACCAAGTCTGCGTCCAGTTCGAGCTTTGTCAATCCAAATGCCATGTCGGTGAGGTACAAGGCATTGACGGGTTGTCTTCCTACGGAGCGACCGCTGGTATCGGCCTCAATGCCTTGTGTTGTTGTGGGAGCGCGCATTAATGATGGGTTACGAGCGGCTCTTGATAATAAAATAGGAGGCACTCTGCTTGGACCCAGAGTCTTGCGGATAATGACACTGCGCTTGGGTTCCTTGTCGATTGCTTCAGTGGCCACATTAAAATGAACGGCGTAGCGATGAATAAAGCGACGATATTCAGCTCTCATAGGCTTACAGTGAAGGTTCTTCTTTTCGGGATCTTGAACAAATTCGATCAACGAGTTTTCCATGTGGCGACACCAAGTAGCATTTCCGAGATAAAATTCACGCAAGGTATCGTCGTAATACCCAAGATCGTCAGAGGAGAGAATTCTTGAGCCTCCTTCTGATACAGATCCGGCGGGAGATGAGGATGGGATACCAGGAATATCATCACGTTTGATGTCAAAGGCCAATGCGAGACGACGGTTACGAAGTACCTTGGCACAAAAATCATTACAGTCCAAGTCCTTCTTTGATCCACTTGATTCAAAAGTAGCGTTACAAGGAATGACAATAGTGTTTTGTCCACATTTACAACTGGCTTTGATTCTTGCAGTACAAGGTTCGCTTTCAGGACAGGCGGTGTTGTTTCCGTGGCATTTAGCTTGGCAAGGATGACCACAACTTCTAGTACCACCGCACACTTGAGTACATGATTCCTCAGGACCGAGGCAAGGGCCACTATGACATGTCTTGGGACATTTATGGTTACATCCTTCCAATTCCTTTTCACAGGGACGTCCACAACGGGGTGACTCACGGTAACAAGGGACGTTCTTCAATTCAGTCTTTCCACACAGACAATGACGGGTGACAAGCACTGGACAGGGAGGACAAGGCTCATCATCGGGATGACAGTTATGATTCAAGAAGCGGATGTGACCACAAGGGTTGGGACGAATACAAGGGTAAGGACAAGGAGGTAGCTTTGTTCCACAACGTACGGGAGGTTCAAGACGTGTACGTGTACAGTTACAAGTGACTTCGTCAAAGGTAGCTTCTAAGCAAGGTCTACATTTTCCTTTATGACACATATCTTGACAACGATGATTACCACAAGAAAGCAGTTGATCACAGACCTCGGGACAATCGTGGGCATGTTCCGTACCGACTTTTCTTTGACCCTTCACTTTCATGGCAGGACAACACTCTACTCCACAAGCATGTTTACCGCAGTTTCTAATCGACTTACACTCACGATCACATAAAGGAGGTTCACCGCCAGCAGCTTCACATACGTTGGCGCAAGTATCTTGGAAGGAGGTGGATTGACAGCGACAAGGTACTTCCACTTTGACTTGACAAGGAGGACATTCGCCGGTATGGCATTTCTTGGTACAGGGATGGCCGCAGAGACCCACCTTATCACAAGTTGATTCACAAGTAGGAATAGGGTCTGTACATGAAGTACGGTTTTCACCGTTGAGTAATTCGGGTATAGTGTGGCCCCCACAGGGACAGGTTTTGATGACACTAGGATCGGAAGGACACGATTGAGAATTAGCAGTGCAAGGATGGCATGGCTTCTCACAACGATGCTGACCGCAGGTAAACACACTATCTCTTATAATTAGCTACTTTATCGCACACCACTTTATCATTTTATCGCACACACTTACGTATCACATTTCTCTGTACAGCTGTAATGACCGATATGTCCGCGTAATTGAACTTGCTTACCAGAGCCACATCGAGCCGTGCGTTCATGTCTTCCACAATAACACGACTGTACTTCTTGTATCTCACAGGGAGGACATAAACCGGGATGACAGTTCTTTTCACATCGATGCTTACCACAGCCCAATAATTCATCACAGGTATCAGTGCACGAGTATCCTTTAGTTGAATAATCTGTATCTACACATCGAGATTGTTGTGTATTGTGTCCACAATAACACGATATCACGGGTCCCATTAAACTACACGGAGGACAAGGTCCTGGATGACATGGCAGCACGCATTCGTGAGGACATGATTTATGACGTTTACACAGTTGATCGCAGCTATGAGGTGTGTTGTATCTTGATGCTTCGGGGTTGCGTTGTTTGCCACAGAAACATAAATAATCTCGTGGAACGGATGTGCGGTTGTTTTGACAGCCGGGACATCGCCAGCCTGTGATGGCAGTATTGGAAGAAGGTTCTATCATTTTCCATTGACCAGTTAGTCTATCATTGTTCACACACACACACACACACACTATATAATTTACCTTTTAAAGAGCGCGTAGCCCAAGTTTGAATACAGTTCAAGTGGAATACGGCCCAACAACAATCACAACTCCATACATGGTGGGCAGGTCGCACCACGTCCATACAAACCATACACTCGTAGGAAGCGGTCTTTAACTCGTGAGTCAAGATAGTTGCCATGTCGTGATCTCCTGGAGGTAATTGAGCTGGTTTTCTCGATCTGTTATTGTTGTTGTTGTTTGACTTTCTCTTTGATGGCGAGTTAGCAGGTGCTGAGGGTTCTGCAGAGTCATCTTGTTGAGTGGTGTCAGTCAAACGACCTTGAGCTCTATTTTTGCTAATACGTGCAATAGAGTTATTACTATTGTTGTTGTTAGAAGCTCTGGGCTTGTTGTGGTGCTTTTTGCTTGCGGGCTTCTTGTTAGTTTCAGTGCTGGCTTCACCTTCAGCCGTGGCGGGAGGTTTAGGTGTGCCTGCTTCGGTAGCGTTGACTACGTTGGGGTTATTCTTTTTTCTATTTCTGCCTCTATTGTTTCTACGTTTCTTTTGGACAGTATCACCTTGACCTTGAGTAGGTTTTGATGACCCGGAGGCATTATTATTTGTTGTTGTTGTTTGAGTCACTGGCTGTTGCTGTTGCGCGAGGACTTCAGTACTATTACTACTGCTCATAAATAGGTGAATATGGAAAAGAGAAAAAATACAACTGGAGTGTATACAAGGTTTATTTAAATAGTCGTGACTGCGGCGTCAAAAAAAGAAAAAGAAAAAAATAAGCTAATCTTCTCTTTTTTGCTGCGGTTTTTGCATTATGTATTATCGTTGTGCCTAAAAAAAAAACTTTGTAATTCAGTCAAACGTCCCGATACACCAATTAACTTTCTTACCTGATAAATGCCTGTGTAATAGCCGCAATAGTACCATGCCATGATTAAATTAGAAAGTTCTTCTACATTTGATAAAATAATTAGTTTGTTTTTTGTATTACTGAAAAGTCGCTTATTCAAACCTTGGCTTGTGGGTAATGGCGGCATTGGCGGTAAAAATGATGACTGTGATGCTGCCGCTGGTGGTGGTATCTCTTGTTGACTATTTGACTATTGTAATTTGACAACATTTTATAAATTGTACTTGGATAATAATAATCCATCGTAAATTACCTGTGTGTTATAATAATCATGATATGGTACTTCTTTAGGTAGTGGGGCTTTCTTTGTCTTTCGTGTCACTGGCTTCTTGGAGATGTGGCCACTGTTGGTTTTTCTATATTATCGTTAGAGTATTACGTAAGCAAATTGTCTTTGACTCTCCACTGTACCTTAGCGTGTGTCGAAACGGCGACTCTTCCTCTTCTGCCTCTCTACTTTCACTGGAATACATTTTCTACAGAGATACATACGGTGTGAATACTCGAGTAAGAGAAGTAAGAAACTAATCACTGCTCTTACTCTAAAAGCTTCGACATTCTGATCCCAATGTTCAATCAACTCTGAATCGTCCCAAGCATCGTCATTCTACAAGAAAAAAGGGGTTCTAAGCGAGTTGTGAAAGTGAGTAAAGCTTAGAAGCGTACCTTGGTATCGCCTGCAGTGAATAAGACGGTCCCCACTTTGTAAGGGTCGCTTTTTTGCTTGGATTGATTATTTTTGCCCATATTTGAACCACAACAAATTAAAAGCGTGAAAAAGCCCAATGCAAAGAGCTTGAAAATACAGTCAATTCGTCAAGTCATTTTTTTTTATTATTTCTCAAGTATTTTACATAGTAAGTGAAATAGCTTGATTACAAGTCCTATAGCGTAATCCATTTGTATTACTTGCTTGTCCTTTAGCTGCTACCCTACTTGTACTTTTGCTTATACAGAGATCACTTTTCCTGAAAAAGTGTCCGAAACACTATGGGGATTTCACTACTTTCCAATCAGATTTGAGGTTGTGACTTTGCTGGGTCGCACAATTAAACCCATACTCACCCGCACACACACATGTACACAAACTCTCTACAGTTTTTTTAATACTTTCCCTTTCTATTTACTGTACATACATATAAGCAAAGCGAACGAAACTCTCCAGTAGTGTTAGCATCACGAGTCAATCTTTTAATCTGAAAGAACAGTAAACAAACAATATGGAGGCGAATAATCATCAACATCAAGGGAGCGATATATTAAACGAGCTTTTAAAGAGCGTAAATACACCACCTCAAGAAGAAGAGGAAGAAGAAGTTGCCAAGCCTGAAGCAAAGCCTAAAACAGTGACTACAGAAGTTAGACAACTCTTTATTGGCAATGTGAGTTCCTTCTTTTTTCTTTTCTTTTTTTTTTAACTGTTCACTCACACCCGTCTGTTAGTTGCCTTTCCGAGTACGTTGGCAAGATATTAAGGATTTATTTCGAAAAGCTGGACATGTCGTGAGAGCGGATGTAGCTCTTAATTATGAGAATAGGTCAAAGGGTCATGGCACTGTGTTATTTACTAGCGTAGAAGACGCTCAGAAAGCGATAGGCAAGTTATACATATTATCACTATTTATAAATTTTTATTAATATTTGTATAAATTTGATTAGATATGTTTAATAATTATAAATGGCAAGGACGTATTTTAGAAGTAAGAGGAGATCGTGGATTTGTTGAAAATAAGAACCATAATGATGAACCATCATCCTCACCTGTTCAGCGTGATAAGAAGGTAACAGTTTGAGTGCTTTTTCTTTTTTTTACGTCACATGTATCATATTTTAATCTACTTTTTATACAGTTGGTATCACCATCACCTTCAAAGGCATCACCATCACCTGCAGTTGATGTTAAAAAGGAAATTTTGGGGGGAAAAGAAGCAGAAGCAGCAGAAACAGTAGTAGTAGAAAGTACTGATGTTGAAAAGAAACAAGTGAAAAAGGAGTCAAAGGAAAGAAAGGAAGTAAAGAAGGATAAGGAAGGACAAGAAGACGTAGTGAAAGAAGAAGAAGAAGAGGAATTAGAAGACGATAGTGATTGTAGACAGTTATTTGTTGGAAATGTAAGTTTATATATGGGCATAGTAAAAAGGAACGAATATATTAATCTCTATAATATCAGCTCCCCTTCCAGTGTCAGTGGCAGGACTTGAAGGATTTATTTAGAAATTCAGGTCGAATTTTACGTGCTGATGTTGTATTGAATTTTGATGGACGTAGTCGTGGTTTCGGAACAGTTTTATTCAGTTCGCATAAAGATGCAAAAAGTGCAATTGGTAACTGTGTATTTCGGAGTTGATGGTGCGTTTATTAAACTTTCTGTATGTTACACTAGAGCAATACAATGGATTTGAGCTACATGGCCGCATTTTAAGGGTTCATTTTGACAAATTCGCTGCAAGTCATGCTAAATTTAGAGAGGAAGAAGCAAATACTTTTGGCCAAAGACAAATTCATGATCCAGCATCTGTTGAATTACTCCGCCAGACTTACTTGCCTCCTCCTCCTCCACAACAACCTTTACTTTCTACTTTACAAGTGCAACATCATCAACCACAGTACAATTACTATCATAGTCAAATGAATACGACTGCTAATACTAATATGAATGCTACTGCTACTTCTACTGCAACACATAGTACTTATAGTCCTTCCATTGCTCAACTACAACAACAACATATGCCCTTTACAGACATGTATCATGGAGCTTATAATCATAATGCAATGTACGCACCAGTAAACAATTTTGGCTATCAACACTCTCCTTCATTTACACATAATACTACTGCAACTACTTCTACTACTACTACTACTACTTCTACTTCTAATAACACGCTTTACAATCCTTCCATGTACGGTTATCATAACCAATATTGGCTTCCATCACAACAGCCACAACAACACCACCCTCATTCTTCACCCTACAACGACCTTTCCAGCTCAATAAACGCTCTTCATATTCAAAGTAATAATACAACTACGACGAGCCCAGATTCAGCGGGTCTGAACAGCAACAACAACAACAACAATAAACAGGATTGGTATCAATGATTATAATATAATAAATTGTGGCTTGGCTTTTTTTTCCTTAACATGACTCACAATTATTTTTTTTTTTTTGCTTTTGCCTGTATTTAAAAAGGGTTCAAAAAGGACACTTGAATATTTTTTTTTTTCCTACTTTATACATATAAATCACACACCATGAGTTTGACAGTTGACTCCAAGAATATTCCTGTTGGTGTCTTGGCTCTTGTTGCCAAACACAATTTAAACATTACTGTTCAAGCTGGTTCCGAAACCTCTTTGAAAGTGGACTCCATTACCTTCAACAGTGCTTCCAACGCCGTTCGTTACGTTATTCGCGCCAATAACCTTTTGGATGAAAGCAACGCTGAGAACCAAGCTATTGCTCATGCTCTTGACTTGGCTTTAGCTGACAATGTCGAAGCTTTAAAGACACTTGTTGCCGCCAAGTCCACCCCTTTCTTGGGTGGTGCCGAACCCAGTGTTGCTGACTACGTCGCTTGGTGTGTCTTGAGACAAACTGGCTCTGACTATGTCAAGGCCGTTGAAGCTACTCCCGCTGCTCAAGATGCTCTCAAGAAGGCCGAAGAACTCGCTGCTTCCGCCCCCAAGGCTACTTGTGAAGTACCTGAAATTCCCGGTTCTGACCCCTCTTCCAACCCTATTGATACCTTCAAGAACATCATTGCTGCTCAAATTGCCGCTATTGGCAACATTGATCCCGTTGTTGTCTACGGTGCCTTGGATAACCCTCGTTCCGTTGAAAACGGTGATTTAGCCATTGCTTTGCCTCGTCTTCGTGTCAAGGGTAACCCTGCTGCCATCGCCAAGGAATGGGCCGCTGCCTTTGTTCCTAACGACTATATCATTGAAGCCGCAGCTGCTGGTCCCTTCTTGAACTTCCGTTTCAACAAGGCCCTCTTGACCAAGTTGACCTTGAACATGGTCTCCAAGAGTGTTGAACAATATGGTGAGAACAAGGCTGGTAACGGTAAGACTGTTGTTGTTGAATTCTCTTCCCCTAACATCGCCAAGCCTTTCCACGCTGGCCATCTTCGTTCCACTATTATCGGTGCCTTTGTCCGCAACATTTATCACGCTAACGGTTGGAAGACTATCACCATGAACTATTTGGGTGATTGGGGCAAGCAATACGGTAAGTCTTTATACAGAAAAAAAAAAAGTGGATCGTGTGCTAAATGTGTGTGTGTGTGCGTTGTGTATGGATAGGTCTTTTGGCTGTTGGTTTTGCCAGACATGGTTCTGAAGAGAAGCTTTTGGCTGATCCCATCAAGCACTTGTACGACGTCTACGTTCAAATCAACCGTGATGCTGAAGCTGAACCCACCATCCACGACGAAGCCCGTTCTTACTTCAAGGCCATGGAAGACGGTGATGAAAATGCTCTTGCTTTATGGCGTCGTTTCAGAGATTTATCCATTGTCAAGTACAAGGAAGTGTATGCTCGTCTCAACATCAACTTTGACGTGTACTCTGGCGAATCTCAAGTCGGTAAGGGTATGGCTGAAGCCATGCAATTGCTCCACAGCTGTAAGATTTTGGAAGAATCCGAAGGTGCTTTGATTATCAACATGGAGAAATACAAGCTCGGTACAACCGTTGTTCAAAAGAAGGACGGTACCACTCTTTACCTCACCAGAGATATCGGTGCCGCTATGGAACGTTACGAAAAGTACAAGTTCGATAAGATGATTTACGTCGTCGCCTCTCAACAAGATCTTCACTTGAAGCAACTCTTCAAGACTTTGGAATTATTAAAGTTCGATTGGGCCAGTAAGCTTGAACACGTGAACTTTGGTATGGTGTTGGGTATGTCTACTCGAAAGGGTACTGTGGTCTTCCTTGAAGATATTTTAGAAGAAGCCAAGGAGACCATGCACGAAGTGATGCGTAAGAACGAAAAGAAATATGCCGAAGTGGAGGAGCCCGAGAAGGTTGCTGATGAGATTGGTATCTCTGCTGTCAAGATCCAAGATAACTCTGCTCGTCGTATCAAGAACTACGATTTCAACATGGATCGTATGTGTTCTTTCGAAGGTGATACTGGACCTTACATCCAATACGCTCATGCTCGTCTTGCTTCTGTTGAACGTAAGAGTGGTAACGTCATCAACCACGATGCTGACTTGAGCTTGTTGACCGAGCCTCAAGCGATTGATGTCATCCGTACTATCTCTCAATACCCCGACTTGATCAAGAGTTTGCTCGCTGCTTATGAACCTTGTAACGTCGTCACTTATGCATTCAAGTTATCTCACGATATCTCTGCTTGTTTCGAAAGCCTTTGGGTTAAAGGTGCTGATCCCGCTGTTGCTGAAGCCCGTTTGCTCTTGTACTGGTCTGCTCGTATTACTCTTGGCAATGCCATGCGTATGTTGGGTTTGAGACCTTTGGAGCGCATGTAAATTTTATTATTCCATCCCACATCCTTTTTTTTACTTTAAATAGTTTTCCCTCTCTCTCTTTTCATCTTGTGTATTATTTCCTTTATTTTTATAATCTCATTCCAAAACAACATATTATCAAAAATAATAAACAAAAAAAATTTTTTTTTTTCTGACTTACACTGGTGTAACTTTGTACCTGAGCGAAATATTTTTTTACCCTAAATTGGAACAACTTATTCGCCCAAATTCTAGGAACCACAAAATCGAGATAATGACCCACATCCTATCTCAATCAATTAAGGAATAGAGTCCTGCAGATAGTGCATGAGATAAATCGTATGCATACGCTATATATACCTGTTATGAAGCACTTACTAAATATACTGTGCGGAGAGAAAAGTTGTTGTCCCAAGCAGGACGAGTGTTGTAAAAGTGTCACTGTTCATGCGTATCAGACATGTAAGACTACTTTTAAATACTAAAGCGAGCTCCTCTTCTGTAACATTCCCGTTAGGAACAAAATACTGAAATGATCTGCAATGACCTGAGGTTAGCAAATGATCATGAAGCGTTATAAATATTTGAGTTGGATAGATACATTTATTAAACAACTAAATCATTCGTATTGAATGTAAATTAATAGTAAATTAGAGTGTGAGTGACATAGTAAAGAAAAAAGGAAATAAGATTGTACAGGTGTAAAAAAAAAAAAAGTGATGCAATTAAAAAGTAGGTTAGTTTTTTTTTTTTTTTCGCGCAGAAAGTGTAAATTAAGATGAAAATAGGATGAAAAAGTTTTTATGGTGTTGTTCCAAACTAGAATAGTAGAATTAGAATTTAAAATTCTTCAATTGACATATTTCAATATAACTTACATAATTGCTTGGGATGATACCAATTGTACCATCTGCTTTACGGGCCTGCCACCAATTACCGTTTCTATCAACAATATCTAAAGTTTCTCCTTTATCAAAACTCAATTCGTTAGGATCGTCAGGATTTGCTTGGTCTAACATAAGAAAAAAAAAAAAAAGAGAGTAATATTAGAAAAATGATATAAAAAGAAAAAAATACATAGAATTCCCTTACAGGCATGTAAAGCTTGAACCTTCTCTCCATAGACGACGTTATTGCTTTGGTTATGATGTTGAGGTTGAGGCATTTCTGTGCCGATGGCAGAGGGTTGAACAGTGGCTGTTGCAGGGTGAGTGGGTGATGTAGCATTGACTGTTGCGTTATGACTGTGATCGTAATTCGTGTAGCTGTGAGCGCTATTGGCAGTTCCGTAAGGGGCGGCTGAGTCAGTCAAGATAGTCTTGTCACCTGTCATCTCAAAAGGTGCTTGTGTAGGTTGATGACGACGATGTTGTGCGCCGACAATACCCACAGTATTTCCGTAGTATGTAGGTCCGAATCTTCCAAAGTAACTATCGGGTTCGCTGCCAAAAACAATAATCCACAAGAACTATACTCCAACAAGATAATTATTATTAGTGCCAAAATGACATCATCGCGAAATTACTATATATTTACCTGGACCATGATGAGGATAATATAACCGGCAGCATACGCACCCGCGCTACCTCTCAAATAAGCTGTGAATTTCCATACGGGCAAGGCATAATCGATTTGGCCTGTTAAAAACGCAATACTGGCTGCCAAGAAAGTCAAGATCTATAAAAAGCAAGTTTTAATGTATGGTCATCATAATGTGACATATTCCAAGAAATTATTTACCACTAATCTGTAGTGGGCAAATGTATTGGTCAACAAAACAGCACTGATTCCCATAATTAAAAGGAGTTCGTAAATGATAATCCACCAAGCACCGCCTGAAAGGGCTCTTCTAAAGACGCATGCGCCGATAAAAGCAATAAGCCAAGCAGCCTACGAAAGTCTTATTATTAGTGCCAAAATGACATCATCGCGAAATTACTATATATTTACCTGGACCATGATGAGGATAATATAACCGGCAGCATACGCACCCGCGCTACCTCTCAAATAAGCTGTGAATTTCCATACGGGCAAGGCATAATCGATTTGGCCTGTTAAAAACGCAATACTGGCTGCCAAGAAAGTCAAGATCTATAAAAAGCAAGTTTTAATGTATGGTCATCATAATGTGACATATTCCAAGAAATTATTTACCACTAATCTGTAGTGGGCAAATGTATTGGTCAACAAAACAGCACTGATTCCCATAATTAAAAGGAGTTCGTAAATGATAATCCACCAAGCACCGCCTGAAAGGGCTCTTCTAAAGACGCATGCGCCGATAAAAGCAATAAGCCAAGCAGCCTACGAAAGTCCTGTTACTATCATGTCGTCAAAATCAACTGTGTAAATCCATCATACCATCGAAGCTATGACTGTTGCTAAGAGAAACACATTTTCAGCAATGCGTGCCATTGAATGATATAGTTTTAGGGGCAAAAGACTACAAAAAAATTGAGTAAAAAAAAAAGAAGAAAAAAGGGAAAAAAGGAAGTGTAGAAAAAAAACTATTTTAGTAAAACCTCGAAAAGGAGCCGTCACAAGCTCAACTCTTCTCTTTTCTTCTGACAAAAGTTGATTATTTATTCATTTCCCCTTTATTAAAAAGAGATGTTATTTTTACTCCCTATACTTTTATTGTTCACCTCCTAGACATCTCTTTGAATTGTTTACCATATTTTTTTTGGTTTCGTGTGTGTGTGTGTGCTTCACTGTGTCCATCGAGACACCCGCGCCACTTTTTCTATTTCTACAAACGCAATTATAAAAATAGAATGGAAAGATGTAAAGTACGACTATCTGATTTTTAAATATTAAACAACAAAAATGCCACCGTTCGGTAATACAATATGACTATGAATTAAGGATCGATTAAGGTACAATACATTTAATATAATGACCTGTTAAGCATCTTTGTTTTCGGCTTAGGATGGCTTCTTTTTCTATAAAGATGAAGAAAAAACCCTACAACTTGGTGTGGTTCTATTTAAGAACGTTTGTTATTAGCTCTCCATAAAAAGATGTAGCTCAATTTGTTTGTACGTGAACGCTTGTGCTCTAATTATAAGTATCAAGTGAGTTTCCATAAAAGACTGTGGGCTATTTCTGTCCTGAATTCATTATGTATGTACACAACATTTGTCTACAACAGAAAATATCCTTGTAAAAAGGATCAACCCCTCTCTCTCTTTATCACCCAATTAGTCGGAGGTGTTTACATTCTATTTATTGCAGATTTACCACATGTATATTTCAAAGTGATTGATTACGAGTGCAAACCGAAATAAAACGTGTCAAAAATTTTAAATTGACGTGCTATTAGCATGGCTATCTCTCGAGTAAACAAATACTTGATAGCAGGTACCCACATGCAACACCGCGTTACAAGTTTTAAAAGAAAAGGATAATAATAGGGCCATAGAGTTTCTGTAGGTTGTACTGGATGCGTCGCGTGTTTCTCTAAATCCATTCGTGAAACAAGTCAGATGCTCCCTGAATCACCCACTATGACTTCGTACATACTCACTAAAAGAAATATGAATAAATTGGTTTAGGATCACCAAATTTATTACCATGCCTGGACCATTCTATATCGAATATTTTTTACGTCATCATCATCAAGCTTACAATTGAAATTGTACTTGCTTTCATGTGTAAATAATGTTTCACGAGAAAGGTACGCGATCCTAGCTCAGTTACACAAGCTGTTTGATGTTCCGGTTGTGCATCCCGAAATGTGCCACAGTTTTAAAAGCCATCAAAGTCAGCATGAATACATTTCTCTTGCACTTGTCCATGTGACATAAAAAGCGACTTATGTTAATATGGGCAGGCTTTGCTTGCTACGCAATTATCTGTGTAAAATTTTGTGCAAGTACTTGTGAAATCATTCTTAGTTTGCGTTTTTCGCTCATTTATTATTTATTATATAGTTTATAAATTTCTAATTTTCAGTGTTTGACAGTTGCAGACCGTACTCGTTCAATTGAGCGGTGGTGACTTCAGATGGACTATTTACAACGAAATCCTTACCACCAGCTGCCTTGGGGAAAGCAATCACATCACGAATGGAAGAAGATTCGGTCAAAATAGCCATCAATCTATCAAAACCTAATGCAATACCACCGTGAGGAGGACAACCCCCTCCAAGAGCATCAATTAAATGATCAAATCGCTTGTATTCAAACTTTTGTAACTGCAAGACCTTTTCCAAAATGAAATTTTGCATCACAGGTGAATGAATACGAATGGATCCACCACCAATTTCCATACCGTTCAATACGAGATCATAATGCTGTCCTCTCACTTTTTCAGGCTCCGTGGCCAACAATGGAATGTCCTCATCATAAGGAGCAGTAAAGGGATGATGTGTGGCTTGCCATGTGCGAATACCTTGCTCATCAGGTGTGAAGAGAGGGAAAGATTCTACCCACAAAAACTTGTACTTCTCATCATCTAATTTCAAAAGGCCCTTTTCTTTCATCAAGTTGGAGAGATGTAATCGAACACGACCCATAGTTGTGTTTCCGCCATAGAGGTATTGTGGTCTCTTGTGGACCACAACCAAATCACCTTGTTCAATATTCAGTTTTTGGTTGAGCTCACTTTCAATGCTTCCACTGTGTTGAGAATGACGAAGTGCTCCGCACTTTGATGGCCATGAATTGACGTTGTTCTCATTAATCTTGACAAAAGCAAAATCCTTATCGTCTACCAAATCCAACACTTTTTGCATTGCCTTTAATTCACCACCAGAGACTGCTGAACCCTTCTTGACGACCATACAATCTAAAGATGAATCGCCGACGACATCCTTGAGATAAGATCCAATCTCGTTGATTTTCATATCGAATCTGATATCGGGTTTGTCAGACCCGTATGTAGACATTGCTTCGTTATACGTCATATGAGGGAACATGTCCTTTGTCAACTTTTTACCCAATGCCTTATCCCAGATAGATGTCACCATACCCTCAATGATATTTTGAATGTCTTTGATTTTAATAAACGACATTTCCAAATCAATCTGAGTAAATTCCAATATGCGTGAGTAGACTATACATATATGGAGAGGTATGATAAACTATACTTACTTGAGTAAATTCAGGTTGACGATCAGCTCTAAGATCCTCGTCTCTGAAGCATCGGGCAATTTGGAAATAACGGTCGAATCCTGCAGCCATCAACATTTGCTTGTGCTAGAGAGATACACATTTTCATCAGTAACTCATCCTTATAATATACTACTTC
This sequence comes from Mucor irregularis B50, assembly GCA_000587855.1. Taxonomy (NCBI): domain Eukaryota; kingdom Fungi; phylum Mucoromycota; class Mucoromycetes; order Mucorales; family Mucoraceae; genus Mucor; species Mucor irregularis. The sequence continues at coordinate 245,656 of KK076448.1, forward strand.
TTTTTTCTACCTGCTGAGGACTTTGAGGTAAAGCGTAGAATGCACCCCTCTTTCTTGTAGGGACGATAAATTCACGAGCACCTTCAGGTGTTGATTTGAATAATGTGGGTGTCTCAATTTCTGTAAATCCATTTTCTGTTAAATAGTTTCTAACTGTATTGGCTGTCAGAGAGCGAAGACGAATATTATGTTGTAACTCTTGTCTACGCAAATCCAAATAACGGTATCGAAGTCTCACTTCTTCATTGGGCTATAAAATAATAAAATGTCAATATCAATTCATCCCTCTCTCTTTCTGCCTCTTTACCAAAGTTGCTTGGCTGGGCCAGAATGGCAAATTCGGTGTTGCAGGATTTAAGCAGTAAATCTTTGAGATCTCAACTTCAACTTCACCAGTAGCTTGCTTTTTGTTTGACATTCCATCAGGTCTTTTTCTAACAATACCTTCAACGCACACAACGCTCTCTGTTGATAATGATTGAATTTGAGATCGAAGGGCTTCGTCGCTGGCGTTTCTGTAGACAAGTTGTGTAACACCAGAGTGATCTCTCAAAGGTAAAAAGATCAAATCTTGAGACATATCTCTATAAAATTGCTCGCTCGTAATCCTAATAATAAAATGATCCGCATATAAAGAGACCCTTACCTTGAAGACTGGGCCCAACCACATAAAACAACTTTTTCTCCTTCGTTTGAAGCTCGTAAATCACCGCAGTAATGAGTGCGACTGGGGTATTCACCTAATGACAGAGTTAGAATACTTTCACTTTAAACTTTTTAATCGGATATGTTTCCTCTTACCGTGGTAACGTTCGTTGTCTTTGTATCCTTGCAAGTATTGTTCTCTGACGACGGCTGTTGAAGATACTTTACGTAATTGATTTATTGTGACATTTCTCAATGTAGGTTGCAGAGCAAATTGGTGTCGTAATAATAACGATCTATGTGCCAATGAGGCGATTGCACCGAGACGGAATGACATTATAAAATAGTTGAAACGAAAGGTTATTTTTTTTTCAGTGGCAAGTTCAACTCCAGGGCATGAAAAAAACTGACGTGGTCTGAGTCAAAAATGTAAGAAAGGTTTTCCGGATAATGTATTACCCCACGGTAGGCTTTTTTAATGGTAAATTTATGCATTTTACTGTTTTCGTTTTCTTCCTTCTAGTTCCTGAATAAATGGATAAAATGCCATTTATGCTATGTTTGCTTTAGGGTGATGTAAAAAATGTGGTCATTTCAACACATTTCGTTTGTTTATTGCATTAAAAGCGCACATCAAAGTACGTAGATGATGTGCGCATATGATGTTTACAACAAATGCGTAACACAGCATTTATAAATTGGTTTTTTTCTGAAACTCGAAATAATCACTTGAGGTGCCACCTACATAGTCATTGACGGTGAATTTTTCAATCTAAAATCTATTTCTGGATCACGCACGGACACCTATCAATGATGGCCAAATTGATGTGATGGTCATTTTAGACCTATCTATCGAAAATATCGAATTATACTGTATTGTTGTGAGAGTTTTAGTCATTAGACGATTTCCAAAAGTCCCACTTTTGAGAAACAACACATCATTGAGCAAGAGGATTAATTATAGTCAAGTGCTATGAGAGTTTAGAACATATATCACGTACAAAAGTTCGACTCAATATATGCTTTGTCTCCAACATTGTAAGTTGTAAAAATAGATAACACTTTATTAGTTTGAGAAAGTCTAAGAATGAATAGCTAATGAGATAGTAAGTTATTCTGAATACATAGTGGTGATGTTAGTTAAATAAATAGATTGATGTGGCACATGAAACACTATAGACGTTTGAGTGCCATCACACAGCGCGGAAGCGTACTTCATGCACTCATTTTTTTGAATTGTTTGTTTTGTATTGTTGATTGTCAGATCTAGGGCTGTTATTTTGTGAGTGGTGGCACGACTTCAGTTACGTACGAGGATTGCACCAGTTTGGTTTAATTACCTTCTTGATCTTCTTTGATTCTTCTTTCTGGCAGGCTTTACATTTTTTCTCTGATGAGCACGCGACGCACTGATGAGGTTTAGGTGGTTCTGGTGCCACCGGATGGGGTGCTGCGTAATAATAAGGCTGTGGTAAATGATAGACAACTGATTGCTGTTGCATCATAACCATTGTGGGAGCGGCAGTAGGATAGTAAGGTTGGAAAGCGGGGTAAGTGCAATTGGGATAGTAATAATAAACCTCTTGAGTAGGCTGTGGATCCTCCTCAGGGGCAGGCTTCTCCTCTTTCTTGGGTTTATTGCACTGAGATTTAGTTAATATCACGCAATTTGTTTTGCGTTCAGACCTTTTTCTTACCTTCATCAATTTAAGACCAAAGGGATCAGTGAATAAGTTGCTCATTTTGTTTATTTTATAGATGTGATCAAATTGCAAGTGAAGAAGAAAAAATTGAGATGTAAAAATGGGCTCCTTTTATAGAAAAACAGAAAAAAAAACGGATCCGTGTTGTCAATTGTCTTGTGCTCTTCAGATCTATTCTTAACATAGAATGTCTAGACAAGTGGCTAATACATAGGGGACGTGACATATATTGATCTACGAAAAAGGCAATGTCTATACTGCGTCTGAGAGCATCTTGCCCACAGAATGGCACGTCATTTCAGAAATTTGAAGAATGCACAGAACACCCTGAGCCATCTGACTAGCCATTACGGTAGTACATTCATCTTAATGTCCGTTTAAGGAATTATTTCAGGTCCTAAAAGGTATTTTTCGCGCAGCATATCTTCTGCTTGGCATCTCCATAATTGATACGTTCATATCAGCTCTTCCACAACCATTACTTGTTAAGGAAAGAGAAATACTTCTTTCTTAGATTTCGTATGAGTGGTTACACAGGCTTCTTGGATAGACCGCTGTTGTATTATACTTGTAAAGGTCAATTAATAACGAAATTGGTCATCTTAAAACTACAAGTATTCGCCTGTGCAGTGTGAGTAAGGTATGTAGCTGAACAGAAATGTGCGTAATAACGTCCCCCTTTCTATGTTTTTTTTTCGTTCCTGCTCTTTGTCCACATCCTTTACACTTTTTCGTTATATACAATAACGAACCTTGCTTCCTTAATTATTTTTTGATTTATCAAAAAATCAAACGAGTCTTGATAGAATAGAGTATACAAGAGGTGCCGCTCTTCGTTAGAAAATCAAGGTTGCTCATTTGAAGAACCGCTATTTTACATTTAATGTAATATTAAAAGCTATGCTTCTTACATCGAGCAAGCCATCGAGCTACGTTAGGCTTGACTGACATTTCTATATTACAGATATGCTGTTTAGTTACAAGAAGTCGTTATAACAAGGAAGCTTAATTTGTCAACGTCGAATGAGAAATGAAATGACTTTTAAACACTATCTTTTTCAGTAACATAGGCTTTCTCCTCCTGCTATCCTGTGCGACCTAGGAAGGTTCGACGACGAGAAATTCACTTATATGCGGGGTTCAGGTAACAGAGATTCTAAATTTTTGAGAATTGCTACAGATTCTCCGCATGTAAGCATGTGGTATCAACGCACAGTCCTACAGCATTGATAATTTCAAGTTTCAGCAACACAACAGGGTTCATTGCAATCCCGAAATTTACAGAATGCCGTAAAAAAGTTTTTTTTTTAAAAATCATGCGAAGTAAATCAAGAATTTCACTAAGGGAAAGGAACACTATATTCACGGAGTAGATTATGGTATTTGTGAAGAAGAAAGATTATTGTTGGAATCATCAGGCGGTGCCCAGAAAGAGAGAATGAAGCACACCATTGACAATACAGATAATACACGGTGCGATTCGCGTCTTGATCTCTGACTTGAGCTCCCATATATATGCAAGTAATCTGACAATGATAAAAATACTCGGTTTTCACAATTCAACAAGTAAAAACTATAATGATACTCTCGGCACTTCACTTCAAAAATAGTGGCAAAATTTATTAATGAATAAATAATAACCAAGGGCATCCCGAGATCCTATCAACAAAGGGATAAATGGCTGCGTAAATTTCAATTTCCTGTCAAAACGGCTAGAATTTCTGGAGCTCACACAATTCATAATATACTGTGACTAGAACAGAGCAGTACCATAGAAGTTGAGAAGATTAATCCCACCCATCATATAGTCGGAAACCGAAGTCCATCACCTCGTTTAATTTATATTTCAGACATACTATCACATTTCCAAAAAATATATATCTTAATTTGACTAAATTTTCCATAAGATGATCTGTCAAAAAATTAGGAGTATAGATCACTGGTCAAATCGTCACTGGCCGCCAAATGTACTGTTGGTTACGTGGTTGCATACGAAATTTAATATCAATGGACCTGACGCAACCAAAAAGAAGCTAGTAAATCTTCAAATCTATAGGTTGAAGACGAAGCTCTTACTTGAAAATGTATTAATATCTTATAACACTCCTTCCTATGAGGATAGCCTTCCTGATTCGAAGCTTAAAGACTTTGAAAGTGGGAGTTAAATGATGTGTTCCGACTGTAGAGCGCTGACCCACGAACCAATTGCCGAAGGGATGCAACATCATTATTAAACACGACACTTTTTGCACTACGTGAAATTCAAAATCAGCGACTTCTCTCTCTCTGAAATGACTGCAAGTGGATCAGTTTTTAGCGCGAAAAACTTTAATTGTGTCACCTTTTCTTATTGGGGCACCAGAGAAAGAAACGGCGATCTTCCTTTACGTTTAAACGATCAAACACTATTTAGCAGTAACTCTAATGTGAAATAGTGCTGATCCGAAGTAGATCTTGCAGTCGCCCTATATGTCCCTTTCAGTGATCATATGCATGTACTATCCTGTATGCGCTTTACATTAAAATGCTTATTATAATGCATGATGCATCAAGTGAAGTCATTGTGGGTACGGCGACGATTAAAAATTATAGATGAAGTAATTACATCAAATGTAAACAAATTTAAAACTACTACATCATAGTTATTATTACGGAAAGAGTTCGATCCCGTTGTCCCACTGATTTGCTAAAATGTGGTTATTTCCTGAAAAAGGTTACTTCCTGAAAATAAAAAGTACATAAAAAGACCTTTTTTTTTTTGAAAAGAATTTCTTTGCTTTCCTTTCTTTTTTATTTCTCTAAAATTGTACATTTTATTAATCGCACTAACCTTTTAATTATATTTTAATCGTATTCGTTCATAAAATCAAAACCTTAATCACCATGGAAAAACAAAGGAGTTTTGAAGATTCAACGATGATTGAGACCACCTCATCTTCCTCTGCTGCTGCTACTGCCCCAAATCATAACCAGAAAACTTTGCTTACAACGAATACAGCATCTTCTGCAAGTATATCCCGCGACAGTGCTCATAGAGGATCTTTTTCTAGCGTGCATAGCGGTTTCAAAAGCAGCGAAAAAAAGGCAGATAGACACATTACTATAAAAGAGGGTTTGTCCGTGATCTTTTTATCCAGCTGGGTGAACGTACTTCTTGTATTCGTACCCCTTGGTATTGCCTCGCACTTTGTTTGGTCGCCTACTGTGACCTTTATTATGAACTTTTTAGCTATTATTCCCCTCGCCAAGCTATTGGGCTTTGCAACTGAAGATATTGCACTCAGAACTGGTGAAGTAAGTATCTCTTTAAACAATCACAGAGACGACAAATTGCTAATTTGGTAATTTTGAAAAGGTTATCGGTGGTCTGCTGAACGCTTCCTTTGGTAACGCTGTAGAGTTGATTATTTCCGTTATTGCCTTGACCCAGAATCTTGTGGTTGTCGTTCAAGCCTCAATGTTAGGGTCAATTTTGTCCAATTTATTACTTGTACTTGGCATGTGTTTTTGGGGCGGCGGATATTATCATAAAACGCAGCACTTTAACAAGACAGTTGCACAAACATCAGCCTCTTTGCTGTTTATTTCAGTAGCCTCTCTATTGATTCCGGCCTCTTTCTATGGATCTATTCGCTCAGCAAATTCTGAAAACTCTAGCGATTTGACATCAGACATTTTAAATATTTCAAGAGCAACAGCAATCATTCTTTTAGTTCTTTATTTCTCATACTTATTCTTCCAGGTAACGCATTTTAAAATAACAGCAACTGTGGCTCATATATACTAAGCTTATTTTGTATCACTCGGTCATACTTTTTAATTACAGCTCAAGACACATAATCATTTGGTACGCGGGAGTTATGAGAATGTTCCATTGTGCAACACTAAATGATGTTTTATATTAGTTCTTGCAAGTAACTCAAAATGGTGACGAGCGACGTAGATCCAGTGTTCCTCTTCAATTCCAAGAAACAAATCTGGAAAATGCTCAAACTCCAGAGGAAGATGAAGAGGAAGAGGAACCACAATTGCCAGCTTGGATGTCTATCGCCTTGTATGTACAAACTAAAAATTGAGGTTTGGAATTATACTTATTCATCAAATAATGCGTAGGTTGTTGATCGTTACTGCAATTGTTGGTGTCTGTGCAGAATTCTTGGTTTCTGCTATTGAGGAAGTTACTAAGATCTGGCATATCAGTGAAACTTTTGTTGGTAAGTGCTATTAAATACTTATTATCTATAATGAAAACCAATCTTACAACCCTAACTTTTACCTTAGGTTTAATTTTGATCCCCATCGTTGGTAACGCGGCAGAACATCTTACAGCTGTAACTTGTGCTTTGAAAAATAAGGTATCTGGCTAACATTGAATTAAATAAGCTAGATCAACTAAATCAGAAAATCTTATTTCGTAGATGGATTTAGCATTAGGTGTGGCTGTTGGTAGTAGTATGCAGATCGCACTTCTCGTCACCCCTTTAATGGTAATTATTGGATGGGGCTTGGATAAAGACATGAGTTTATTTTTCAATATTTACGAAACCGCGATTCTGTTCATTGCTGTAATTATGGTCAACTATCTTATTATGGTGAGGAAAAAAAACATATGCATTTAAGGATACAACAATATCTAAATCATTCCAAACTTTGCAGGACGGTGAGAGTAATTGGTTAGAAGGTCTCATGCTTGTCGCGGTGTATATAATCATAGCTATTAGTTTCTACTTTTACCCTGATGGAGAGCAGGCTTTAGGTGCCTCAAACAGCGGCTCTAATGCAACAGGTGCACATTAAATTCGAGGCTAATTGATGCACTGTAGGAAATCACTACCACTGATAGAAGTGAAGGCTTTTATCAAACACACAACTTCCTGTATCTTTAATAAAATAATGCGACTTTCTCTTTTTTATTAAATTGAACTTGACGGGGTATTACATGCTTTGGGGGACTTACACAGTTAACGAGAAATGTCAATTTACATAGGCCTTTCTGGATTTGCGCAGGTGAAGTACAGATAGTACGTACTAAAACTCAATGTCATGGATCTGTGTGGGTTGGAAGGTTTGAGTGAGTTTATTTAGTAGCTGGTAAATCATGTAATATTTTCTAGCAGAGGCCCATTACGTCGCATTTTAGATTGCACCTTGTGCTTTTATTTTCTTCGCTTGGAATCTTCTATCGTGTTTCATATCTTGGTAAGTGGTGTATGATGCTAAGCTTAATTGCCTTCCGTTCGAGCGCTTGTTTTTGCGCCCACAGAGGATGATGCTGTACTTCCTTTTACTGAGGCAAAAAGTGCTTTAAAACTCCCACTTAAGTATGCAGATGGATGTTCTCTTTGAAGCAAGAACGAATTTATACATTACCAGGCTGCGATAGAACCTCAAAAAAAGAATGTCTTACATAGAACCTTGACTGAATGCTTACTTTATCTCTGGGATTTGGGAGACGAGAGTACGTGTGTTTGTAACCACTCGCGGTTGCTTTCGTAAATCAAAGCCTCTTCAGGTTCGAAGCTGAAATAAACACACTTTTTTTAATTAATATAAATATATCAAGATCATTTTACATACAACTCTTTCATTTTATATATTAAGTATGTGGTTTCGCTAACTGATAGAACTCAACTGATGTAATTATAGTCACCCTTGAATAGTGATATCTAGTACATACTATATTATGCCTCACATAATGAGATGAGAATAATGTGTTTATTTATGAATACTTCACCGATGTGAATAAAGACCACATGCATATAAAATGAGTCAGAGCGAAAGGTATATTATATGAGTCATGAATGGGCGAAGAAGGGTTGCTAGTTGGATCTAATGGAAGAATAGCTTCAATGATCTCAGTAGATAGTCGATCAGAGTCTATGGAATAAGACGCAAACTTCACTCTTAAGATCATCTGGAAAAATGTCGATTTCCTCAGCAATAAATATTCTTGTTGATCTTGTCATCTCGGACATACATCAAATTAGTAAGCATAACACCAAGAAGTTGGTAAACAATTATCCATAAAAGGCTGCATGAACGCATGTGACGTAAATCTGCCCCCACACACACGCTAGCTCTTAAAATCACAGAATTCGCCTCTTCCTCCTTTACTTTACTTTTCATATCAAACAGTAACATGGCTACCACACACGCAGCAAACTGGACGGCGACCTCTATTACACGAGCTTTGAACCTCCAGTACCCCATTATACAGGCTCCTTGTGCAGGACACACTGGTGCAGAACTAATTGCAGCAGTCAGTAACGCAGGTGGTCTGGGTTCATTAGGCGGAGCAATGCTTCCCGCTCCTTTGTTACGGAGTACCATTCAGTCTATTCGAGAAAAAACTACCAACAAGTTTGCTGTCAATGTATTTTGTAGACCCACGCGTCCACCAACCTCCGAAGAACTTGACAAGCATTATCCAGGAACCGACGATGTTTTAAATGAAATAAGAGCGGAACTGAACATTCCCATTCCCACAGAGTATAAGTTGAGATCTCCACCTCTTGACGAACAAATAAATGTGCTGGTAGAAGAACGCGTTCCAGTTGTATCTTTTACCTTTGGTCTTTTGCCTGACAACGTTCTCCAAAGGTTATGGGGATCCGGCACATATTTAATTGGCACAGCAACTACTGTACAAGAAGCTTTAGTTTTAGCTGGCCTTGATTCTTCTGATCCTACAAGAAAAGCCGATGCTATTGTTGCCCAGGGGTTAGAGGCTGGTGGACATCGTGGATCGTTTTTGAGTGGCAAAGGACCAAATTATGAGCAAATGTCCACAGAGGATCTTGTAAAATCTATCAGATCGGCAACTGCCGGAAGTGGAGGCATTTCGAAATTTCCTTTACCTATTTTAGCTGCAGGTGGCCTGAGTACTGGAAAAGATGTTGCTCATGCTCTGTTTGATTGGAAGGCGGATGGTGCAGTTCTGGGAACATTATTTATGATGGCTACCGAATCGGCCACTCCTAAAGCTCATAAAGAATATATGCTAGATGCCAAGAAGGATCAGGTCGAGGGAACCAAAATCACCACTTCCATTACGGGTAAAAACGTCCGCAGCTATCCAAACAAGTTGATGAAACGTATCGAGGAATCAGGCGGTGAAATTCCCTCTTATGATATTCAATCATCCAAGACAAAGGATATCGCAGCTTATGCCTCTCAACATGGCATCAAAGAGTACATGACTTTACTCTCTGGTGCAAATGCCTCCATTGCTGCGGAATACTCGGAAAACGGAACACTGGATGCTGGCACAATTTTGAATAAGTTAGTTACGGATATTAATGACGAATACTCCAAGTGATTCACCCCTATTCAATTGATGAAATAAACGTCAAACCATTCATGAACTACACAGTTGTAATTATTGCAATTTTTTAAAGCGTTTCATCATTATGTGTTTTGTCTTCTTAATCTTGGCCAAGGGTAAAGTAATTGGTACCAAAAATCGACCATGAAACAAACGCTCCCCGCATCAATTCAATAATAATGTTGCATTTTATGTACCGACGATCAGCAGTTTCACTCTTCGATTTCAAAATCACTGTGCTGACAGGACTATGAAGTTATTAGTCACTTATGCTCAAAGATATGGTGTGAGCACGAGTGGAAGCACCCGTGAATATACCCATAATTATTATTACCGTTTAAAAAACCAAGTCATCACTGATAAACTATTCTAATACTCGCTAAATTTGAGGGGCACAAACAATTAAATTAAGGTTATTTACACGCAACCTATTTATGCGCATGGACCTGTAACTGGTGTCATGAAATATTTTATATTTACCTGGGCTTATTTGCTTGTGGCGAAAATACTAATGCTACATACAAATAGCAATGTTAATAGCTTATTCTAGAAGAGCTGGTCTTTCAAATGATCATCATTGTGTGTATTAAAACTCAGAGTATATTATCCGCAAATTGGATCACTCTAGATCGGTCCTTTCACTTGACTAAAAGCCTTAAGATTGTACTTTGCGCCTTCTGTAACCCTTGTTCCTTAAATTTTGCAACAAACAAGCGAAAAGACGGAAGAGGTGTATGGACTTTATCAATATATCTGGTTGTATTAATCTCATGTAGGAGCCCTAATTTCTTAATGTACTTTTACCATAAAGGGTTATAGCGTTTAGAGCAAGAAAGAGGATCAACACTAAAAAATCTAAGTCCCCTTGTACAACGATAAAATGACTCCTCAAGTTCATTTCTAACATCATATTCTCTTCTTTCCTTTTCTTTCATTATTTATAATAGAGAAAATGATTCGAATTCAACGGCTGATATACTACATTTTGATACTTTTATTTTTTGCTTTTCTTTCCTTCACCATACTACCCAGTTTAAAGGCTGACACACCATCTCCCTCATTCACATTAGAGAACGACGATGATGTATATAGAACACCCCCAATAAAAGAACAAGATGCTGATGGCGAAAAATATTTGTCCTGGTTTCCTCACAGGTAAGTCATCAAGGTTGAATTTCAATTTTGAATTGTAAACGTCAAAAATACTAACTCCTGAACAAAAAGTGACTTTCCAGAGCAGCAGGAAGCTTTCAGAAATGGAATCAGACTTGCGTTGGAAACAAAACGTACTATTATCGCACCTATGCTAAGAATTAACAAAATATATCCTTGGATGCCATTTGAAGAGCTTGCCCAGAGATATCAAGCACAAGATAAAAATATACTTAGAAAGTTATGCGAAACAAAGACAAAATCATGGAGAACTGAATTAGAGTCTTGCGAAACTATCAACGATTGGTTTGAGATTCCTTGGTCAAGTATTATGGACTTGGAAGCTATCAAGAAAGACTATGGCATTCGTATTATCGAACGTACAAACGGTTACGGTTGGGGCGTTCATGAATCTGCTTTAGGTGGTAACATACATCCAAGTGACGTTGCCGTCATTGATGTTATGACTTATAAGGAAAACGGCACCAACTGGGAGCATTTTGATCCTGAACAAGATGCAAAGCAAAAAGCAAAAGAAGCCCGTCTGTCTTACTGGGTACAATCTCATTTCTTTGCACCCAAGGAAGAAAAGTTGACTGAGCCTCTCAAGTATGTTTTACCTGAAGATCAATTAATGTCTATCAAGGCCAAAATCATTCAATTTGGTGCTTTGAGCTCAGCAGCACGCTACCCCACTTCCACCAGTGAAATTCAAATGGATCTCCGTAAAGCTATGATGAAAACTAGATTCAATGTACCTGATCAATTACAGCCTCTCACAGAACAGTCTGCAGCTATTGTTGAAGCTCTTGGTGGTAGATTCCAATATAGTACACTTATCTTGAACCTATCCAAATTGGTAGCTTTGGATGCTCGTGCAGGCACCATTCAGAATCTTGCTGTGGATGGTAAAAAGAGTGAAAGTAGACCCTCTGCTAATGAGCCTCAGAGCATGGAGGATTTGAGCACCAATGCCAAGAAGGATTTAATGGAGGCTCTTGTGTTGGAGATCTTTGGCGATATTCCAATCAATCAAGCTGTATCAGCTGCTATGCCAATCAAGCCATCAAAATTAGCCACTGCTCTGCACTCTGGCTTGACAAATGGTCCAGCTGACAGACGCCGACTTTTGGAGGCTTGTGTAGATTATCACAAAAACATTGAAAGTAAATTCCCAGTGTATTACTTGATAAATGATATGGGCATAGCACCTGAAACTCGTCCTGATATTTTCGGTCCTCTTCTTGAAATGTTCCCTTGTATCTTTTCAACTCAAGATATGAAGAAATGGGGCATCCAAACTGATTCATGGGCTAGTGACAAGCGCGTATTTAGTGACCCCGCTGTCAATTATGAAAAATTATTCCAACCTCTTCTGGATATTTTAATTGCAGGAAAAGGTGAGGAGATAAGATTATATCGTACATGTACACTATTTTCCTAATTTCAATTCATTTTTACGTAGGATACTCATTTTTCGAAATCCCAACAACACCTTTAACCAGATTCTTGAACTGGAGTCCAAAAGAGTAAATAGTATCAATTGAAAATGACAGTACTGTACAATGTGATAGCATTGTCGTGATAGTTGATAATTTAAAAAAACAGCAGATTTAGAAGAGAGTGTATAATAATAAAAATAAAAATCGTTCGTTCATTTCACTTAAAACTTCGTTCTTCATGCTGAATAATGTAGTGTTATATCGTTACAGAAAAATTAACTGCGTGTGCAAATTCTCATAATAAGTAGGTGATATCTCAAGAATAATTCTAATTGATTTACCAAACGCAAAAATTGTGAATACAATCGATGACGATGTTGTGGTTGTGGCTGTAAGATGCTCACTCTCGCATAAAATCCTTTGACTACCCTCGAATTTATCACGTGATAATCACGTGATACCTCTTCAATTTTTAGTGTCAATATATTAAACATTAAAATTTCTAAAATAAGAAAGGAAAGATGGCCGAGTTGGTCTAAGGCGTCACGTTAAGGTCGTGATCTCTTCGGAGGCGTGGGTTCAAATCCCACTCTTTTCACTTTTATCTGTCGGTATTTGGGTGGTGCATGTAGCAATTACGTAATCATATGGCTTTGATTTACATTTTGCTATCTTTATTTCGTTTTAGTGTCTCTCTTACATCATCTGTTCATCATTAGTTGCAATAAATGAAATGGAACGTGAGATTACAACATAAGCACGGTCTGACGGAAAGAACAGAGACAAATTATCGGTAGATGTAGTAGGGATGTACATCAAAAAATGAACCGTGTATAATATTTATTAGTAGTTATATTTAATCACTTTATTCGGGTTCAGGGCGAATAGCTTACTGATAGTTTGAAGTTTCAAGTTAATTAAGTAATCATGTCCTTTTCTATCAATCTTATTTAAGCTAAACTATTATATAAAAACCATAATACCCAATTGCAGAATAACTGTGAAAAGGGATAAGGTGCTGTCAAAAGGGATGGCACATGTGTTTCAAGTAAAAGAAAAATTTACCTTCCTACAGCAAGCTTCCTAAAACACTTTTTTAAACGTAATTATGGAATACTGTGCGAAAGTCATAATATGCAAAGAACCTAACAACGGTTCAGCCTTGAATCAGGACGGTGTAGCACAGCATATAAACAAGTGCTTTATAGACGAATAAAGGGAAGTTTTTGAAGTAAAAACTTTAGCCAATACTCTAATACTCTACAACCATCTTCTTTGAATTGTTTTTCGCGTGGTCATTCTCTCTCAATTTCGAACGGTGAGGCGATTTATTACTACTCTCGCTTTGTGATCTTTTTCTATGGATGATAATAAAATAAGCTAAATAATTTTGCATCGCATTTATAGATGACCTGCACGGATGCGATCAACAGAATTTAGATGGCAAGTGCATGAACCCTTTTAGCACTGTGTGACTAAACAAAAGCCGATTATTTACACTTGTCAACAATAAATATGTGTAACAATAAGCACCCTGTAAATTAAGCTTATATCAAGATTGGCCTTGTGCTAAAAGAGAAATTGTATATCGACCAAGTATTCTTTTCCTCAGTCTCCTTGATGGAACATCGTATTGGGTTCCGATTGACGTTCAAATGAAACACACCAATCACACCTTAAGCAAGTGCCATTGAAACACCGCAGATGAAAAAAAAATATTTTTGTGAGCAAGAGGAAGAGGTCCAGACAAACAAACCCTTATCTCCTTTTTCTCTTTTCTCTCTCTCTCTTTTTTCATCTTCCTCCAATTCGATAAATAAAGGAGATGGAAACAACAGTTACAATCAAGGCTGACGATCTATTAGATCAAATTGAGGATCTTTCAAATTTAGCCAAATCATGTAGCAAAAAGGGCGGAAAAGACCATGTGGACGCTTTGTTGGATTCTTTGGATAAGTTGATCAGTTTATCTGCCGATAGATTCATGACTTTGAGTGTGTACGTCCATAACGATATTGAAGATGAAGAGTACGAACAGTATATCGTGCATCCCAATGACTTAATTAAGGCAAAAGGCTTTTGTTCCTCCATCTTATTGAAGCTTATTTCAACGGAATTGATATTTGAGGATGAAAAAGACGATGAGCGTATGGAGAGGGCCTCTCGATTGTTGGCACATATGTCAGGAAGAGGAGGTATGTACATTGAAGTAAACAGCAGCAAAAAAAAACTGACGATCTATTAGATCAAATTGAGGATCTTTCAAATTTAGCCAAATCATGTAGCAAAAAGGGCGGAAAAGACCATGTGGACGCTTTGTTGGATTCTTTGGATAAGTTGATCAGTTTATCTGCCGATAGATTCATGACTTTGGGCGATTCCAACCATAACGATATTGAAGATGAAGAGTACGAACAGTATATCGTGCATCCCAATGACTTAATTAAGGCAAAAGGCTTTTGTTCCTCCATCTTATTGAAGCTTATTTCAACGGAATTGATATTTGAGGATGAAAAAGACGATGAGCGTATGGAGAGGGCCTCTCGATTGTTGGCACATATGTCAGGAAGAGGAGGTATGTACATTGAAGTAAACAGCAGCAAAAAAAAAAAAAAAACTCTGAAAAATTTCATTTAAGCGGCGGGGTCAATTACACGCACGTGGCACATTCCGTACCTGAATGAAGATGGTGTTCGACAGGAATTGCTTGTACCTCTTCATGAACCATGTTACGTTGGAAATGACCTTGGATTCAAGACATGGGGTGCTGCACCTATGATGGCAAAGTGAGTGCACTTGTTATTTTATATGTGAAAGAATAGCTGAACCTAACACTCTTTTCAGAAAACTATTACAACAAAACATTATACCCAATCTCTCTGACAGCTGCGTATTAGAATTAGGTACTGGTACTGGTATGGTCGGATTGATTTGCGATCATCTAGGTGCACCAGAGATCCATGTTACCGATTATCACCCTCGCGTTCTCGAAAATGTTGCCTATAACGTAAATTTGAACAATTCTCGTGCTATCGTCTCCAAGCTCGATTTCATCCACGTAGCTAAAGATGAGGCACCCGAATGGAAGGATAAGAAATTTGATATTGTTATTGCAAGTGATTTATTGTACGAGATGGAACATGCCGAACATTTACCGATTGCAGTAGAAAAGTTAATGAAGAATGACTTTTATTTCATGATTCCACTTCGAGACACACACTGGGAGGAAGTGGAGCACTTTGAAGCAAAAATGAAGTCATTAGGTTTAATTATTAGAAAGTGCGAGGATAGTGAAAGAGAAGAGGAGGAAGGTCTCGTTCAATTCAGATATTACGAGTACACCCGTGATCAGTCATAACGTCATTTTCTTAACATAAACCATAATAATCATACTAGAATATATACGCCCTGTAGAATAATAAAGTCAAATTTTATATTATCATGAATGGCAATATATAAATGATGGCAGTAGTAGTAGTAGTAGTAGTGACGATGTTAATAATAGTAGCAAAAAATAGACAAAGGCATGGGGAAATAACATCTCTTCTCCTAATATCTCGACTTCAGCCGCATCTTTCGCACAGACAAATGGTAATAAATATTTAATTCTTTTTCATCATAATTTTGTTCTTCTTTCATCTTTTTTATATTTTAATACTTAATCACATTATGAATTATGAAACAAGTTATAACAGCAAAAGTCAGTTAAATAATAATCGTAAAGAGCAGCAACTGTATTTCCACTCACAGGATACAACTCAAGATTCAACCTGGAATTCAACTCCTTCCACCACTTCAGAATCACTTCACAATATTGACGATGAAATGCAACAACGACAGTAAGTTTTAATTAGAACTGAAATTATTTTAAAACAAGAGGATGAAACTCTTACTATTTCTAGCATGCAACAACTGTTTGATAAAAAGAAAAGAAGAAGAGAATCACATAATGCAGTTGAACGTAGAAGAAGAGATAATATCAACGAGCGTATATTCGAATTATCTACACTTTTACCAGAAAGGGATGCAAATAAGAACAATAAGGGCACAATATTAAGAAAATCAGTGGATCATATACGCTTATTACATGAAAAAGTAAATCAATACCAAAAAAGAGTGCAAGACCTCGAAAATATGTTGGATATGTATAGACTAAGATGGGGTGATTTAAACAACGCAAATAATAATCATCAAACATCACTACAGCCATTAGATTTATCTGGAATACAACCACATTTACACCATCATCATTATGGAAGAGAAGCTTGATCATTTTACTGTTTCATCCTTTATTCATTTTTCATTAAACTACTACTATTTAATACTTTATTTGTTGTATTTTGAATAAGTCCTCTTGTTTTCCATGCATGCCACAAGTTTGACGTTTCTTTTTTGGTGTGTCGTTTCACCTTGAACGAGTTTTTAATGTACAGAAAGTGGTAGGGTTTTAAACTTACTAGGAACGAAATACATTGACTTCATTAAAATCAGAAGACGGCATCTTTCATCATCTATGACCTTAAACTGTAACCTTAATAAAATAGAAATCGTAATTGGATCATAGCCCATTTCCTCTACAATAGATGACTATAAAGAGTATGCAAGTGTGCTGTTGGCACTTGTACCATAACGCGTGAGAGTCCCTGATGTATTTGTTCCTTTGCTGACTTGTCGCAATTCTGTGCTCGTGAGAAACACACACAGGAGAATTGTAGTGGTATATATTGCAAAATGAGAACAAAGAAGAAATCAGAATCATGCACATCAACTCCTTTGGTTTGTATTCCAATAGAGCACGTGTTTTAAAGTGGCATGAAATAAGGGTCTGTTTTTCCTTTTCCCTCGCTTAAATGGTATCAAGTGTTCAAAGTGTGATCAAAACAATATCTCATCCAAAGATAAACACAAAGTATAGTTTATAAACATCACTGCATCAATAAATAATACTGGCATTGAAGTGTAGGATACACAAAGTAGTGTCCTTGAGAGGAGACTTGCGCATACAACTTCTTTTATGTAATGAGTTGAAATACAAATAGCGTATGTCAGATTCATCTAAAATGGTTTACATTTAAATGTTTAATAAAGCATTATACGTGAAAGCTTCACATAAGGAGATCATATTAGTGTATTTGAACGGCATCAATTAATGTTCCTTCAGGTTCTTTCATGTAGGCAGGAAAGAACTCTAGTAGAGCTTGAAATAGTTTTGTGCGATCAGTAAAATAAATTTCTAAAAATCCACAACGTATTAATTCATCTAATCAATTTACGATTATTAATCATTAAATGTACCTTCTGTTGACTTGGCCAAATGGGGATCAGTAACTTGTACATGATAGTTGTCTTGTGATAAACATAAATGTGTACACAGCTGTCTGAAACGATTCACTTCTTCTTTACTTCCATGATTGACCAAGGGAGCCACCTTATTGCGTAAATAATCGAGGGCCTCCTTCGTTTCTTTGCTCACTGTACTGCTGTTTTGAGGCTGTAGTAAATGTCCTTTGAAATGCATCATCATATCCGCCTGTTTACACAGTTCGTATAACTTTCTAGTCCTTATCAGATAAAGACATTTACGCACCACTTGATTCGTATCAGGTTTCGTCAAATGAAGTTGCCAAAAGTCATCTAGACGTCTATACAAATTTGATACATCTCCAGGATGACCTCCAAAGATAAAGTGCGATTGTGTCTGAGGGTTGTACACCAACTGGTGTGTATATCTTGGATAAGGCTCTATGTCTTTGAGTGATTTCCATCGTGCGGTATCTTGATTGTCTAACTCAAATACATCCTCCCAGGTATTGTTTTTGATATCATAAACGAAGAAGCAATTTCGTACGACGGTGGTGGGCTTGTTCTGAAAATAACCTATTGAGATATATAACTCTTGACGCTCGACATCAATAGAAGCACGTTGAGTATGACCAGATTCAGGTCCCACATTTTTTGAGAAGTCATGGGCAATTTCCGTCAATTTATCTTCCTCTATCGAATAACAATAGAGCTCTGTCAAGAATTCATTGGATCGTTGACCTCCAAAAAAGTAGATTTTACGATGGACAGGATCTAGCAACATGGAATGTCCAGTTCTTGATTTGATGGTTTGCGACGTATTAGGTGAAATGACATAAGAACCATTACTTGATCGTCTGCGACCAATAGGTGGTTCCGAGACTGTCAAATGTGTGCTATTAATGTGAGGTGAGGGTGGTGGTGGTGGCGCAGTGGGTATATGGTTGATATCGTATCTCAAAACTTTCCAAACACTCTTATCCATATCATAAGAATAAAATCCACTGTAAGCTACAGTGGATGAAGTGGGCTCAGGGGTAAGCACACGTCCACCAAACACGTACAGTTTTCTTCCTACTGGATCAACGCACATTTCATGGTGAAACGTAAGAGCTGGACCTCCATCAATCTAGTGTAGTGGTACACACATTAATTGTAATTTTCTTTACATAGTCAATCCGCACGTTTACGTACCTGCGTATTTTCACTGATTTTTATCCATCTATCCAATTCGATAAAGTACTGATAAAAGTCAGACTCATACAGCGGATCCGGTTGATGTGTATTCGAAGTACTACTGCTACTACTACTGCTGTTGTTACTACAGGGAGAAGCGAAGGAACGATATTCTATAAATCTTCCCAATACAAAAATTGATTTTCGTGTCGGGTCAAAACACATGGTATGACATGACCTAGCTGAAGGTCCGCCTTGCCTGATAATACAAATTAGTAAATTAAAAGCTATACATCATGGCGAAATATTTTTGCATAATTTACATAGAGGTGTCGGGGCTCAGAAGTTTCCAACGGGATTCTTTGATATGGTAACACCAAAAGTCAGATAGCTCTCGTTTACCATCCCACCCGCCGAGTAGATAAATCTTTTCACGTTGAGGGTCTATACATAGTTGATGTCCTCCTCTAGCACAAGGCGAATCTCCGTCTACAAATATAACAAGTAATTAAGTATGATATCATCACCTTAGTGTGGTCTTCTATTTACCATCATTTGATGCATAAATTCTTTGCCATGTTGGGGTATACTTTGCCTCTTGTACAAAAGACTTGAAAACATTTCTATCGTTTGCTTTTGCTATTAGATTCTCTGCCTCTTCAAAATCACCATCTACCACCAATGATTGATGTAAATTTCCAATCAAAGGATCCTCTAATTCGATTCCAGTCTTCTTCTTTAACGTCTCGTATACATCCATCATGTTTTTTTGTCTAAAGTGTTTCAAACATAGCCTAATGGTTTCCATTTCTTTGTACTAAATCACACCATTATTACCCGTGAAATTATATTTTTCCTCAATATTGAGAGATGAACTTACCTTTGCATACGTATCTTCCACTTTTGCCATCAGGTCTTTATCAGTGATACCTCGTACCTCAACATACCAGATACTGTAATTGAAATTGACGCCAAACGTGGCCAAGGGTACAATTTTGATATATTGAATGGGGAATATCTATCGCACTTTACGATTAGCCTTATTTTCTACAGTTAAATGAGATATACATACCAGATCATTAAAAGTGTATCTTATAGGAAACACTTCGGGTTTGTTATCGTCGGTTAAACCTAGGATCATGGGAATAAGTGATACGTTCTATCTTTTTGATATAGAAATAGAAACCCACACCTTTATGTAAAATCTCGTTCATATTATCAGGTTCCAAACCACCGTAAATTTTGAATTCTTTCAAATTGCATACATGGCCTATTTTTTTTTTTTTTTTTAGAAAAGGAGTTTAGCCTACAGTTACTTTTTTTATGCATAAGTTTGTGATACTTTACTGCGGTGAAATTTTCCAAATAGTATTTCGCCTACAAAAGGTTGTTTAATATACACTAAAACTTTAAAGAAACAGGGGAGACGTTATGAGCTTACATGCTACAGTGGGATTGTCAAGTTTCAGTGTAATATATTGAGATTGGTCGTGAGAACCTGAAGACCAACGAGAGGATTGTTCTGTTGGGTCATTCACACAAATGTTACGTGGGTGATAAGAACCAGATTGCGAAGACTGGTCATAGATTGAATAAGCGAGCTTTTCGTGAGGAGCGTTTTCAATAAGTGAGTGAAGACTCTTCTCAGGTTTCATATTCTTTGAGGTGAAGGTGCTATTATTACTATTAAAAGTGTTCTTCGTCGTCATAACTGGTTTTGAACGGAGGTTCGGGGTTGAACTTGTTGACATAATATTTCACACAAAAATCGGTCTTATCACTAAATACACTACTTTTGTTACTCGTTGGTCGCTCTTCTACTACTTTTACTACTAAACTTGTATTCATAGAAAACAAAAGAAGTAGTACACGGTTAAAAAAGAAATAGAGATTTCTATTTGCACTTGGAAGTCATGTGACATGTATTTTTTGCATAGATAGCAGCAGCAGTGTACAGAGAGAGACACGCGATAACTACAATAAATGTAAAACCGAGTTAAAAAAAAAAAAAAAAAAATATGAACCAGTAACAAGAGTGGCTTGCGTCTCACAAGTCACTCAGTTTTAACACAGGGGGTGAAGTTTTTCGGGCACTGAAGAACGTGTACGGCATTTCGCTTCCAAAGGCCAAAAAAGATCATCCAATCAAAAGTGTTGTTCTTTTTGTGCCTTTATTTACTCCCCATTTCCGTATTTATAAATTATCTTTCTTTTCCTTTTTATTTTCTTTTTCCTAATTATTATTTTTATATTATATAAAGTAGTATAGTTAAAAAAAAAAAGAAGAAATTATTTGTTTTGTTCAGCCTTTCCAAAAGACGAGAATTCGACCCCTTCCCAAAGAAAAAAAAAAGTAAATTGCCATTTTGCTTTAATTAATAAGAAAGAATGCCACTTGACGAACCACAACAATCAACCATTGAACCTCGAAGAAAAAGAGCAAAGATAGTTAGTGCTTGTGGAGAGTGTAGAAGAAAGAAAACGAAATGTAACGGAGAACACCCGTGTAGAAATTGTGAAAAGTCAGGCGTACCTTGTGTGTACCCCTCTTCTTCTTCAAATGATGATAAACGTAACGCACCTAGTAAAGCAGCCCTGGAGGCCATAGAAGAACGTTTGAAGACAATTGAAGATATGTTGAGAACTATCATTAAATCACAAAATGTACTTGCAGTTGATATGGATCCAGTAGTCAATAACTTTTTACATAGAGATTCGAAATCCTCTTCCTCGTCTGTTCCCCTTCCCAAAGAAAAAAAAAAGTAAATTGCCATTTTGCTTTAATTAATAAGAAAGAATGCCACTTGACGAACCACAACAATCAACCATTGAACCTCGAAGAAAAAGAGCAAAGATAGTTAGTGCTTGTGGAGAGTGTAGAAGAAAGAAAACGAAATGTAACGGAGAACACCCGTGTAGAAATTGTGAAAAGTCAGGCGTACCTTGTGTGTACCCCTCTTCTTCTTCAAATGATGATAAACGTAACGCACCTAGTAAAGCAGCCCTGGAGGCCATAGAAGAACGTTTGAAGACAATTGAAGATATGTTGAGAACTATCATTAAATCACAAAATGTACTTGCAGTTGATATGGATCCAGTAGTCAATAACTTTTTACATAGAGATTCGAAATCCTCTTCCTCGTCTGTTTCTTCACCTACTTTACTAAATAATACTACACTATCTAATACAACTACAAATACACCTACTACTACTTCTATCCCACAACCACAACCACCATCATTACCTCAACCATCACAACAACAATCTAATAATCCTACTTCCCCTCCTCCTCCTTCATCACCTTCTCAACAACAACAGAATCGTCTTCCTTCTATTCGAAGTCTATCCACTTCCTATCCTTCTGAACCTAAGCTCGAACATAGAGATCACCTCCCTCCTTTAGGATTTCAAAACTATGGCTATCATCCTTCATGTAAATATCAATCGGAGAACGAAGAGTTTATGAAAAAACGTAAAAGATAAACTACTACTACAACTACTACTCTTCTAATAATTGATAAATTTATTATAATATTTAAATACAACTCCTCCCTATTATTCTTAACCTTATATTTAACTCAAACTTATATATTTTTTACACAACCTTTCCCTTTTCTTTTTAATTTTTTTTTTTTTACATAGTTAATTAGAATAAACTTTATTGTTCATGATAAACCACTTTCATGACATGTTTCAACTGCTTAACAAAGTTATAGACATCCTTAAAAGTGTTGTAAAGAGGGGTAGGTGCAACACGAATGACAGTAGGCTTACGCTCATCTACAATCACTCCACGAGAATGAAGTTCTTCAAAGACAATCATCATTTTGTCTGGGAATTCTAACGACAGCTGACAACCACGTTGTTGAGGGTCACTGGGTGTCAAAATACGAATCTTGTCCTGATTGAAATCGTCTTTTAATTCGGTCTTGAGTAACTTTTCAAGGTAACCTGTCAAGATGATGGATTTTTCACGTAATGATTGAACTCCTCCTGCGGATTCATAGACTTGAAGTGATCCCAATAAAGAAATAGTGGTTAAGATACTAGGATTACTCAATTGATAACCAGAAGCACCTTCACTGGGTCTAAATTCGGGTAACATCTCGAAACGGTTCTCTTTATCATTTCCCCACCAGCCGGCTAAACGAGGGCGACTTGTATCATTCTTGTACTTTTCATGAATGAATAATCCCGCAATACCACCCGCTCCAGAGTTGAGGTACTTGTATGAACACCAGCATGCAAAATCAACATCCCAATCATGTAACTTGAGTGGGACGTTACCCACAGCATGAGCAAGATCCCATCCAACCACACAGCCTGCTTCCTTTCCGGCTTTGGTAATCTTTTCAATCTCAAAGAATTGCCCAGTATAATATTGGATACCAGAAAGCATCACAACTGCAATCTCTTTGTCTCGTTGGATAAGGTCGATGATATCCTCTGTGCGTAATGTATGTTCGCCTTCTCTGGGTGCAATAGTCAAAAGGCCCTTGCTAGGGTCAATGCCGCGAGATTCAAGGTGAGAAGAAACAGCATACTACAGAAAAAAAGCGTGAGAAAATAAAGGTTGTTGTATTACAAACACTCTGTTGCAACTTTACATGATCTGAGGGGAAGGCCTTCTTTTCAATCAAGATTTTGAATCTGCTTTCTGTGGGTCTGAAAAAGGTGACAAGCATGGAATGAATATTGGAAGTCAGGGTGTTCATAGCGGTCACTTCGATGGGTTTAGCACCTATCAGAACAATGAAGTGAGCAAAAGTTATCCCGAGAAACTTGAACGGATTGTAACTTACCAACCAAATTAGCGAGAGGTTCCTTGACAAGTTCATCGATAGTTGCCCAAGGTCTATTATAAGGGTGATTCCAATGACCCTCAACACCTCTATTTCACACGAAAATTTTAACAATAGTCTTTTTTTATTTATGCGGATAATAGATTACCTTCTGCTCCAAGCGTCCAACTCTTCATTGATCAAATCGCGAGAACGCTTAGGCATCAAACCCAAAGAGTTACCACACAAGTATGTACAGCTTTCATCTAAATCAGAGTCTTTCTCTGCATCGTGAATTATTTAATTATTTTAGTCCTCAGGAACAGTAAAACATGATCTTTTTTTTTTTACTCGTTACTTTACCTGCAATAGGATTTTCACCTGAAACGGAACGACGTTGAGGAATAACAAATTCATCACGGAACTTTCTAAATTTATCTTGTTCATCTAAACTCTCGGCAAATTCAATTGATGATACATCATATTGGGATTTCTCAATGATTTCTGAAATAGTAGTCATTTTTTTTAATGAAAAAAGAAAGATAAAAAAAACGGAAAAAAAGAAATTGAAGTGTGAGCGATGGAAAGATTTTAAAATGAAAAACAGATGCTGAGATCTAAATCGTTTTTAGTCATTGGCAAGTGTCTGCAACGACTACCTTTTGTTTATTTGTCGAGTGCACTGTTACATGCCTGGAACACACAACTCTTTTGGACTTTAACGCACATCTATCTACAGATTTTTGTGATGATTAACCACAACAACTGATAAAATTTTAGATTTATGTCGCGGGTTGCAAGTATTTCCCACGATAAGTTAAGTCGTACCTTTTGCGCAAGCTAACAGGGGAAATATAGGTATCACCGGTTTTCCGACTGTGATCACTGAAACGTTTTGGTAGGCCTATTGAGAAGCTGATAAATGTAAAATGATAGCTTGTTTAAGTGAACGAAGGGCACTATAAGTTAAGCTTTTGCTTTTTTGCTTGAGGCTTTAAAGGTTATTTACAGCATAAATGAATTCTAAAAGGGTGGAGGCTCGTATCTCATCTCTCTTTATCCTACACCGTATATTATATATTCTGCATAATCAATGCTTTCGATTGATCAGATGGTAACACAACAAGAGTAATCTCCTCTGCACCGAATATTACATGAAGACGATATTGCTTGTTCAGAGAGGTCGCTTTTCTCCAGATGACATGCAATATCTTGCGTGTTCCACACACAAAGGCTATCTGCGAAAGTGAAAAAGAGATCCGCGGTTAACTGGAAGGAATTTCTGCAGGGACCAGATACTCGGTAGCTCGAACGATTTCTTTAGTCGTATGCAAAGGTGACAGCCAGAGTCGTTCTTTTACCGGCGAATAACTGCAGACCACGAAACATATTCTTAGATACGTTAGCAAATGAAAGAGATATCAATAAAGACTTGAGGTCTGTTTCATACTTTAATTTCTTTGATTGTGGATAGTCCATTTTCGGGAAAAAGTATCAACAAAAAATAAGCAGGGTAACGACATGTTCTAATATTGATGTGTTTTGTAAAAAAAATTCAAAATATGTCGGACTCTTTTGGTCTTAAATGTGGGGAAACAGACGTACCACGAAGCTTCATGTTCAAACATTTTATTTCTTCTTTCTGTGCAAAGCATTGAGCATAATCATTAACATGACAGTATGTACCACAACCATATTTCCTACATAGTTTATTCTCGCAGCTGATCGGTTTCTTTTATACCATTATAATACATACGATGTACTTGTATTTGATACTTTACTATCGTTGACCTGAAACGAGCAAGTAAGCCAAAAGAAAGTTTCCGTGCTTGATTTTTGATTTGCTACATCAATTAACCTATAAAAGCTAACCAACCTATAGAACAATTTGGATGCTTTTAGGTATATTTTTGGAAACGCGTACTAAGCAAAATGAACTTTAGAATATCGCAATCGACTTGAATATATTTTTACTTGAAAGAGTTTCTTTACTGCTTGAGCTAATTGGAGATTTTACCAAACATATTTGTTTGCAGACAATCCAAATAACTGGCGCGCGCATCACAATAAAATGCAATTAAGGTCGATCTTTTTAAATTTCTGTAATTTGTCAAATCATTACTATATTTGGGAAAGATATACCTAAATTCTGCCTTATTGGTGATGTAAGCTGCAAGTTGTATTGAGCACACTAATCATGCACGATTGAGTACTTATATTCGCCCCGTTGATAAACAATGTGGTCGTTATCGCTGACTCTGAAATCCAAAAATATTGTGATTTCTCAAGGTGGATCTGAACACCAAAATCGTCGATCTTTTTTTTTTTTTACCTCGGAAAAATCATGGGCAAAAGACACACACACACACAACATTATCGATCAAACACGATGTTGATGAATAGGCTATTCTATACCTTTAGTAAAAATATTTCTCAAGTCTATCAACAGGAAAGTAAAAGACAATTTTAATACCATCTTTCTTACCAATGAAATACGTCACAAATGAGCAATTGGAACACACCCACATTGTATAGTCGTTGTCAAATGATGTAATGATTAAATCAGAAAAAAAAAATATGTAAATCAAACGTATATAAATATGCGTAATGCAAAACAAAATAATGTTTTTTCTTTGATTCCTGTATTAAAACCATACAAAATGTATAACGTCCCCATCAATAACCGTATCATAAAGAAGCCTATTGTGCCATCTCAACACGCTCGATTGATGTCTACCAACAATGTGCGCAAAGGTGGATTCAGCAAGATTTTATTGGGTACACTTTTTGTGTCAGCCGCTGGTATTGCTTACATGCAAACCTCATCCAGAGACAAATGTAAGTTGGCTAATAATAGATAAACAAGATTTGTTGCTGATGTCAATGTGTGATAGATTTCTATGAAGGTGACTCAGACCCTTATGCAAAGACCAAAAAGAACGTATCCGAATTAGGCCATGAGATTGCTCAAGATGGCAGTGTCAGAAGAAAGAGTCAAGGCGCTCTTGATGAATTGGATTCTGCTGGCAAGCACGTCAAGAAGTCTGCTCAATTGGCTGGTCAAGCTGCTAAAGACGCCTTCTCCCATGTTGAAAAGGAGGGTGGTCAAGCCGTTGACACTTTTAAGAATGAAACCCGCAGACTCAAGGATGATGTCCGTTCCGATGCCGACAAGTTCCTCTCTGAGCACCATTTAAAGGAAGGCGAACACCCTCCCGAGTACGTCTTGTCTCATAACCACAACGACCCTCATTACGCTGCATCCCAGGCCGCCAACAAGTTCCAAGAAGCCAAGAACGAAGCCAAGGCCAAGGCTGAGCACGTCAAGGAAGAAGGCAAGTCTTTCTGGTCAAGCATCTTTGGCGAATCCAAGAAGGACGATGTTGTTGTCACTGATAACCGTAAACCCGCTATCCCTCAAAAGAACCACACTGGCTCTAGCTTTGATTACCCCGAATCTAACGCTGAAGGCAATCCTATGGTGTTGGAGAAGTTGAATGCTAAAAAGACCAAGCCTCATTGGGAAACCAGTTTGGAAGAACACGCTGAAAATGTCGTTCACGATACCTCCACTCTTGTGACCAAGGATACTGAGAAGGTCAAGAAGGGTGTTTGGGACGCGAGAGATAAGGCCGGTCGTGTACAAGAAGAATCTTCTTCTTCTTGGGGCAGTTTCTTTGGTAAGGCCAATGACAAGGCCACTGAACTCGAAAACAAGGCAGCCAATGAATTGCATGAAAAGTCTGAAGAGGCTAAATCCAAGTGGGAAAGTTTGAAAAACAAGGTTGGCGTTACTGCTCATGACGTCAAGAAGGACGCAGAAAACTCTTGGGAAAATGTCAAAGATAAGGCCAATACTGAGGCTCAACGTGTCAAGGGTAACGTCGATTCTACTGTCAATGACCTCCATCATGAAGCCAAGAAGGAATCCTCTCGTCTTGAATCCGGTTGGAATAACGTCAAGAAGCAAGTCAGCGATGATGCTGAACACGCACTTCACTCTGTTGAAAATGCTGCCAGCAAGGTCTCTAGTAAGTTCAAGAACGAATCTAACAAGGTCGCCTCTGACTTGAACAAGACCGCTCAAGATGTCAAGGACGAAGGTTCTCGTTTGACCCGTAAGGCTTCTGATAGCATCAACGACTTGCACAATGAAGTTGCCGCTAATGCTGAACAATGGAAGAAGCAAGGTGAACAAACTGCCAAGAGCTGGTATCAAAAGGGTACTGAGCAGGTCAAGGAAGGATTTGAAAATGTAAAGAATGCTGCTGATAAGGATCTTCAATGGGCTGAAAGCAAGGTGCAAGATACATACTCTGAAGCCAAGGAAGAGGTCAGTCGCTTGTTTGGTCGTCCCAGAGAGACTGGCGTGAAGGGCCACGTCTTCCGCGGTGAGAGATTCGCTGAGGAAGAAGCTGGTCACTTGAGAGGTACTCGCAACAATGTTGGCTTGAAGCCTGCAGAAGTTGTTGTTGAAGAAGCTCACAACAAGAATTTCTAAAGTACTTTGTATAAAAAGTTGTATACATGATTTTAACTCGTTTATTGTAAATAATTCAAATAAATACACTCTTGTCTTTTGTAATTTATATTTTTTTTATCAATGAAGCAAATGACACTGAAGAGACTGCCAAGAAATTGACCACAAGGCCAAACATATTAAGAATTATATTTTATTTACAAAAAAAGGTTAGAGATAATATTTAAAGTTGAAGTAAAGTAATGCTTAGGCAATATGAACTACACAAAACTATGTTAACAAATCATATAGATATATCATGTGCTCACACTGCAGGCTTACCAGATTTGTCTTCCTCCATAAATTCAACGTAAGGCTTAGTATTAAAAGTGGTAAACTCTTGACTGGGTAAGGAGATAAGAATGGCCTTGAAAGCAGCACGAAATTCGTAATTAACTTTGCCTCCGGCAGCCTCCACATCCGCCTTTGCATCCTCAAAAGTCTTGTCAGTGACAGGAGACTTGAACGCCATGATATAGTCGAGTTCGGCAGCTAAAACGAAAAGAAAATGATATAAGTGCAAGCCCGCTTAACAGATCTTCATACTGAATTACCATAGACGAATGCCATCAACATGAGTAACAAGATTGAAATGCGCAACATTTTGAAATAATTTTTTAAGAAAAAAAAAGTGTGGTGAAAGAAAGAATAGAAGAAAAAAAGATTTTAAAAAAGAATGCTCAAATTGTAAGTTTAAAATTGAGTAGTCTGACCTGATTGGCCAACTGAAATCCAAGACTGCGGAAAAATATCTGAAATTCATGCAAAATGAGAGAGTTGACTAGTTTTTATTTTATTTACAAAAAGGAAGAGAAAGAGAGAGAGATATAATATGATTACAGAGTCTAAACAGCATCTTCTAAAATCATACGAGGTGAGATGTTCATTGCCATTAATTCTTGGAAAAGCAATTTAGCAGCGTAGGGTATTTCCATTGTCTTCATATGCTTGGAACTCTTACAATATTGACACCATCCAGAGTAACCAATCAAACCACAATTATCACAAATATGAACTTCAAATGCATCTGAAGAGATCATTAAACGCTCCAAAAGTAACATAGAAGCACCATAACCAATCAAACAATCACGCTCCATTTCACCTAAACGTAAACCACCATCTCTTGAACGACCTTCTGTAGGTTGACGAGTAAGTGTAGCACGAGGACCTCTGCACAATAAAATCAGAAGAAATGTTGAGAAGATAAATCATCGCAAATTAAATAAAAACTAAATTCTTTACCTGGCACGAGCGTGCATCTTATCCATCACCATGTGCTTCAACTTTTGATAGTAAATTGGACCAAAGAAAATATATGCAGAAAGTGGTTCACCAGTGATACCAGAAGTGACATAATCCTTACCAGAGTAATTGAAGCCATGGTTGATGAGAATTTGACTCATGTCT
The DNA here is from genome assembly GCA_000587855.1 of Mucor irregularis B50. Taxonomy (NCBI): domain Eukaryota; kingdom Fungi; phylum Mucoromycota; class Mucoromycetes; order Mucorales; family Mucoraceae; genus Mucor; species Mucor irregularis. Next base: position 275,107 of record KK076448.1, read on the forward strand.
TCTACCTTGGAACCACCAAAGGCAGTACCATATTGTAATGAACCGTCTAAAACACCTGCTTTACCTGCCAATAACTCAATCATTTTACCCACAGTCATACGAGAGGGGAAACCGTGAGGGTTCATAATAATATCTGGACAGACACCCAAATCAGAGAAAGGCATATCTTCTTGTTGGACAATAATACCACAGACACCCTTTTGACCGTGACGAGATGAGAACTTGTCACCTAATTCAGGACGACGTGTTTGACGAATATTGACCTTGATGAGCGTTTGATCTGATTCTGTAGTGGTGAACAACACCTTATCCACGTAACCCGTTTGTGGTGACTTGTATCGTTGAGGTTGAGGTTTATAAGCAACACTTTGAGAAGCACCCGCTACACCAGCGTCAATGCCACTGCTGACAGGCACTTGCTTGTTGATAAAGACGGAACCAGATTCAAGAGCTTCGCCCACACCAGCAATACCATCCGCCTCCACAGCGTCAAAGGAGTCGTTCCAGGTATCTGATTCACGAGCAGGAGGATCAGCCAAACGATCGTGAGTACCGTTAGGATAACGCTTCACCAAATTGGCGTATTTTCTCATGACTTGACAACGACCAAAACCTCTATCTAAACCGGATTTGTTCAATACCAAGGCATCTTCAATATCGTAACCAGAGTAACTCATGACAGCCACAGTGGCGTTTTGACCAGCAGGTAATTTATCGTAACCAATCAATTCAATGGTCTTTGTCTTGACCATGGGTTGTTGAGGATAGACCATCAAGTAGATCAAGGTTTCAATACGATTCAATTGGTTATAACCAATGGCACCAATAGCTTGCTTACCCATAGCACATTGATATGTATTACGAGGAGATTGGTTATGATGGGGATAGGGAATCAAACCTGCGACGGCACCAAGAATAGTGAAAGGTTCGATTTCTAAATGAGTTGTTTGTGGTATAATATCCTTTTCATAAACTGCAATATTGGCATCACTTTCTTCATTGACATCGACGTATTCCACCAAACCCTTCTTTAAAAAGTCATCAAAGGTCAATTTCTGAGCAATCAAATCATCGACGTGGTGTTGCTTCACTGCTGGAATGCCCTTTTCTACAATAATTAAAGGTCTACAAATACGGCCACCATCCGATGATAAATTGACAGTTCTTTGATGTGTATTGACAAAGACAGACACAAATTCAGAGATACGGCCTGCACGACGAAGACGACGGAAACTAGATACGAATTGCTGTACGCGACGAGTGACACCGAGAATGACACCGTTCATTAATACAATAAAGGTGTTGGGTAAATATACTTCAGCACCTGTCAATAAGTTGACATCCTCCACGCCTAATGCAAAAGCAATTTTACGAATAGGCTCTTCCTCTTGATCAGTTGTAATATGGGTCATTAACGCTAAATTCTTTACCAAACCACAAGCTTCACCTTCAGGTGTATCGGAAGGACACAACATACCCCACTGAGAGGGTTGTAAGGCTCTTGGACCTGACACCTTTCTTGTCTTTTCGAATTGAGATGAAATACGCGTCATCATACCCAAAGCAGAGATATAAGATAAACGAGATAATACTTGTGTAATACCAGCACGATCCATCTTGAAACGCTTCAATACCCAATTACCAGTAGAAATAGCACGATAAAACCGCTTGTGATATGATCACCATGCAAGCCAAGCGACGAGTGACACCGAGAATGACACCGTTCATTAATACAATAAAGGTGTTGGGTAAATATACTTCAGCACCTGTCAATAAGTTGACATCCTCCACGCCTAATGCAAAAGCAATTTTACGAATAGGCTCTTCCTCTTGATCAGTTGTAATATGGGTCATTAACGCTAAATTCTTTACCAAACCACAAGCTTCACCTTCAGGTGTATCGGAAGGACACAACATACCCCACTGAGAGGGTTGTAAGGCTCTTGGACCTGACACCTTTCTTGTCTTTTCGAATTGAGATGAAATACGCGTCATCATACCCAAAGCAGAGATATAAGATAAACGAGATAATACTTGTGTAATACCAGCACGATCCATCTTGAAACGCTTCAATACCCAATTACCAGTAGAAATAGCACGAATAAAACCACTTGTGATATGATCACCATGCAAGACCAATTGATTAAAGATATCGAATTCTTGTGTACGATTGGGCTTCTTGAGCACTTTATCAGCATTTAACTTTAAATCCGAGTTGAACTTTTTGAACAAATCTTCAAACAACAAGGATAGTAATTGACCAGCCAATTCTAAACGCTTGTTACCGACATAATCTCTGTCATCCACTTGCACTTCATCAGTCATAGCCACCAACACACGACGAATCATGACTGCGGCATAAATACTCTTTTCTCTAAAGTTCAAATTCTCCACAGGAACATGAGCTAAAATCACAGTTGCCAACACTTCCAATGCCTCTTCTGCTAAAGTTTTGCGCACAGTAGATAATTTACGGTTGACCTTGACCTTGGCGCCAATATAATCCAAAGCTTGCATTTGAGTGAAAACGCGCAGTTTGGAGGATTCTTCAATGTTGATAGCAAAAACGTCGTTTAAATCGTGATCGTTACCACACACAAGCTGAGCAATTTCTCTGTCAGATTGAACACCCAACGCCTTCATAAAGATGACAACGGGAATATCTTCAGCAATCGAGTTATGCTTCAAGTAAATTTTGTTGTTCTTGACGAAAATAGCCGTCTTTGATTTACGTTCGTGAGTTGAACTCTGCACATTGGCAATAATGTTGTTCTTTTTATCCACATCGACAATGATACGATTCTTTGATAATTGTTCTTGAACAAGAATGACCTTTTCTGTTCCTTTCACTACAAAGTATCCACCAGGATCTAAAGGACATTCCTTCATACGAGCCAATTCAGCTTCGTTCTTTCCTGTAAGCACACAGTGAGAAGAACGCAACATGATGGGAAGTCGACCAATCATGACATTCTTTCTCTTTACAATTTGTCTACCACGGGTGTATTCGACATCGACAAAGATATTCGCGGAATAAGTTAAATCACGAAGACGACATTCGTGAGGTGTGTAACTGCGGTTGGCGACATCGGCATCTGTACGTTCTGGACTACCTACTCGAATGCCTGTATATCTATAAAAAAAGGTGAACGGGAAAGGGTTAATAGAGTGTAGTTGGATATCACTTGTAGAAACATACTTCAAGTAAAAGTGAGGATCGACGTCTGAAGTCACTTTCTCGTTGGCTTTGATAATTTTTCGAAGATCGACATTAATAAAATAGTTGAAAGAGTCGATATGTTGCTTTACAAGACCCTTCACTTTCAAAAAAGCGGGTAATAACTTCCATTTATCCTAAGTGATATTTCATTCAATAAACGTGCTGTTATTCGTGGTGTGATAAGTGTCTTACTTGAATTTCCTTGACAGGTGCAGTCAAGTGCTTTCCTTCATAAAACTCTTGCTTCAAAGGCTCAAAAGAGTCTTGTTCATGGTCATGGTCATGGTCCATTTTGTCACTCATGATAATGACTTTGCAGGCAAAAAAAAAAAAAACGTTCAAAGTTTATTGGCAGAGATAGAGAGAAAAAAAAAAACTGGACTTTATAAAAATGTATAAGCCACAATTTGAAATTGAAGGAAGAAGCGCGTTTGGAATTAATTAATAATAAAAATCTAATGGTGAGTGAGGTATGATACAGGAAAGTAGTAGTTTTACAGTAGACCAACATCTCGAAGCGTTGATTGTAATATAATATCGTTGACTGCTGCCATCACAAATTTGATTTGCTTCGTGTCTGTTGCACAAGTAAAATGTGTATACACTCGCTTGTTTGCATTTTTTACTGTTACATTACGGAATTGATCCATCATAAACTTGCAGGCGTTTTCATAATCATCTCCACCTAGTAAAAATAAATCATATGGCGTTAGTATATATATACTTAAAGGAGAGAAAACCTTATTTTTTGGTTTGTTTGTTTGTTTTTTAAAAAAGTACCTTTATATTTTGGGAAATAAGTCTTCAATGGACTGTATTTTAGCTTCTTTTTGAATAAATCTGTCTTGTTCATGAACAAAATAATCGATGTATTGGCAAAGATATCCATATTACAAATAGACTCAAAAAGTGTCAAGGATTCACCCATTCGATTGACCGACTCGTCCTCAAACAACACTTGATCGTATTCTGATATCGCAACCATGAAAATAATCGCTGTAACATCCTCGAAGCAATAGATCCACTTCTTTCGCTCTGAACGTTGCCCTCCCACATCCACCATTCTATACGTCAATTCATTTCCAATGACAAATTTGGTTTCAGTTACACCTGTCGTTTTGACTCGCGTTCTCAGAACGTCTTGATCACTTGGGACATAATCGGCTTCGGCAATGCGGTCGATGTCATTAAAATAGCTAAAATTGGAGTGTAAGTCCGATGATGATGATTATTTTTTTTAGGAGAGAGAGAGAGAAGTTACAGCCTAAAAAGGGAGAAAAGAACTTCTTTGTTACTACTACTTACTACGCTGCGGAATCATTAAGTTGGTATTCATTTCTTCTTTTATAGGCTTCTTGAACGCCCTCATCTTGCCAACAAAGCTTAATTGCCTCTGATAGTTCCTTGGACAGGGTTTGATCGAAATCCCTTTGCTCCGGTAAACTGTTTATTAAATCAAAAGCAGGGCGGGTTTCTTCGTCCCCAAGTTTTATTTTTAGCTTTCCATTCATCGCACTGATGATCGATTTCATAGACTCTATCATGTTGCTGAAAATGATCTCGCGATAGGATATTCGTTCGCTCTCGGGAAAGCTGCCTTCATGGATGATTCTCATCTGTTTCAAAAGCGTTGATTTACCAGACTCGCCAGCCCCTAAGTACATAATAATGACATTAAGTACGTAGGTAAACATTCAAATAGTCATTGTTTACTTACCCAAGAGCAATAGCTTGACCTCGTTGCCCATTTGTTGTCTGTCTTTTCGTATTTGTTCATCAATCTCTTTATCTCTCTTCTCTCCAAGAAGGTCTCGTTCATCTGAAGATAGACAGCAACCCATGATACATGCAAATTATGATCGAGTTTTTAATATAGGAAAAGGATAAAGGATAAAAAAATATAAGAAAGAGGGAAGAAAAAGGAAATTATAAAAAAAAGTTTGTACATTTGTTAAAACAACAAATAATTTACAGCACAGTATGTAGTAGTAGTGAGTGAATCCTTATTGACTTGTTATAAATGCACTGCAGGGTTAAAATATGAGGTGAGGGGGTGAATAAGCTAAACGAAAGTCGATTTTCCGGAGTATACATACATAACCATTTATGTTCATTGTAAACGAGCTCCTTAGAGTGCTACAGATAACCGCGTCAATTGAAAAGTAGTATGTAGTATACATTAAAATAAACATTCCTATGAGAATCGATAATAGATCCTTCATAGGTTGATTGCGCTTTGATGTTTGTTACTTTTTTTTTTTTTTTTTAAGCGCCACTTGACACTTGTAAATTGATGAAAGACTTGCGTAATAATCTTGGCTCGTGAAAGGAGAGACATATTCGTCACATTAATCAGTGAAACGCTACTTTTGCATTATGCATAAAGATTAAAAAGTTCCCTCCACTGCCACAACCTTGAATTGAACATGTAAGTATCTAAAGCCATGCAAGTTTGTTTCCCTCTTTTTTTATTTGTTTGCTTGCATTCGATCGCCTTCACACAATTTGTTTGTTCTTTCTAAGCTTTTCATAAAGAACTTTGTGAGAGAAAGTTTTTAATTTATAGGACGAGCAAATAATGACACGGTCAATAAATAAAAAACGAGTAAACAAAGTGTATTGCGCGTCCTTTTTTCTCTCTTGTCTAAAATTGAATCATAAAAAAATAAAGTAGAGGGCGTACATTTTGTTATTGGTAAACATACAATTATTATTAGAGTTGTCAATTAGGTTTGAGGGGGTAAAAAAAAGCTTACGCCATCACTTTTACTGTGCCTGAGAAACTTCTTTGGGACTTGTATAACGTTTTTTTTTATGTGATATTGCAACCGTAATGGCAACTTGTGTTCACCGTCCATCAACATAAGTGTAATCCTTACTGCATGATGATTGCGATCCGTGTTGTTATTTTCTCCTGGGCTCGCTGGATAAGCAGAGGATAATTGGACGAGAGCCACAATGGGGCACAAGCAGAATGGGATGTACAGCTTCGTCTTTACGAATTGGGAGAGAGAAAAGGAGTTCATATATACTTGTATCAAATCTCTCGACTTATATGTTCCCGTTATAAACCGAACATGATATGTATTACTCACATGGTAATTCAACAAATCTCCCCTCCTGGAATCACTCGATAAAAATATATGTTTCTTGACTTGTCTAGTAGACTTCATTTGCCAAATATGTTCAAATCAATCTCCTTCGAGAAATTGGTACAGACAACTCTCCCACCCTTGAAACGATAACTCGTATAGATCGCAATAAATGCTAGCAGCTGCACTTTTTGGGTTTGGGTTAGAATAAAGTTTAATTTCAGAAAAAAACTATTAACCGTATATATCGTACTTTATTCTTTAAATAATTCGCTCATTGGTAACTATGATGGTGGCCCTTATTTCCCCACAGTCAAAGCGGAGCCAAATCATGCTGTCAAAAAAAAAATAATTCCCCGTTAGGACATGGGCAGTCGTACATTTCCCCGCTTTTTTTAATTGAAATAAACCCTATTGGTGATATGCTTTTCGCATATTGCCCGAATGTTGGCATCTACATTTTAGAGTTTTTTTTTATCAATACTATATATTGTCTCCTCCCTTGTGGATTCTCTTTTTTTTTTACTCTCTCCCAAAGTTACATCGTCTTTGTTTTTCCCTCTAATATTACAACATGTCTCTCGCTTCACCTCAAGAATACACCATTCCTACCAAGGACACCATCAATAAGGCTGGTATGATGATGAAGGCAAACGATTTACAACTTGTCGAAGTCCCTGTTCCTCAACCTGAGAAAGGCCATGTTCAAGTCCAAGTCAAATGTACAGGTATCTGTGGTTCTGACATGCATCTTTGTCGTCATGCCGAGATTGGTATTTTCAAGGCCGAAGCCCCACTCATTTTAGGTCATGAAAGTTCAGGTATTGTTACTGCATTGGGTGAAGGGGTCACCTCCTTGCAGGTAGGTGATCGCGTGGCTATTGAAGCTGGTATTCCTTGCTCTCAATGTGATCAATGTATGAATGGAAGATACCATCTTTGTCCCGAAGTCGTTTTCAAGTCCACTCCCCCTCACCATGGTCTCTTGGCTAAATATATCACACATCCCGCTCGCTGGCTTCACAAAATCCCTGAATCCGTAAGTTACGAAGAAGGTGCCCTTTTGGAACCTTTGTCTGTTGCTATTGCAGCCATGGACCGTGTGCGTGCAAAGTTTGGCAAGTCTTTGCTCATCACTGGTTGTGGACCTATTGGTCTTTTGGTGTTGGCTGTTGCTAAAGCTACTGGTGTGCATCCTATCGTGATGACCGATGTTCAAGAGAATCGTTTAGAATATGCCAAGAAGATGGGTGCCACTGCCACATACAAGATTATCCCCGGAAAGGAGGAAGTTCAAACTGCTAAAGAGATTAGAGATTTATTCGAAGGTGGTGAAGGAGCTGAGTGCGTTTTGGAATGTACAGGTATCGAGTCTTCTTTCAGAGCTGCTATTATGGCTACTAGAGATGCAGGTACCTGTTGTCTTGTTGGTGTTGGTAAAAACGATCAGACTATTCCTGTCAATAACTTTGCCATGCGTGAGGTCGACATTCGTGGATTGTTCAGATATCATCATACCTACCCTAGAGCCATCGCTTTGCTTTCCAGCAACATTTTAGACATCAAGCACTTGATTACACATAAGTTTGAATTTGATGATTTGGTAAAGGCTTTTGAGACTGTCGGTAATCCCTCCGCTGGTGCTTTGAAGGTCCAAATCACAAATTAAGATACACATCATATCCTTAAAATTCCACTCATCTTGTACATGTATTATTAAAAAATAACCTTTATTCTTTTACGCATTTTTTGCTTCATTTTTATTTTATACTTTTTTTTATGGGGTCATCTAATTTACGAATTTTCTGTACAATGGGAAAGTGAAAGTGCTACATTATGTATATGTTTTACTTGGTCTTTACTTTCTTGGAGTTTTTGTTGTCTTTGATATCAGCTTTGCTCTCGAAAAAGTTGGAGATTTTCCCATTAGCTGCACCGCTTGGTTTAGGATAATGCTTCTTCCAGTTCTCAACAAGAAGTATGGGCTCCTCTGGGTAATCTCTTCCTAAAACACATTTGTACTCCTTTTGTTCTTCTTTTGTCATGATCCAAGGACAGTGTACGAGGTGAGTAGGTAGATTTTCAAGTTCTGGACACCACAGCTTGATATACATTCCGTCGGGGTCATAATCTCTTCCTTGCTTCAAAATATTAAAGTGTCTGAAACCTTCTCTGGGATCACAACCAACACCGGATACTATTGAACAAGTTTAGTATTTTTTTTTTTCCAACGAACAAACAAATCTTTTTTTCCTTACCATATTGCCAATTTCCGTAATTTGAGTGTACGTCATGGTCCATCAACATGGACTCAAAATATTCTGCACCGATACGCCAATCGATTTCGAGATCCTTGGCCAAGAAACTAGCAACATTTTGACGACCACGATTATTCAAAAAACCAGTGTACATCAATTCTCGCATACAGGCGTCGACATAAGGAGAGCCTGTTTGACCATTTTTCCACTTTTTGAATTGCTCATCATCCTGTCTCCATACCTTGTCAAAATAACTGTTCTTTGGCTTCTTTTCAGCCTTTGCTTCGACAGCCTCGCGATCCATATTTCTGAAGCCGTGCAACAAGAACACCTTCTTACCATGACAAGCAACCAACCATCTGAAAAAGTCTCTCCAAAGCAATTCGAACTTGACCCAATATACACCATCATCGTCACTTTGTGCTTTGAATGATCTCTTTTTACCCTTCTTGGCTTGCTCAGCTTCAAAACGATCCATTTCGTGCCAGATCAATCGAGGAGATAAACACCCATGTGCAAGAAACACAGAGAACTTGGTAGAATACTCAGTTCCGATCATACCGTTACGGGTCTTTTTGTAATCAGCAACTCCGTTTGTTTTGAAAAGATAGTTTTCGAGTCTTTCCTTGGCGCTTTGCTCGCCACCCTTCCAAGGAAAAGCAGTTCTGGAATCCTTTTTGATCGAAACATCTTTATACAATTCAGCGAGATAGCTTTCACCTTTTTCACCATGTTTAAAATCCCATGCTGCTTTAGGGAAAGGAGGCAAAGAATCGGGGATTGCGAGAGGTTCTCTTACTGGGTTGTCCATCTTTTCAATTCTCTTTCTGAAATGGGTGTACACCCTATACGCCTTTTCAAAGGGGATATCCGTATCATCGGGATGGACCATTGTAGAATCGTGATGATAGATAACCTGATCAACATTTTTTGAGAGAGCCTTCTCGACCTCGAGTTCTTCGTATGCATACTATATATATTTCATTATGTAAATAGCTTAACCTAAACAAATTCATTGTTATCCCATTATTACCTCCTTATGTGTGTGTATTTGATCAATTTTGTAATTATTTTTCTTCAAGAATTCTTTCAGTTCTGGGAAAAGCGATTCGGGTTCACCGTACAGAATCAAAAGATCGCTCTTTCTTTTTTGCAGCTCTTCCTTGAGTGACATGATACACTCAATCAAGAAACGAGTACGGAAATTGGCACATCTTTCCAACTTGAAGTTCCATGTTTTGGGAGTTGTGTATTTCGTAGAAAGCTTGGAGTTTAATAAACTTATATCAACCATTCTTGGGTCTAAACAGACAACAGGCAGTAGCTGCGCATGCTTGGATTGGAGCGCGTGGTACAATGATTGGTTATCATGAACACGTAAAATATTTCGGAAGAAGCAAACATTAATTGGTTTGGGGACAGTCATTTTTTTTTTAAAAAAGTAGTATTATTGAATAAAGAAGTGAAGTAAAGTGGTGTACAAAAAGTATGCCTTCAAATAACTTGATTTTATAAATATATTGTGATCGAATCAACGATCATGCAGACTCTACGCGATGATGCTGCTTACGCAAAAAAACCGTCATAAATTTTGACATTTCTTATGCAATGGACTTTGAAAGTCTTTCCATAGCGATCTTGGTTTTCACGATCCATCATTACCTAATAGATACGCGAACATTACACTTGGGTTGGAGGAATTTGGTTGTCTGTCAATCTTGTAACCTTGTGGATCAGTTTCGAGTTCGCTGTATACTCAATATCCTTTGCCTCTGGTAAAAACCATTTTCCACAGGTATAACTACTCAAATGCTTTATTTAATCTCTTATCGGAAATCTCTGATAGTAAAGGCTACATGATTGGAAAAGCCACGGAAAGTGATATCCTTTGTTAAATTGCTGATCTGGATCGAGATTTAAAGGTAAAAATCACTAAATGGATGTCAAATAAAGGGTCCAAATTATACAAGTGTGGTAGTAGGACTTCATCCTAATTACTGAAATAAACTGTATCTCGCATTCTACATGCACGCGGATAGTCGCCATTAATTTATTTATATTAATTCGAGAGACTTTAAGAGACCTTCACTGGCTCTTGTAACTTGGTTAAAGTTGAACTCAAATCCATCATTTCCACCATAATAAGGGTCCTCAATGATACGGTCACCATTAGGGTCATATTCTCCAAATAACTTGACAATAGCCTTTGAACCCTTAGGTTGCAATCTCTAAAGACTCATTTCGTAAGTAAGATGCCGTTGTTTCCAGCTCATCGTTGCAATACCTTTAAATCGCTCAAGTTGGACTCATCCATACATAAAACATAGTCAAACTCGTCAAAGTCCTTCACTGTAACCTATAGCTTTATAGTTAGCTCCCTGAACATATCTAAACCTCCTTCCAATAATACCTTTCTGGCTTTATGCTTGACAGGCACGCCGTGGGCTTTACAAGTGGAAGCACTACGGCTATCAGGGGAACTTCCCACCTACAAGAATAGCGTCAATACAAAGCACTATACACATATAACGCGACTGTATCTTACATGATAAGAGGCAGTACCGGCAGAGTCGATTCTAGTAAAGTTTTCACTCAAGTTGTGCTTCTTGACGGCATGAGCAAAAACAGCCTCTGCCATGGGGGAACGGCAAATGTTACCTACACGCAATTGTCAGCTGCTAAGCTCTATAAAAGAATATGCGAATACAAATATACCGAGGCAGACAAAAAGAACACTATAAGTTTTATCAGACATAGGTGAAGACTGGGAAAAGAGAAAGAGTGCAGAAGTATCAGATAAGAATTTACCGAAACTTTAAAGAGGCTGTCATGGCGGAGTTCGATCGTTTCTCTGACAAACAGACACGTATGGAATTCCTTCGCTTTAATTAGGATGACAAGTGTTCAATAGTGAGTCATCGATTGATTCCTGATTACAGAAGATATTAATTTCTTTATTTCAACAATTTTTAGAGTTTATATACAGAGAATGCTACAGCATGTAGCTCAAAAATAAGATATATACATTAGAGAAAAAGAGAGTATTATAGTGAGTTGGAAAGGGTATGTTGTTCATGCTTCTTACTCCACTTTTTGTTTATTTGTTGGTGACTTTGCGGAAAAAGATCCATTTACTGCTTTGACCATAAAGTCCATAAATCGTTTACCATAAGTAATGGGATGTACAGACGATATAGTTGCTTTATCTTGGGTAATGCTCTTCCAAATATGTTCGGATCGCTTTACAATGTTGTATGGCGTTAAAATATCAATCACACCCATATAATAAAGTTTGTCGAGTGGTCGATTCTCCTCATCGCTTGATCTAAATCCGCCATCATCTGCATAAAATATGCACCAACGTCGTCTAACAGTATCATATTTAGTACAAAAATGGTAAATTCTCCATAGACAACAGTACTTACTCCTCCGAGGGACTTGCAGGTAGATCTGATGTGTCAATATTGACGGGATTGGTATTTCTCAGGGCTTTACGTATTTTCTCAGATCTTCCAGATTTGCCTCTTTTCACCGACACTCTTCTTTCACTTGCTCCAGCTCTTGGTGTGACCATGTGTAAATTTTGATCACGAATACCTTCTGTGTTTCCTCTTCGTAGATCGTGAATACCCACTAATAAGCTATAGTCCATAATATTTAATCTTTTAAGAATATCTACATCTCGCTGTAACTGAGTAATGAAGAGTGACTTTTTACTGGCGCCTAATTGAATTTGTCGGTTATTTTTCACCCAATTTTGATCTTTCATCACAGCGTGGGGGTTCTTTGCCACCTCCTCGTCAGACGTCAATCTACCAAATGTCGATCCCTTCAAATCAAATGTTTCGTGAATATCCTTATTTGACGGTAAAACATTTCCCATAACAACAAAGTGAATCTTTCTTCCTCTTGGTAACTTGATACGATGCAATCCATAAAATCGACATAATAATGTGTTGGGGTTATTGGAGACATGCTGCAACGGATCATAACCATGTTAGTGTTCTACTTAAAGTTGCCATTACTTTGCTGTCTCACCTGGTAGTATTCGCGCAAGATCTTTCTCATAAATTTGTGCTCAGAATGGTGAATAGTTTTGATAATGAATCTATAGTCGCGAGAGTAATAAAAAAAACTTCCACTTTTTCCAGGGGAGCCAATTTCGCTCAGGATATACTTGTTCGTTAGCGACATCATGTAGTCTGCTGCGTCCACATGAAATTTCTCTCGCAGATTTCTAAAGACCCAAGGAGCATAGTCTTTAAACTTGAAATCATATTTCACACCAGGTGTCAATTCGTTTCCGGTACTAATTCCCAACACATCAGTATATTGTAGTCTGAAGCACACTTATTATACCTACACATCAAACACTAGTTTATGGGCTGCTGTGTAATCTTCTGGGGTTAAATCTCTCTGAATCTTGGCAGACACACGGCCGACAGCGATTCTAATTCCAGTCAACATATCATACATCAATTGATAATTACGATGTCCCTCTGCAACTTTTGTCCCAATGGCCACACGAGACTCCTCCTCTTCCTCTTCATCATCGTCAGCATATGTTTTCTTTTTCTGTCGTCTAGCAGCTCTCCTCGCCATAATATCTTCCTCTAAAGCGTGTTCCTCTTCATCATCCAAGATTCCCAAATCCATCAACTTGAGCGAAAGAGCAGGTGATTTTACAGGCGGTGAATAGATGGTGTTTTGTTCTGGATCATTGTTATGAATCAGCAGTAAACCGTCAGGGTTGTGGCGTCTATTTTGCTGTACATCAATATGCAGTGGTGGAGGCTTTTTTATCTCTTTTCTTGGATTTGCTTTATTGTCCGAAATTTGTGGTTCCCCACGCAAATCGTCTTTGTTATAGGAACGGTGCTGCTGTTGTAATAGGGTGACACCACTGTCTTTCCTCACTGCTTCCCGTTCTTCATTCTGAGTTGTCTTTGACATGGGTAATGTTGAATCGAGATTCGAGTACTTGGTATTGTATTTTTCTTGTGTGTGAGGTGTGTCACGAACTAACTCTATTGCTTCTATTGACATTTCGGAACTTTATACAGTATATATATTTTTTTTGGAAAGAGGTGTTGATAAAAAAAAAAAGAGCAAGTCAAAGAAGAGGCATATCGTTGGTCATATCTTTCATACACGGACTTTTTATACGGACTTTTTAAAACGCCTACTTAAGCGGTCAGAACTAAACGATAAGTGATGATCGCATAGTAGCGTTATCATGCAATCAACCTTGGTGCAACCTCGAAAATTGACTAATTTTTTTACTTTATTTGGGTAGATGGTAAGTGTGTGGAGAAAAACTTTTAGTGAGTTACGTGTCAACTTCATCAACTCTCTACTCTGAAGTAACTTATTTATCTAACGTGATTTTTTATTGTTATTGTCGAGGGGTTTCATGAGCGAATGAGATGATTGGATTTACAGGTAGGGCACTGAGTTGGGTTTCTTGGGTAGATAAAACTATGAATACTCTATTTGATTTTGTTAGTGAAGCAAGTTACTGAACGCGACTACTGAAAGGAGAGGACAAGAGAGCTTTACTTGTTACTGCTTCCATCAGCCAGATTGTTATACTCGGGGGAACGCGCCTCCTGTAAATAAATCAATGTTATAGTCAGGTATGCATATACTCTGAATAACCTAGTATATTCGTTCAAGCATGGCAGTACACAAAGTGATGTTATTAAACAACAAATTTTAAATCCAAAACTAATTTGAAAGGCTTGATGCATCAAAGTGTCATCTAATACATTACTTAAGGCAGGATAGCTACCGACTTTGACTAAATCAGAAAATACCCTCTTGTTCCTTTATAAAATGTAAACATTTCCTCGGAAAACTACCAACTCTCCGGCCATGAAATATTCTATTGCTTGTATCTGTCTAGAAGCGTCGATCCTATTGGAATCATGACTATCATTGTGTCACGCGATGAAGGCCATACCCACACTGATTCTCGACAGTTACGTAAAATACATTAATATGAAAATTCTCCGGGATACGTACTATCGACCAAAATAGACAACGCTTTATTATAATTTAAGGTCGTGATCTTTTCTTCTGCAAACATTCTTTTCTTGAATTTTCGGCTTGTAAATATTATCACCAAACAATGATGACACTATTTGTGTAACAAGTGGAATATCAAAGTTTTGAGATTTTCAGTGTAACCTAAACAGCTTAGGAAAATCTTTTATTTTCCTTCCAGCAGAGACCTTCCGCTTTGGCCATCACGTTATAATAGCACTTGTTCGTGTTTAAAACGATTCGTTATATTTCTTTAAATGTCAAGAATGCGCAAATATATTTTCGAGATAAAAAGTTTTCTTCAGTAGACCGAATAACAAACCGAGAAAAAAAAATTCCATGAATTACATAATCATGAGGGTCAGGGTGTAGTAAGAGGTCGCGCATTCAGAAGTAACGCCGACTCTAAAAGATTCGTGTGCAGCTATTAGCTATACACCTTTGACTCGAGGAGAACTCAAACAGGGGAATCAAACATAAGATCATTTCTGTCAAAAAAACTGATCGAATCACTTGGTCTTATTTGTTACATAGCCAGTTATCACAAGCTTTAACTTTGAAAGTAGATTGCACGCACAATTAAGATGCTCGAAGCAGTGGTTTTATTTATTAGCGTTTTCCTTAGCCTTAGCATTTAGCTTTATTACTAGCTTGCTGGGCCTTCATAGCTCTATGGATTATAATTGATTGTTTCATTTCATAATCACGATCATATTTTAGTCTGACCACCTCTTCTTTTTCTTGATCACACAAGTTTTTAAAGATAGTAAAGGCTTCCCACTTTAGTCTCTCCGTAATTTTGGGCGGTAGTTCGTAAAAACCAAGATCTTCAACGACGAAATGAGTGAACAACCATAAACCTTCTCTATCAACATAATCCTGGACGATTGATTTCTGTTCAGCTGTCAGCGGCAATCCATCTTTAAAGGCGTGCACCTGTCCGGACAATAGTTTTCTTGCCACAGCAAAACTCCCATTTTCTAGCAGATTGTCAAACACAATTAAGCACCTAAATTCATCTAATGTTGCGTCAGGAGCATATTCTCTTGAGCCCATTTACTTGTAAAGATATTGAGTGGTTTTTCTGATGGGAAATTATAGATCTAAACGTAACCCCCCACAACAGCTTTTAGTGGAGGCTTGGAGAAGCTGGATATATACATACTTACTGACTAATTATGTCTAATTCGACCAAAAACGTATAAAAATGCAGCAAAAGATATACTACGAATAATTCGCAGTAAAAGGCACAATGTATTCCTCTTCAACAAGAAAAAAATTGAAATATATATACAAAATGAGGGTACACTGTATCACCCAAATTACATGAACACAGAGACCATATCGTACGACCTCTTCTCATCAGTCTGCAAATTGGGAGCCACTGTGCAACTGCGCAGCACGGCGAAGTTAACATATTGATCAACCACCGCCTATCACAAAAGTGAGAGCACTTGATTGGCTATGGAAGCTTATTTGTTGCCATGGCAACCACCCCGACGGAAGTATTTAGTTGTCTGCCAATCATGTTTGCTGTGACTGTAATGCGTCCTTTTTTTTTTGATTTATCCTTCAGTTTGAACCAAAAAAAAAAAAAAAAAAAAAAGGGAAATATATACAACGTACACACTCTATTATGTCTAATTCGACCAAAAACGTATAAAAATGCAGCAAAAGATATACTACGAATAATTCGCAGTAAAAGGCACAATGTATTCCTCTTCAACAAGAAAAAAATTGAAATATATATACAAAATGAGGGTACACTGTATCACCCAAATTACATGAACACAGAGACCATATCGTACGACCTCTTCTCATCAGTCTGCAAATTGGGAGCCACTGTGCAACTGCGCAGCACGGCGAAGTTAACATATTGATCAACCACCGCCTATCACAAAAGTGAGAGCACTTGATTGGCTATGGAAGCTTATTTGTTGCCATGGCAACCACCCCGACGGAAGTATTTAGTTGTCTGCCAATCATGTTTGCTGTGACTGTAATGCGTCCTTTTTTTTTTGATTTATCCTTCAGTTTGAACCAAAAAAAAAAAAAAAAAAACGGGAATTTTTTTTTTAACAATTATTTTCATTATTTATAAAAAACTTGTGAAATATGAGTTATGCTGTTCATAATAGTCAGCCTTCACAGAGGTGGTAAGCATTGCTTGAAAAAATTGTAGTTCAAAAGCAGAAAATATGAACGTTTTTTTTTTTTTCCTCAGGAATGGTGGCATGTACACGTCCAGTAAAAGAAAACCCTCTGTAACAGCAGCTTATGACAGTGTCGCCACTGAGACTCGACCTAATAAGAAAGCCATGACTCAAATGAACAATGAAGTCAATGATATGAACAGTAGCAGCAATAGCAGTAAAGCATCAGCAGCAACTTTGAAGCAAAGCGACAACAAAAGAGAGTGAGTGATTCTGGTAATCAGTTTCTGATCGATGGGACATTGCCTAGACGACCTTCACCTCATTTATTAGAAAAGCGAACCGAAACTCGTAATGGACCTGGTAGACATCGTTCGGTTGATTTAAAGGGACTTATTATGGAATTAATTGACGAAACGTATCCCCCTTTTGTCTGCCCGAGTTGTGATCATACTGCTTCTGCACGGTCATTGGTCGATTCACACTTTAAAAGTGCTCACCACGGTGTGAAAGCCTTTAAATGTGTTCATACAAAATGTGATCAAGCTTATTCTTCAAAGCCAGGACTTAGATATCATCTTGAACATGCACATAACGTCACTTTAAATACGGGAAGGTAAAACTTATAGTGTGAAATGCACATGTGGTATCATCTCTAATATGGAATATATTTAGCCACGCACAAACAAATCAGTCATCAAAATCATCAAAATCAACATCCTCTTCTAAACTTATATCCAACTCAAAGCAACAACACACTAATCATACAAACGTAGAAAGCAACAGCAAAAAATTAAAAAAGCAAGAGCTATCACCCTATCTGCAGAACAAATTAGATTCAACTTACAATATCACTGTGTGTCCGTCTTGTAAGGAACAATTTAAACGTAAAACACATGTTATTCGACACTTGGTGGAAGTTCATCATGGAGAAGAGCCTTACAAATGTGTCGTGTCTAATTGTAAACGCACAAAGACATACGCAACAAGAGAAGGTTTAGTTTATCACTTGGCAAGCTATCATGATGAATAAGAATTGGCTTTTAATAATAATAATGAAGAAAAAGAATGTGTAAGTGAGTATGTGTTATTAGAAATACTACAACTACTATGTATATATATATATATTTGAAATAATAAAAAATCTAAATGCTAAATCAATGTTGATGCTGTATTATATGTCACTTGCTTGGGTATAATCAAATTTAAAAGAAGATGGATCGTAGAAGCGAGTTTTTATCTTGATAAAAAAAAAGGTTTATTGTTATTACAATTTTTTTCTCAACAAAGGAGCTGAAGATGAATGTGTTAAATGAGACGTACCAGATCTTCTACTTGTCAAAGTACCGAATTCAAAGCCAAGAAAACCAGCTTCATAGCTTTTTGAATGCAATAAGTTTTGTGTGGAGGAGGATTTATGCGCTTTGTTGAGTTCTGCACCCAACGAAGATTCCCAGACTTGAAACATAGTGTCTGCCAGACCATCAAAGCCATATTGAAATACTTTTCTACTTGCCATTTCGCATGCGAATTTTAAGGTGGTAAGTAGCGTATGACCTCGGCTCATACAGAAAATGACTCCTGCCATAAAAGTGTCTCCTGCACCTACGGCGTCCACCACCTGCGGTTGAAGCAGTGCGGAGGAATGGTATACGTCTCCTCTTGAGACGCAGGTTGCACCCTGAGCTCCCCATGTGCAGAATAAGATTGCTCTAAGAATTCAAGAACAAAGTTTGTTAGTGGACATGCATTATTGTACGTATACGAGAATGTACTTACCCAGGTTTACATCTTCCTTGGAAATCCTTTAAAAAGTCTTCTGCTTCGTCATATCCGCGCTTCTCTGCATACAATTTAGAGAAAAATACTACATCGCCCTGAAAAAAAGAAAAGAAGGTCCGTATTAGCTCATGTAGAAAACTAAAAGCATCGATATTATTTTTACCCTAGTTAATAAGATATCGATATGTGGTCGATCGGGTTTTTCTAACTCCACGGATATTGTCAATTGAGATCTCCAGCCTTCACGAGTTGCTTTGGCCTCTAACCAATCGATCTGAGCAGCTGTTTCATACACGTTTCTTCCTTCAAAGTGGACCCAAGAAAAAGGGGGTCTAGCATCGAATTCAAAAGACATGGTTTTTGTGATACTGCTCATTTCTACTTTGCGAGCAAATTCATCTTTGGTGATATCTTGAGTGCTATAAAGAGAAGAGATAAATTTGAGTAATTTGCAGGCTATCTATATACAATGACGAGACAATTTACGTGTTACTGGAAATAATGGTGCGTGAGCCGGTATCTTTGCATTGAATGATATAGCAAGAAGGTGTGGGTGATTTTCGGTGAAAACAAGTGCTTGTTTTAATACCCTTTTGTTCCAACTGAGAAAATAAAGTCCTATATAGAATATGATTGTTAGCATCTTTGCTAAAATTCAGGTCCACAACACTAGAAACGTACTGTGTTTGTTCTTTAGGTCCGACAGCGGACATCACAAAGGTGTTCATTTTAGGGAATTGAGCTAAAACCTCTGCTGTGTTGACACAATTTCCTCCTCTTCTTTGCTGTGTATGACTCGCTCTTATTTTTGTGTCTTCTTGTGGAAAGTAGTCCACAGTCAAAATTGTGTCCTGATAGACTTGTCCCACAAGAAGGACATTGACCGATTTAGAATTCAAGGAATCAGGCAAAGTGGGTGACAAGGGTTGATCAAAAGAACTGGATCTTGAAGCTGAAAGTGAGGACCCCGATGAGCACTCGTCGATAGTCTGCTTACTTTTCGTCTTTCTTTTATTTATTGAGAAAACCATAATTCTTGTAAGTTTTGAAAAAATGATAGAAAGCAGGAAAGAAAAAAGAAGAGCGCAGGGTAAATATACTTTATATATTTATGACATCCACGTGGAAAGTTACACATAAAATGTGTCAATTTTTATTTGCCTTTCCACTTGCCCGAAGAGGGGGAGGGAGAGTTTTATAAGCAAGGAGAAACGCAGGAGTAACGAAAAATCTCATGAATAAACCACTTGTTGCCGCTTCTCTGTTGCTACTTTCAAAACGACTTGTTAATTACACACACATGCTTTAATCTATGCAAAATCACGATACGTATCAATGCGCAGAATCTAAATTTACTTGTTCTTGTACACTCTTATGTTAAAACAATCCGTATCCGTAATAACAAGTGGATATTATTGGATTTCGGCACGAACTAAGGACCTTTCTATCAGACTTTATACGTACATAAATACATACATAGCCCTACTTATTTTTATCCTCATTTATTTTTTTTTTGTTCGGCCCCCTTACTACTACGTATGTAAACTAACATCATCGATCTTTTCCAATCACAAATGAAAGAGCGTTATATAAGACCTGGTTAACGCTTATTTTCAGGGACATCATAGGTTCATATGTAAATGCAAACTCTGCAGTAGAATCATCCATTTAGACTTTATGCTTTTTCGTCTCCCAGCGATTTCCACCATGATGAATACGTAGAAGCGGAAACATGTATATCTGTGCATGTTGCGTGGTGTAAAGCTAGGTAGTGCTTCTCACCGTCATGGTGTATTGACCTATTTATAAGATGTTGCATTAAAAGTTACTAGCTGGAATAGCAATAATTAAGTAGTAGTAGTAGTAGCAATGTACCACCCAGTCCAATTATTAGCAATGGCCCCGGTATTGTTTAATATATACCAAGTGCAAACGTGGTCCGCTATCATCATGAATTTTGGTCCATATGTAAGCATTACTTATCCCGCAATGCTATTTTGTAATACCTTCGACGTACGTATATACGTATGCATTTTACACACTTGGAATATGTATTCGATTTTGATGCATTTTAATGAATTGTATGGTATACAAATGAGTACTATGTTCACCACTCACATACATATGGAACGAAATTTGTTTGAAGCTCGCCAGTAGGCTATTAGAGTATGTATGCATGGAGGAGGAATACACACCTTTGTACACCCAAAACTAGCCTACAAGTAACCAATCATAATCAACGCAGAGTTGATCTTATTTGCATGATTCCAAGTAATTTTATTGCATGCTTTCACTCAAGGGGGATATGGTCATCATCTTGTGGTTGAGTGAGTGAAAAAGCACGCATACATCTGCGTGGAAACTATATTCCTTTGATTCTATTCAGATCTCAACCACTTGCCGTTGGTATCTTTTTGATGGATATCAACGTACTGTTTTTCTTATGTATTATAAAGAAATGGAGATGTTTAAACACTCTCACATAGTTGAACGTCTAGTCTTTGGTTGTTGAATGGGTGCATTTTACGTAACGTAACATCTGGATATTATTTGAGCTATTTTAGCAACTTTTAATTGGTAGCAAACTACAAACCTCACAAATCTACTACCCTTTCATGTTGCAGATAATTCTTTTTTACTTTTTTAAAGGGTTGAGTAATGCTAGAATATACAAATCTAAACCTGTCAAAAGGGTTAAAAAGCAATACCATCATCAAGTGCTATTTGCAGGCAAATAAAATTAAGTCACGAATAAATCAAAGTGCGACAGCGCACACACACAGATACCAATACACCGCCATTTTTCTTCTTTTCCCTCAACGTAACAACAACATATATAATTTGAAAATATAATATAATGGACGTTTCAAGTGGGCCATTTTTCACCACTTCAACTGGTCTCATTGATAGCATTGACAGTAAGTCTTGAATGCATTTGCTTCTAATAAAACGAGAAACTTACGCTCATGGTGGTATAACAGAAAAATTGATGGTTGTTTTGAGAGATGGTCGTAAATTAATTGGAACATTAAGATCATTTGATCAATTTGGTGAGTGGAGCGAGACGTTAAGCAACGGAAACACCATAAAGCAAACAACTTAATGACGTGTACTTTTTTTTCGTTTTAAATAGCTAATTTAGTTTTGCAAGATACAATTGAGCGAATTTATGTTGGAAATTGCTATGGTGATATTCCAAGAGGTATATTTTTGATTAGAGGAGAAAACGTTGTTCTTCTTGGAGAAATTGTAAGTGTTTTGTGTGTGTGTATATATATATATATATATAGTCAGTATACTGACAAGTTTCTTTTTTACAACAGGATTTGGATAAAGAAGAACAAATAAACTTAAGGCAAGTGGCCGTTGAGGAGATTTTGATGGCACAACGTGAAGAAATTGAAGCTAAAGAGAAGGTGGAAAAGATTAAAAGCAAGATATTGCACGACCAAGGATTTTGTGTTGATTCTGCTCAAAACGACTTGTATTAAAAGGACTATTTACTACTTTAACTTACCCAAATCTTAGATTTTTCACTGAATCATTTACACACACATATTTTTTTCTTTTTTTTTTTTCGTATTCTCCTCTCACACACGCAAACACACTTTTCATTACATAAAGCGACATGACTTTCACAACTTGTAACATTCATTGATAAATATATAAAGGGCATTTGGTGGGGAATTTTATTAAAGAGAAATTATGTATAAATAGTATATATAAGAGGTGTTGTTCTTCTACTAGTGCTTGTCTTCACGATCTCCGCTACGAAATAATCTTCCAATTTTATTAAAGATCGAATCGATTAAACCACCTAGTGCAGCCAAGGGAACGAAAAAGATGCCACAACATGTGCAATTGTTGACATTGGAAGGTTCACTGGGAGAAGTAAATGGCTCATGAGTGGGATGAGCTGGGTCGGCAGTTTGTGTCTTTGTAGTTGCTGCCGTCATTTTAATGTTTATTTTAGGAAAGAAACATGCGTGAAAATGAATAATCGTCTGCTTTTTATATGTCTCAAAACTTTGAAAAAAATAAACATAGCGAAAAGGGGGAGAATGCATATGAACAACGCTATAGCCATGTTTCCTTTTGTTCAAGCCGATGCATATGAGCAATAAATAGTTTTACATAGTGCATGACAGAAAAAAAGATAAATCAAATACAGTTATAGTGCTATATAGTCTTTACACACACACGCACATGTGTTTATTTTCAAGAGAAAAATGAGAATATTTATAAAATATGCCAATATGCTAAGCAGGCATGCTATATACTTTTATGTCAATCGACTGATAATGCTGTCAGTGCCACGCAATTTATTTACCGAAGAGGAGGTGTGAAATGCATCGAGTGTAACAAAAGCCATTGCTTCTGTTACTCAAGACAAAGACAGAAGAGTTTCTTATTATAATTTTGAAGCTGTACACGTTGAATAAGTAAATAAAAGAGTAAGGCTTAGTTTATATTTTAAACTTTAATTGGATGAAAAACAAACAGAGCCAAAGATAGACGAGTAGTAGAGTATTTGCTTATTACTAGGCTCAAGTAGCATTTTCATATCTGACGTATGTGGTGTCATACTTAACATTGATGTAGCACTTCAAATTGCTCTCCTTTTTTTTAGGTCGACCAATTACTTTATTGCCGTAGCTACTATCACTACGACCTGTAAATACATTATTATTACGTAGAGAGATATGCAGAAAAAAGGCTTTAGTTTTATTAAAAAACGCGAATTTACATACGTATCTCCTTACGTATCTTATCAGGCTTTGTAATTTACATAGAACAACATCAATTTCATACATAGCCCTATGTATGCTGCTTAATAATGAAAGTGCCTCGTAAGATATTATTCGCTTCTATATTTTTGTAATAACTATTTTATAGCTGATAAATTACGAATAATCATCTATGTATGTACTCATCACCAGTTTATTTTCATTGAAGCAGAACAGAGCACTCTATCACTTTAACTTACTCACTCCCTGTTCGTGCCTGTTTGTCACATGTTAGGAATAGACGCTTACTTCCCATGATAGTATGATATCAAAACTATAATACATAATAGAAAGAGGATGTTTCAATTGTGCTTAACTAACAGCAGGATTATATTCTCGTTTATACAAAGCGAGATATCTTCGCCAAAGTACCAAGAATAAAAAAAAAATCGCCTACATACATAATTCTGCATACTTAGTAAAGCTTCTGCAACAGTAATTTATTATCTTTTTTTTTTTTCGACACGTATTGATGTAAAAGTTTATTCACATGCATTATTAAACAATATATCTGAGAAGGTGTTGCTTTTTGCACGTACATTTTCTTTTAGTGTAGCTTTTTGCCTTGATGTTTAGAGTAAGCACTTGTGTCTACATATTCAAGATTGAAGTTAAAAGTAGTAAGGAACAAGCGTTTAAAGTAGGTTACTACTTGTGTAGAGGGTCTATTACGTAACGCTGTGATGTATTCTGCACGTATTCTTAGAATGTATGATGGCTTGTACAACAATGCGCATAGATGCATATGTCGAGCCTTGATATTTTTTTTTTTTCGCTGTAAAATATTACCCATCGCAAAGAATAATGCAGTAAACAAATGGTCACCACCACTGTTAAAGCATGTTTCATGTTTCAAATAGCCCTTTAAAAAGCTACTATTGATTCTATGTAAGCATGGATTGTAATCTATACTAATCCCCTGCAAGTTATTAGTATTTTGGACAACTAGAGCACATGACAGATCAAAAACCTGTTACATGCCTTCATAAGCAGCGGTCTTTGAAATGAATGAACTTCTTGTCGATTACTCTTTCTCCTCTTTACTGCTTTTACTACTACCAATTCTTTCATGGTGGTTTAAACACACTATACGAGTAAATTCACGTGAAAAGGATAGTAAGCAGTTAATCGACTTCTCTTTTGCTTTCAAAGTCGATTATCTGCTTGTCAGATGATCACTAGAAGCCGCCTGACTCGTCACATGATGAAATATTTTTTTCTTTTCCTTAACAATGAGCCTTTTCTCCTCTTTAAAAAAAAATTGTTGATATCCGGTTTTTTTTTTTTTAGACAACCTTGTATATATATTGAAAAAAAAACGTACATACACATATAGCCTCTATAGAACTTTTTATAAAATAAATAGACAACATAAAGACAAGGTGGAGGAATCATGAATCCAGAAGTTAATCAGTACAGTTCTGAGCAGAAGCCCAATAGTCGCTCTTCTTCTTCAGAGTCTGACTCAGATAACAGTAAACGTAGACGTTTAGCTGAATCCAATGAACAATCGACTCCCGTCAATACCATGTTTAGACCTAATATCACTCAATCTGTGCTTGTAAGTTGCAGATCTACGAATAAGGGTATCATGATGCCTAACTTTATCACTTGATTATAGATTCAACAACAATTACTCAACATGTTTGGAGGCACAGCGAACTCTTCACCCACCATGTCACGATCTCAGTCTGTCAACTCAAATTCACCCAAGTCTGAGTCACCAACACCTTCTTTGACTAATTTACACATCGAAGACACACCAAAAGAGAAATCACGTTATGAAGAACAATTAAGACTGCGTGAAGAATATAAAAGACGTCAACGAGAATCAATGATACAAGCGAGAGAATTAGAGCTCGTGAAGAAAGAGCAGAAAAGAATCATGTTGAAAGAACAAGAAGAGCTACGATTGAAAGCACTGCAGCAGCAGCAGCAACAACAAAGGCCACAGCAATCA
This sequence comes from Mucor irregularis B50, assembly GCA_000587855.1. Lineage (NCBI taxonomy): Eukaryota > Fungi > Mucoromycota > Mucoromycetes > Mucorales > Mucoraceae > Mucor > Mucor irregularis. The sequence goes on from KK076448.1 coordinate 300,404, forward strand.
TTGCAGCAGCAGCAGCAGCGACCACAAGGGCAACAATCACAACAGCCACAGTTGCAGCAACAGCGACCACAGAAGCAACAACAACAACAACAACAACCGCAACCGCAACCGCAACCGCAACCGCAACCGCAAATACAACGACAACCACAACGACAACCACAGCAACCGTCACCACAGCAACCATTACCACGACAATCGTTACCACAGCAACCATCACCACAGCAACCATCACCACAGCAACCATCACCACAGCAACCTCAACCCCAACAGCAGAAAAAAGAGGAGAGGGTGAAAGCAGAAGCTGTTGACGATGACGATGATCTTGTTGTGGATGAGGAGATGACCAACAAGAATGTGTGTATGGGAATGGTGAAAACGGATATTGTCGTTGAAAAGTCACCTTTGATTTTGATCCGTGATGAGCAATATGAAATTGTGAGTTTGGAGTCTGAGGGCAAATTGAACACCGAGAATTACTCTTTCAAAGTGACTTCACGTAGTCAACCACCACGATTTGTATGCATAAAAAAGTGAAAAAATAAATTGCAGTGCATTAACCATGATTTTCATAGTACGGTTGGATACCATTTCAAGATACCAAAGTATTAGGTCCTTTGGTGGATCATCGTTTGATTTGGTGGGATGCAGTGATTCCTAGAGGAAAGGCAACCAATACAAGAACACCCATTTGTATTATTTTGTACTGCCGACCTGATTTATTAGGCACCATTGCGAAATACTTTGAGTCGCAAAGAGTGATTTTGAAGACACCTCCATTTTATAATCCAGCATGTCGCTATAGCAACCCTCATCATCATATTTTGGAACAACAATATCAATTGCAACAACAACAATATCGACAACAACAGCAACAACAGCAACAACAATTACAGCAGAGATATGGGGGATATGGTGATAGTAAATATCAGAGTTATACTGGATATCAATATAATTCATATGGTTACAATTCACATATACCTGCAAGAGATCCTCGTCAGGAACAAAAAGATATTGAAATGTTATTGGCTAGTATTCCTAGTGATGTGCCACGCTTATCTAAAAAGAAAAAGAAGAAGGCGCTTGAAAAGAACAAGAATGCTGTGATAGAGATTAATGATGATGACGACGACGCAATGGCTGTGGATGATGAAGAAGAAGAGATAGACGATGAGGATGAGGATTCTGGTTATGTAGAGGGTTTGACCTGTCATTTAATGGAACATCAAATTAAGGGTGTCAGTTGGATGATAGACAGAGAAAACAACGAAAGCAGTAATGGCGGTATTTTAGCCGATGTAAGTTTTTTTTTATTTATGGAATAGTTTACACGTCGGGAAAGTCTTGGCTCCTCTAACCTTGTTTTATTTATTTTATTTTATAGGATGTAAGTAAAATACGAATTCTATCGTTTTTTTTTTTATAGAGCAAAGTCTCAACTTATCATTGTGTATAATAGATGGGTTTAGGTAAAACAATTCAAACCATAGCTTTAATGGCTTCCACCATGACATCAGAAGAGGAAGATTCTACAGAGGAAACAAAAGAAGATCATAGGATTACATTGATTGTTACACCACTTGCTTTAGTGCATCAATGGGTAGATGAGATTATTACAAAGACCGAAAAAAACAAATTACGAGTCCTCAAACACCATGGCCCCAACAGAACCAAGAATCCAGCCATATTCAAGCACTATGATGTCGTCGTGACCACCTATCAAGTTGTTGCTTCAGATATGCCCAGCACAGGTGACAAGAAAAAAAAGAAAAAGAAGCCAAAGCGAAAAAATTCAATGGACGGCTTCATTGAGAACGACGAAGGCGAAGACGACGAGGAAGTAGAAGAGAAAGAGGAATTTCCTAGTAAATACTGTCCTTTGAAGAAGGATCACGGGCCTCTATTTCAAATAAATTGGCACCGTGTTGTATTAGATGAAGCTCAGTTCATAAAAAATCGAACGACCAAGGCATCTATTTCATGTGCAACACTTTCATCCGTGAAAAGATGGTGTTTGACTGGTACGCCGATACAAAATAATGTGGATGAATTGTATAGCCTTTTGCGATTCCTGAGAATCCAACCCTTATCAGAATATGCCACATTTAAAAAGAACATTTCTATACCAATCATGAATGGTGATACCCGACTTGCCATGAGTAGATTAAAAGCTGTGCTGATGGCAGTCATGCTAAGACGTACAAAAGATGTTCTTGGTAACAACGATAAACAGGAAGAAGAAGAACAAAAAGAACAAGAAGAAAAAGAGGACGAAGAACCTTCTTCCCCATCCAACGCTGCTGCTGACGAGAATTTATCCAAAAAATTGGCTCTTAAACTACCCTCACGTCAAAAGACAGATATCGTATTGGAGTTTTCATATCATGAAAAGGCTTTGTATCAATTATTAATGACTAAAACCAAGCAATCAATTCAAACCATGGTGGGGAGCTCGAGTCGATATATGAACATGTTGTGTATGTTACTCAGGTTGAGACAAGGTAATGAACAAGTGTTTCAAGTCCATGCGTGCGTGCATATTATTAAATCATTGTTTGTGTGTATAGCGTGTGATCATCCTCAGCTTATCTTGAACGCCATTGATAATGACAAAGATGTGATGGATATCGTCTCTGATGTCCCAACAAACACAACAAGTGATTCTTGGAACGGGCAGCAGCAGGAACAATTTTGTGAATTATGCGGAAGGTAATTTAAGAAATATAGAATTTTCCATGCAATGCATTAATATAATTTTAGATCAAACAATCAGCAACAACAACAAGATAAAACGCCTTACTGCTATGACTGTATTCAGATGATAAAAAGTAATCAAGGCAATGATGTATTTCAAACAAGCACAAAAATTAGAAAAGTTATAGAAATTCTGAACGCAACAAGAGAGTCGAATCCCGGGGAAAAGACAATTATCTTTTCACAGTTTACAAGCATGTTGGATTTAATGGAGGAACCGCTCAAGAAAAATGGATTTAAAGTCTGTCGCTGTAAGTAGTAATTTTGTCCATTAAATCATCATCATTATTGATTTGTGTGTGTGTGTGTGTGTGTGTGTGTTTTTGTTTTGTATAGATGACGGTTCTATGTCAAGTCAGTTACGTGAGAAAAGCTTGACGACATTAAAATATGATCCAAAATGCACAGTCATGTTGATATCACTCAAGTGTGGTTCATTGGGGTAAACATCTCTATTAGGCAAGTGGTGTAAAATAGTTTGCTTACTTGTTTTTCATTGGATTAGTTTAAATCTCACGTCAGCCAATCGAGTCATTCTCGTCGACATTTGGTGGAATCCGGCCGTAGAAGGTAATGTAGAGCATATATGGTAGACGAATGCATCTGTATAATAAACTCACACTGCTGATTCGTTTTAAACTACCAGAACAAGCTATTGACAGAGTGCATCGTATTGGTCAAAGATTACCCGTCCATGTAACTCGATTATTAATTGATAACACAGTAGAGCAAAAAATCGTTCAGTTACAAGAAAAGAAGGTGCGTGTTCTATACTTTAATTCAAAAAGACATTTAAACTTATTATTTCCGATTTAGGCACAACTTTCCAAAGGTGCACTGGGAGACGGTCTCGTCAAGAATGCTAAATTAACCGCTAGTGAGATCAGATCTTTATTTAATCTATAGCATGTATATATATACACATACACTTCTTCTACTCTAATAATTTGTATCTAAAAACCATTAAAACTTACACTATATCATTTATAATATGGGCGGGTAAATATTTAAAATGGATGTCGATCACTTTTCTCAGTCTTCCCAATATTCCACAATCTTGGGCTGTCTATTTAATCACCACGGAAACGTTACACACCATCTGATGAATGACCGGAAGAGGGAACATTCTGATAGAATTTTAGTATTGTCAAGAAATTTTATGGCTAAGCAGTTTGTAGAATTCCATCATTTTTTTTTAAAAAAAAAGATCGCCCTTCTTTTTCTGAATATTAAAAAATAGCGGGATTTTTTTTTCATTGTCCAACTTATTCTTCACAAAAAGAGTAGTTAATTCTTATTTAGTTTAAACCTTTTAGAAACTTCCTTTTATCTATTTCTACTGTCATATTAAATAAGGCGGTGTTCAAATTGTTTCTTAGAATTCCTTACCTCTCGTAGATCCATATATAAATTCCCTTTCTTTTTTTCAATATTTTTTTTTTCCTCTCTCTTCTTTAATTATATACAACACAATATGTCTTCTAATAATAATTCAACATCTTCTGTACATAATTCTATATCACAACATGAATCATCGTCCATTCGGGTGGACATGAGAGATACACTCACCACACCACATTCAAACCCAACAAATCCTTTTGCCTTCACACCCGAACAATTAGCTGCATTACAAGATCCTAAAAACTTGGAATTATTACGTATTTACGGTGGTCTCAAAGGTGTTGAAAAAGGTTTACATGCTAATACCGAATCAGGTCTCAGTCCATCCACTCCTCTCGATTCAAATATCACCTTGAACGATGTGACCTTGGATAAAGATCAGTTAAAACAACAAACCGAACATATCGAAAATGTCGAACCCGAAACTACACAACAACAACACATCGATCCCAACTCACCACAAGCTACTGGACCTTATGCTAAGAGAGTTGCTGTTTTCGGTGCCAATGTATTACCCGCTACAAAAGGAAAATCCCTCCTCCAACTTATGTGGATGGCTTTCAACGATAAAACACTTGTAAAATATCTCATCACTATTTATGTATTCATGCGTCGCAACCGCTAACAGCTTCTTTTTTTTTCATATAGATTTTACTTGCCGTTGCTGCTGTTGTTTCATTGGCAGTAGGCTTATACGAAGACATTGCACAACCCGAACGAGACCCAGTCACAGGCGAAAAGTTGGCTGGTGTCAAGTGGGTCGAAGGTGTTGCTATTATTGTTGCTATTCTTATCGTCGTCCTTGTCGGTAGTGTCAATGATTACCAAAAGGAAAAGCAATTTAGAAAATTGAATGCCAAGAAAGATGATCGTGTTGTGAAGGTAATACCTCTTATATATTTATTATGTGTGCGCCCCTCCAATTGACAAAATTTCTTTATTAGGCAACACGTGAAGGACAAACTGTACAAATTTCTGTTTATGATATCCAAGTCGGTGATGTGTTGTATTTAGAACCAGGAGATATTGTCGCTGCTGATGGTATCTTTATCGAAGGTCACAACGTTCGTTGCGATGAGTCTGCTGCTACTGGTGAATCGGATGCTGTACGTAAACAAACTTTTGAATCATGTTATCAAGCCCAATACGGCACCAATGCTCATGACGACACACCTACTCCCACTACCGAGAAAAAGTCTGATTATTTATCTGTTCCTGACGGCAAGCGTGCCTCGTCCTCCATCAGCATTGCTTCTGACAGTGGATCCAGCAAGAAGAGAAACGATGACCACCACAAATCATACCCCGATCCCTTTATTATCTCCGGTTCCAAAGTATTGGAAGGCAATTGTACTTACCTTGTTACCGGTGTGGGTGTAAATTCTTATTATGGTCGCACAATGATGGCTTTACGTACTGACAATGAAACTACGCCTCTTCAAGAAAAATTAAACGGTTTAGCCTCCATGATTGCCAAATTAGGTTCTGCTGCCGGTCTTCTCATGCTGATCGTGCTTTTGATTCGTTACTTTGTTAATTGGAAATACGAAGGTATTCCTACTGTTGCTACCGAAATTGTCCAACAAATCATGGCCATTCTCATTGTCGTTGTTACCATTGTCGTTGTTGCTGTTCCTGAAGGTCTCCCTCTCGCTGTCACATTAGGTAATTTATTTATTTGTTTATTCATCACTCCTGCGTCATGTTGTACTCATTTATTATTGTAGCACTTGCTTATGCCACCAAGCGTATGTTGAAAGATAACAATCTTGTGCGTGTCTTAGCTGCTTGTGAAACCATGGGTAACGCCACTACCGTTTGTTCTGATAAAACAGGTACTTTGACCCAAAACAAAATGACTGTTGTTGCTGGTACCTTTGGCTCCTCTTTCCGTTTCATCCAAGATCCTCCTTCTAACCGTGTAGATCTCAGCGATATCACTACTATTTCCGAAAAGGTCCCCAAGCCTATCATCAATTTGATCAACCAAGGTATTTCTGTGAATTCCACTGCATTTGAATCTCCCGATGAAAATGGCGATATTCAATTTGTTGGTAACAAAACTGAAACTGCTTTGCTTCAATTCGCCAAAAATATGGGTTCCGAAAACTTCAACACCTTACGTCATGCTTGGCCCATTGAGCAAGTCTTCCCTTTCAGCTCCGAACGTAAGGCTATGGCTACTGTGATTCGTATTCCTCATCCTGTCAAGTCCGGTGAATTCATCTACCGTGTTCACGTTAAGGGTGCTTCTGAAATTCTTGTTGAAAACTGTGGTCAAATCTTGACCTTGAACGCTTCCAAATACAAGGACGCTGCACATGATTATGATGTCAAGGCTCGTCCTTTGACCAATGAGGACCGTAACCGTGTTGATCGCATCATTCAAAGCTACGCCACTCGTAGTTTGCGTACCATTGGTTTAGCTTATCGTGATTTCGAGTCTTGGCCTCCTGCCGGTGGTCACGCTAGCACTGTTGGATCCGAAACTGAAGTCCCTTATGAAGACGTTATTCAAAACCAAGGTCTCACCTTGATTGGTATCGTGGGTATTGAAGACCCTCTTCGTCCCGGTGTCAAGGAAGCCGTCAAGGCTTGTCAACGTGCTGGTGTCTTTATTCGTATGGTTACTGGTGATAACGTCGTCACTGCCAAGAGTATTGCTAAACAATGTGGTATTTACACTGCTGGTGGTATCGTCATGGAAGGTCCCGTTTTCCGTAACTTGCCTCCCAGTGAAATGGATGCTGTTCTTCCCCGTCTTCAAGTCCTTGCTAGATCCAGTCCCGAAGATAAGCAAATTTTGGTCGGTCGTCTCCGTGAATTAGGTGATATTGTCGCTGTCACTGGTGATGGTACCAACGATGGTCCTGCTCTCAAGTTGGCTGATGTTGGTTTCTCCATGGGTATTGCCGGTACTGAAGTTGCCAAGGAAGCCTCTAGCATTATTCTTATGGATGATAATTTCTCCAGTATCGTTAAGGCCATCATGTGGGGTCGCTGTGTCAATGACTCTGTCAAAAAATTCTTGGAATTCCAAATCACTGTTAATATCACCGCTGTTGTCTTGACCTTCCTTTCTGCTGTCATTAGTACTCACCAAAAGTCTGTCTTGACTGCCGTGCAACTTTTGTGGGTCAACTTGATCATGGATACCTTTGCCGCTCTTGCTCTTGCTACTGATCCCCCTACCGTAGAATTGTTGAACCGTGGTCCTGAATCTCGTTCTTCTCCCTTGATTACTTTCAAGATGTGGAAGATGATTATCGGTCAAGCCATTTTCCAAATTGTTGTTACTGTCGTCTTGCTTTATAGTGATATTCTCCATTATGCCCCTGAAGACCCCATCTTGCAAACCATCGTTTTCAATACTTTCGTTTTCTGTCAAATCTTTAACGAAATCAATTGTCGTCGTATCGATTCCAAGTTGAACGTATTCCACAACATTTTGGCCAACAAGTTCTTCTTGTCTATTTTCTTCTTCTGTATCTTCCTTCAAGCTATCATTGTCAACTTTGGTGGTGCTGCTTTCCAAGTCACTCGCGTCGATGGTATTGCTTGGGCTATCTCTATCTGTATTGGTCTTCTTGCCTTACCCATTGGTGTTATTATTCGTTTGATTCCTGATGAAGCCTTCGGCTGGGTCTTTGTTTTCAACCCCGCTGCTCGTCAAAGATATCTCGGTGGTGGACACGATAACAATGTTTCTCCTAGTGTCTATGTTGCCGGTAATGAACGTATTGCTTGGAACGGTCAACAACAACAATCTTCCTCTTACTTCAATACAAACAAGAATACCACTACTACCACTACTACCAACAAGGATGAAGAAAAGATTCAAGTTGTTGAAGAAAGTGTTCCTCAATATACACCCTCTTCCACTCCCAATGAAAAGAGAGTCAGTGATGTCCCTCCTACATGGTCTAACTCCTCTCAAGACAACTTTGAAGAACAAAATCAAGATACCGTCCTTTCATCAGGCTCTTTGGAACAACACCAACGTTAATATGCCCCCACTCTTTAAATATATATGTTAATACTTTCTTAATATTTCTCTTTTTACATTTTATATATATTTAATTTATTGTATCATTATTTCTTTTTCTCCTTTTCTTTGCAATTGTAATAGTTCTTTTAATAAAAAATATTTCATCTTCTACATCTGAAAGTATTAGTGTTGCACTTTCCTATTGACAAAATCAATAATGCTGTCAAATCCATTAGACTGCCAAGCTAGGAGAATAAAATGAGGTTTCGTAGTCCAATCACGAAATAAAACAACATCAGTATTCAATATGTAACGGTGAAGAATTTCTGTGCCACTTTGGAATTGATCATTCTGCAATGGACGTCATTGGTAGAAGATCATATTGTTGACTTGGCAGTGGTGCATTTATCATCTCTTCCAGTACTTGAAAGAATCACGATCACCTGAACAGCATTTTCTTTGCCGCCAACAATTACAATGATTAATAAATCTGATGGCACGACTTCTATTAACAGATTTTGCGGATTTCAGAAACGATACTAGTATATATAGACCGGCTCTTGGGAACAGGTCTTTTTATAGGTAGAAGCTCGTCTACATGATTTGTGACGGGCACGAAAAACGAGACTTGAGATATATAAACACCACATTTCTAACACACAAAGTTTTGACGGTTTTAAGCTGATTTGTTTCACTATTCATATTACATGCTTGGCTCTTGCTGTTGATATACATGTCTTTGAATTTCATTTGCGAGCGTTTCGTGAATACTGAGTTCACATTGTCTCTCTGATGTCTGTGCTTAAGCTTGTGTCACCTAAATGACAACTTGACATATTTGCCGTATCCCTTTTCAACCTTAACTCTAATTATGCTAACCCTTCTTGAGTCGTAGATCTGGACATATGATATGTTTATAATTCGCGATGTGTGGCAATAGACGAAGCGATAATCAAATTTTCATGTAGCTAACAACGTGTGTGGATTTGCATATCACACTGAATTATTTATTGCCTGCAGATAGCGGTATCAATAAGCTACTGTTAAATATTGGGCCGCATATAGTCATTAAAAAGCGTTATGTATCAGTATTTGTAGAAATAAATGTGTCTATTATGTATCGCATACAGCAAGTCGATGAAATCGAGCACCTGAATTTAAGCGCTTAAAAAGTAAAATAAAAAGGCAGCATGAAGATTTCTTTTTAATACTGATAAAAACATAATTCAAAATGATGTATAACACGATAGAGATGTAGAATGTACAATTTTCTAGCTTTTGTTAAGCTGTACGAGTAAAAGGACAAGAACTTGCTATCTTTTACTAAAAAATCGAGTTCCTACTAATTTCAGGTGAAGAATCTTTTTTTTACGAAGAGAGGTACATCGATTTAATTGAGTTTAAAGACCGCTTAACAGATAGACATAAGGCAACTACATCAACTTTACCAACCTTACCAACTTGGCTATCCGTAATATTATGGATTATTGCCGAATTAGAATTCAGTAAGGTTGAACGAATGGAATCCATGTATACATGTTTTAGGTGGGTGTGGTGAGGGGAGGGAAGAGAGTGAGTATCCTAGTGTGAGCCGTTGACTGCGCGTTTTTTTATACGTACACTTTTTTTTCTTTTCTTACTTTACTTTGCTCACTTTCTCAAGATACTCGTTTTATGTGTTAAAAAGGTGTAGAACCATTCTATGTGTGAGTATCGTTGGTATTAAGCATATGAAAAGGGAGATGATTGTTGTTATTCTTTTTTTCTTGTGTTCCCCCAGAAAGGCCCTACTTCATACAAGGAAATAGAAATTTCGAATCCAGCAATTCATATGAATAGTCTTCTAAAATGATGAAAACGACATAAATAACCTAATACTGTCGATTCAATCATCGATTTTTTCGAAAGGTCATCATTTAAAATCGTTAAATGTATATGATAATCCGCAATTTCAAGTTTAAGAATATCTTGGTCCGCCGTACGGATGATTTTTTTTTCTGAAGATATGAGACGCCAAATAAAAAGGGCTTTTTGACACTCTGACTGAATGGTACAGTTATTTTATCAAAGGGAGGTGGCTTTTTTATCCTACTATCCATGTGTATGAATGAAATAAAAGTTCTCGTTTTCGTTTTTTTTTCTCTCTCTTTTCTCTTTTTCTTCATTGTTTAATAACAAGCTCATTAAGTATGTTCGTATTCTACGCTCAGCACTTTTATGATTCCTTTGCCCGTGCTTCTTTAGAAGCCGGTGCCGAACACACGCGAGCCATGCACGTCCCGCTTGCCTTGCGCAAGTCGCGTCGTCTGGCTCGTCGCCCTCTTTCTCCCGCTACTCGTGGTAGTAGCGCTAGTAGTAAGGATGTGGAGATGTTTGACGTTTCCCTTCCTCCCTCCTCCCCCTCCGCTGCAAAGCGTATCCGCCTTTCCCCCCCTTCTCACGATGCCAAGTGTGTAACCGCAACACTTTGGCGAGCCTCCGCATTCAACTCTATTGTTGAATTCGAGAGAGAGCGTGTTCTCTCCTTTTACAGAGCAAACACTACTACTGTTTGTCTCTCTGTCGTTGGCGCTTCTTCCGTTTCTGTCGTTGTGGCAAATGATTTTGTCATGAGACAGAAATTGGCAGATGTTGCGTGTCGCCTTCTTTGTCTTGGGGTAGTTGGTGCGCCCTCACCAGCCCCTTTAGCGCCAAGAAAGCGCTCTTTAGAGCGTTCGTTGAAGGAGTTGATGTAGTTGGTGTCGCTGGTGCTACTTTCCAGGTAAGTTATGGTTAAAGCCGGTTGATTGGTAAAGATGGTCTGCTATGTCATGTACGCTGGATAGCTGCTGGTCCAGGGTACGTGATTTAGTAGGCTGTCTTTATCAGTCAATTGGTTTTAATCATAGCTTACCTGGATTTGGGATCTGGGGGATGAGAGCATATTTGTGTTTGTACCTTCTCGTGGTTGCTCTCGTTAATCAAAGCCCTAAGCTTTGAGAACTAAAATAAACACACTCTTTCTTAATAATAGTGCTCAATAACAATCAATAAAATATATTCATTCTTTCCAACCATAAAAAAAACTGCTCTATTCATCTTATTAATTGTGCTCTTCGCTGTACTTTTGTTATTAAACTTTCATGTGCTGCTGGTGTTCAATTTTAGTGATGTACTATGATCATGCGACCTAATTATGTAAACAAAGTGAAGGCTCGCTTACTTTAAAGTGTCATTTCAACACTTGGCTTTCAGATACCATCAAATTTAATTAGTTTGATATCCATGATTGATTTGCAAAAAAGAAGTTTTTTTTAACGTTTACTTAGATGCCTTAAAAGATGGGGTTTTTTTTTTTAACCAAAAACCGAAAAAGGGCAGCTGGGTTTTATTTTTTGTTTTGATGTGGTCGTCCCAACCCCCTTTTTTTTTCTCTTTGTTGTTGTTATCTGAGGGCTTCTAGATTACTGTGGCTATGTAATTAATTAAAGAAATTAGCTTCTTCGCAACAGGTACGGTGTACTAAGGAAAAGATATGATAAGTAGTATATTTTCATTTGAAAAGATTTGAATGTATGGAGCCTTTTTTAAAACGATTAATATCTACCTCATTAATACTTGACCAATTGAAGCACACCCGTTTAAATATTTGTGAAAGTGATTTAATTCTTTTGTGTGTAAGAAAATTGTGTTATGTACAAGAGATATGAAATGTCAATGCAAATTGTTTTTGTGCTACGTGTTACCGTTTAAAGAGCTTGCGTATCATGGACTATTTCGCTTCGATAAGGTGTTAAAGTCCAAAAAGAATAGATCAAGAGACTGTAATATGTAGTAATTCTCTAATTGGAACAGCAACTTTTAACTCTAATTAACATAGTATCACGACGAATAGAAAAGAGCTGTTGCACTGCTTACGTAAAATCAGATCAACAACCCTCAAACGATTCAATTTCGATATCACAATACAACTGAGATGACTAGCGAGAATTAAAAGATTTATATAAGAATGCTTGCTAAAGTTTTCAGAATGAAGAAAGACTTGCTGTTATACTGTGAATGTTCGGTGGCATGAAGTGAATGTTACATATATATCACTACCTTGTAGAAATACACTAATGTAGCGAGCCCATTGGTACATAATCTTAGCCACACTATTCAAGTGTGTATCTGAATGCGCATTGTATAGCCGAATATGCATATTTGACACTTTTAAATGTGATGTATGTGATCTCACAAATATTTGGTATCACATTAATGGGGTGCATGATGAGTTGACTCAAAATCGCTCATCACCAGAGTAGGCGGATAATAAAAAAACCGAGCCTATCAATGGGTGCAAAAGTAGTGTGTGTGCGTGCTTGTGCTGAAAAACTCTTTCAACGCTACTTTCTGGGTTTCTTTTTCTTTTTATCACTGAATATAGAATGGATCACTTTGAAGGAGCATCGCAAGATGACTTTACATTTTTAGAGTATTCTGCTGACACGCAGTCTTCACAGTATGAATATAGTGATTTTACACAAACTCCCAAGGATGACGTTGATCAAGATCTCTCTTTACAACAATTATCCTTAAACGACCACCGTCACCACAACCACCACCAAGCTGACGAAGACGAAAACGCTCAAGCAAACGGAACCACTTCTTTTGTTAATGACTTTCAATTTGAAGATACCGATGACTTTGGAGAACTTATTGTCCGTTCAGAAGAAAAAGACTTACCTGCCCATGCTTGTAAGTACTGCGGTATTCACTCCCCCGCTTCAGTAGTCAAGTGTGTCACTTGTGATCGTTGGTTCTGTAATTCGAGAGGAAACACGTCAGGTTCCCACATTATCAACCATTTAGTGCGTGCAAAACATAAGGAAGTCTCCCTTCACCCAGATTCTCCTTTAGGCGACACCGTTTTAGAATGTTACAACTGTGGTTGCAGAAACGTATTTTTATTGGGCTTTATTCCAGCCAAGAGTGATACAGTCGTTGTGTTGATTTGCAGGTAATGTGAGAGAAAAGGGAAAAAGGAAATGTGGAATGTGTAATGTTAACACGATTGTGTTTGCGTAGACAACCTTGTGCTGCTGTGCCTTCTTCCAAGGATATGAATTGGGATACCACTCAGTGGATGCCTTTGATTGATGATAGATGTTTCTTGACTTGGTTGGTCAAAATCCCTTCAGACCAAGAACAATTACGTGCACGTCAAATATCTGCAACTCAAATCAACAAATTGGAAGAATTGTGGAAGGAGAATACAGAAGCTACTTTGGAGGATTTGGAGAAACCAGGCGTGGATGATGAACCTCACCCCGTTTTGTTAAGGTAAGTTTAGGCTGAACACGCACGCGCGATGGAATAGGGAGGTAAAAGGATAAATTGTTGACTCTTCTTGTCTTGATAGATATGAAGATGCTTACCAATATCAGAATATTTTCGGTCCTTTGGTTATGATGGAAGCTGATTATGATAAGAAATTAAAAGAATCCCAGGTAAGTCAAGATAAGAGAGGGGGAAGGGGTATCTCATTCATCAAATCCTAATATACAAATGTCTTTATGTTAGACCTGTGATGATATTGTCGTGCGTTGGGATGTTGGTTTGAATCAAAAGAATATTGCTTGGTTCTACTTTCCCAAGTTGGAATTGGGTGAGATCAAGTTGGCAGTAGGCGATGAGTTATGCCTTAGATATCGCGGTGAATTACATGAAGCTTGGAGTGCAGCTGGTCATGTCATCAAGATCCCCAACAATGTCAGCGATGAAGTCGCTTTGGAATTGACTCACGCAGGTAAAGCCCCCATCGATTGTACACACAACTTCTCTGTGGATTTTGTATGGAAGTCTACTTCTTTTGATCGTATGCAATCTGCTATGAAGACCTTTGCCGTTGATGAAACAAGTGTGAGTGGTTATATCTACCATCGTCTTTTGGGACACGATGTTGAGCCTCAAGTTTTGAAGACACAAATGCCAAAGAGGTAAATGGGTGTATGATTTCTTGTTGGAAAGTTGTATGTACTCACACTTTTTTAAAAAAAATAGATTCTCTGCTCCTTTCCTTCCTGAATTAAATCATTCTCAAGTGTATGCTGTCAAGTCTGTACTCCAAAAGCCCCTTAGTTTGATTCAGGGTCCTCCCGGTACCGGTAAAACTGTCACATCTGCTTCCATTGTCTACCATTTAGCCAAGATGAATCCCGGTCAGGTTTTGGTATGTGCCCCCTCGAACGTTGCTGTGGATCAATTAGCCGAAAAAATCCATCAAACCGGTCTCAAGGTAGTTCGTATTACCGCCAAATCCCGTGAAGAATTGGATTCTCCCGTTTCTTTCTTGACTTTACACGAACAAGTTCAAAACAACGATACAAACGTAGAATTACAAAAGTTGATTCATTTAAAGCGTGATCAAGGTGAATTGAGTGCTTATGATGAAAAGAAATACAAGTCTCTCAAGAGAGCTTGCGAGAAGGAAATTTTGTCCAATGCCGATGTCATTTGTTGTACAAGTGTGGGTGCTGGTGATCCTCGTGTCGCCAAGTTAAGATTCCGTACTGTTTTGATCGATGAAGCGACTCAAGCTTCTGAACCCGAATGTATGATTCCTCTTGTCCTCGGTTGTAAGCAAGCTGTGCTTGTCGGTGACCATCAACAGTTGGGTCCTGTCATTATGAACAAGAAGGCTGCTCGCGCTGGTTTATGTCAATCTCTTTTTGAAAGATTGGTCATTCTTGGTATCCGTCCTATCCGTCTTCAAGTGCAATATCGTATGCATCCTTGTTTATCTGAATTCCCTAGTAATATGTTTTACGAAGGTACTCTTCAAAACGGTATTACCACGCAAGAGCGTATAAGAAAGAATGTGGATTTCCCTTGGCCTGTACCCGAGACCCCTATGATGTTCTACGTTAATTTGGGTAACGAAGAAATTTCTACTTCTGGTACATCTTACTTGAACAGAACTGAGGCATCCAACTGTGAAAAGATTGTCACACGATTTATGAAGTCTGGTATTCTCCCCTCTCAAATCGGTGTTGTTACTCCTTATGAAGGTCAACGTTCTTATATTGTTCAATACATGCAATTCAATGGTTCTTTGCGTAAGGATTTGTATAAAGAGATCGAAGTTGCTAGTGTCGATGCTTTCCAAGGTCGTGAAAAGGATTATATCATTCTCAGTTGTGTCAGATCCAATGAACATCAAGGTATTGGTTTCTTGAGTGATCCTAGACGTTTGAACGTCGCTCTTACTCGTGCCAAGTACGGTGTTGTCATTCTCGGTAATCCCAAGATTTTAAGTAGACATCCTTTGTGGCATCACTTGTTGGTCCATTACAAGGAAAAGGGCTGTTTTGTCGATGGTGCTTTGAACAACTTGCGTGTGTCCATGATTCAATTCAATCGACCCAGAAAGAGTTATCGTAAGGACGATAAGTTCCGTCAAGGTCTTGCTCATCAAGTGGATGCCAGAGAAGCATTTGCTAGACCTCCTTTGGCTGCAGAATCTCGTCGCGGTATGAATGGCAAGGGATATGGTCAAGATTTCATGCAAACCCACGATCCTATTGGTTACATCCCCTCCGAAATTGGATCCCTCCCAAATTCTCAGTTCAGTATTCCATTTATTCCTTCCGCTAGTGGACCTTTCACACAAGATTTGTCCCAATCCAGTGTATTTAACCGTAAGAACATAAGACAAGGCGTAGACGGCGAGTCTAATGAAAACTCTCAACGTTACATTCCTGGTTCCTCCACCTTCGCTAATCATACCATGGGCTGGCAGCAAATGGGTAATTCTCAAAACTTGTACAGTAGTCAAACTTCCATTGGTTTAGCACTTTCTCAGAGTGATCGTCTAAGAATGATGAGTGAAATGGCAAGTCAAAATGGAAGTCCCGGATCTATGAGCCAAGACAGTGTTGCTTATCCTTACGAAGACTATAAATCCCAAGACATTTCATCCATGATGAGTCAAGACTTTGATATTCGTAGTCAAGCCAGTCAGTCTTTCACTCAATTTTAAACAAACTCGCCCACAAATCATGCACACATACATCCCTTTTGCTAAATTGGTATATATACAACATATACATTCTTTCACTTCACCTCTTCTTCTTTTTCACTCTGCGCCTTTTCATCAGCCCTCTTTCCATCCTCCATTTTTTATACACAAATATATTTATACAAATGGTATGCATAGCACGTTGAAAGGTTAAACACTCTTTGATGTCAAGCGGTCGCAGTGTGTATGTAATTGGATAAGAGCTGCAATGTTTGTCAGAACTTTTCTTCTTCCCCTCATAGAGTCGAATTGTAAAAAAAAATTATACCTTTTCTAATATATGTAAAACCTTCCCCTTTCCTTCTTTTATTTCTTTCTCCCTCACTCTCGCACAATCCTCTATTTGCCACTTGATGGAAATACTTAATAAAGAAAGAAAAAAAAAAATGGATCTTTACTTGTTGCTGATCATTCAAGAAGCATATACGCTTTATTAAGACAAATAAAAATTGGCCCGTTTTTGGATCTATTATATATATGGTGATTTTTACTAATAATATATTAAGTCAGTGGATTGATTTTATCTAAGAGGGAAAAGGCACTATTACTTTTATATTGTTTCATTATCTGCAAAATTTGGTGTAGATGAAGATCTCCTTCATTGAAAGTGATTCAAAATGACATTTAAAGCGTCTTCTTTTCTTTGGTTACACATGTAATCTAACTGCTCGATAATTGGATCTGAAAAGCGTGGCTCGACAACCCTGCCCAGATGTGACACATTCACAACATCGCCTATTATAGTATAACTTTTAGTTCATTCGGATTCTATATGCCCGCTCATTTCTTTACAAGTACGTATACCATTGAGTGTTTCATCGCCAATTGTGTATAGGTAAGCCTCGATGCAATTCTTCATTGAGACAAATCCAAATTTACTAACCGCCTTGACGCTTTCACAAGGAAGCAAGGCCGTTTCTATGTTTTGAGAAGCTAGGTTAAATAATGCGCTACTTTATCAGCGGCAGCTGATTATCTTGTGTACGTATTACTTACCCACGAAATGTGGTGCGACGACATTTACGCGAATATCCGTAGAGCGAAGTAGATTGCCATAACTTTTTGTCAATCCTATAATCTTTTTATACATGCCCGGGAACTTTAACAAAATTTGAATCTTCATGCATCAACGTTTACAAATTACTCACTGCATGTTTGGATGCTGCATACAAAGGATTTGTGGGTGCTCCTGTCAATCCATAAACAGATGAGGTGTTGATAATGCATCCAGGTTTCTTTTCTCGTAAAAAGTATTGGATCGCCAATCGATTTGCTTTTGCAGATGCAGTGATATTGACCTCTAGCGTGCGATAGCTTTCATCTACAGAAACAGTTGGTGAGTTGTTAAGGTTAGTGTGCTGTTTCTTAAATGAAATGCACACCTTGCTCAATGTCGTTCACAAGTCCTGAGGAATCGAGTATGCCAGCCACAACGATAAGGATATCAACTTTTCTTTCAAAATGTTTTTCTGCAAGCACATATACATGCTCTTGAGCTCTCCAATCTGTAATATCTGCACAGTAAAATACTGCATTATGGGCTCTACAATCGTAGATGTGAGACAATTTCACTTTTGTCTCCTCAGGTGCTGTTTCTACCTTTTGCCTTTGTATAGACCGTTAAGCTCTTCTATCACTTGGTCTCCTTTCACTTTGTTGGTGCCAGTAAAAATAACATAAGCCCTACAATGTATATGTGAGTTCATACGCATTATCGTTGTACACTTCTTTTATACCTACTTTTTCGAGACTAAAGTAAGCAGAAGCTCTTTACCAATGCCTATTTATTTTCATTGTGTAAAAAAAAAAACTAGGTCCTCTCCTATACACGCATATGTAATCGTAATTACCAGAGGTTGCACCGAGTATAATTACAACTTTATCTTTCAAGTCCATCAAAAAATATATTTCAAAATCGAATTAAGTGATAATAAAACAAAGAAACAATGAAATATATTTAAAGTTTCTCTTTGGGCGAACAAAATTAGGTAGCAGCGTCAAAAAAGGAGATTATTCTTAATTGTGTACACACATGTGTTGTGTGCTCTAAATAAGCCACCACCAGCTTTTCGGTCTTTGACCATAACGTACACACTATGTATATGTGAGTTCATACGCATTATCGTTGTACACTTCTTTTATACCTACTTTTTCGAGACTAAAGTAAGCAGAAGCTCTTTACCAATGCCTATTTATTTTCATTGTGTAAAAAAAAAAAACTAGGTCCTCTCCTATACACGCATATGTAATCGTAATTACCAGAGGTTGCACCGAGTATAATTACAACTTTATCTTTCAAGTCCATCAAAAAATATATTTCAAAATCGAATTAAGTGATAATAAAACAAAGAAACAATGAAATATATTTAAAGTTTCTCTTTGGGCGAACAAAATTAGGTAGCAGCGTCAAAAAAGGAGATTATTCTTAATTGTGTACACACATGTGTTGTGTGCTCTAAATAAGCCACCACCAGCTTTTCGGTCTTTGACCATATATGGGTTCGACTCTTTGTCTTGTACAATAAGAAAAAAGCAAAGGAATACACCACGGCTTGCGCAACTATCTGCTTCTTATCCTCGCTGTTAAATTTTGAATTAGATGAATGGGAGTCAGACAATAACCGCCAAGAATTATTTCTGTCAAAAAAATACTCCTTCTCCTATCTTGATATGCACAGAGTGCACAACATACTAGACCAGTTTTGCGAATAGCGCGGTCAAAAGTTCCGCAACCTTGTTTTACGTACTTGCCAATATGGTTTTTACGACTCAAGGATGTATTAAACTTCAACTATGTATATAAATTGCTATATACTTTAATGTGAAGAAAATAATGTGGATATTATATATGTCACATGCTGATATATTTGCTCTTTTCTCCAACCTTTTCGATAAGAACTTGGGGAATTTGCAACAATGGTTATCTAAAGAAGAAAAAGCAAATGTCGAGTATAAAATATTTCCTTTGATACGGAAAAGTTAATCATATCGTTTATTTCAAAATTAAAGTAAATTCTGGATATAAATCAGCCAACAGAAATGGAGATAATGTTTTGGGTAATAAATGTTTCGTCTACCAGCGTAAGGCAATAAGTACAAACAAGGTTAAGAAAATGACTTGTACGAAGCTTATTGCCTGTCTTTAGAAGAGACAGAGGTAGACGGCGAGGGTATATTATGGTAGTTGAAAGCTTTAAGTTCTTTAGGTGAAGTAGTAATTTGACCTAAATCACTGATAGTTCTCACTGTCGGTGCTTCATTTGTGATATGTTCTTTCCTCTCCTTGAAATTATCCTCTTTTGGTAGAGTGGTTATGGGAAACACTCCAGCACTTGTATGACTTGTACTTGTACTGGCCACAGGTATATCTAGTAACTCTTGCGGTGATATGTCTTCATCGTCACTTGCTGTCACATCAGCTATGTTACTATCTTGATTGAAAACCAGTGCACTGCTCAGCTATGTACATATCAATTTTGGATAATGAGTTTTTTTTTTTCACACAAACAACCTCGACAATGCTTTTGCTCAAAAATACCTTTGGTCTTTCAACAAGAATAGCTGATATTCGATGTTCAGACAAAAATTGAGCATCTTCTTCATCCATAAAAGAATAACTCATGCCACTTTTTCTTCTATTAGGCGGAGAAGCATCATCGTCGTCTGTTTGTTGACCAATGTAGTTATCTAGTTCTTCTTCTTGCTCTGCTAATAAGACCTCGATACTGACAGGCGATCTCGGATTTAAATAATCATCAATGGTTCTTCTTGCTGCTGCACCTTCAGGAAGTCTTATTGGACCATCTTTTCTTCGACCGCTCCACACGTAGCAGCATGTGAAACAGTTCCTGAACGAGTTACTATTACTCGTTTCATACTCGTCCTCGCCTTCTTCTACAGGAAGATATACACGAGTGTCTGCTCTCTTCGGGAAACAAGCGCCAAAAAAACTCATTTCGGTTGTTGTTGCTGAAATGGAAAAGGAAGAGATGACAAAGAAAAGAGATCTTGTTTTTCGCTACATATTGCACTTATGTATGAGGACAGTTACACCACCTAGAACGGTCACGACTGACTTTAATTGTGGCAAATAAACGCACAGCACTATGCGATTTTGCTCGTGTCTATAACAGCTGCTGTATAGTTTGAGCATCTTTTTATTTACTACACGCCACTCAAATCTTCATCGTCGCCAAAAAATCATTATATTGCAGTGATCATCGCACTTTTGGGTTGTTTTTACTAAATGATTTCATCGACTTCTTTCATGCCCATATTTGGATTTGCATAATCTGTCAGTAGTTGTGCAAGTTTATGCGTTCATAGTTTACTCGGAGGAGGTGCAATTAGCAAGACGATTTCATAAATGTATAGTATTAGATAGGGAAGTAACTGATGCTCTTTCCTATAGAAAGCAATAAATTGACATGGAGTCCACAGAAATTTACGATCTGCTGAGGCTACAAAAAATAAGATCTGCCGGACAGCCAGCATAAATAATTACGCGAGATGTCAGAAGACATATCTCAAGATTTCTTCAACTTTTTATCTTCTTTGTGTTTCAAATATATAAAGGAGCCTCAACCAAACATGAAAACTTTACCCGCTGAAATACTTCATTACATTTTTCAACGCGTGAATATAAACGACAGGTGCAACTGCGCTCTCGTCTGCAGAGCTTGGCTGACCTCGATACAAAATATTCTTTATACAGATGTCGTTTTAAATGGAGAGAATAAATTTGAGCAATTTGAGCAAACAATCAGACATGACGTGCGATTAGGAATGAAAGTCCAGTCTTTGAAGTTGAATATACATAGCAAAAATCAATATGTGATTAATCGAAGAAACATGGGTATTTTGACAACCTTATTCTCTACTTGTTTGTATAATCTTGTAACCTTACAATTTGATCTATTCGTTCCATACACTGTGGTAAAGCAAGCTTTGATGGACTCCCAACTTAAAAATTTAAAAAGACTCAAAGTCCAGCCCAACCAAATGCTAGAAGATGATTATGTAGAGTATATAGATTGTGCCCTTTTGATGAAGGATCGTTTGGAGGAACTGTTTATCAGTAACTTTACTGATCAAATCAGAAATCAACCTGTATTTCAACAGCTGCGCAATGTAACTGGTCAGTTCAGCCAACTCAAGACAATCGTGCTTAAAATAAGAGATAAGGACGAAGGATTTATGTTTATGGACAACATTATTGATGATTGTAGTCCCACATTGGAAGAAATTGAATTATATGTATTACCTAATATCACCTTGCGAGGCAACCGTATGAATTCATTGGACAGCATTGCCCCTAAACCAAATGTCAAAAACTTCACATTTGACGGTGTTTATGGCCTTATAAGGAACGATGAAATGCTCTCCTATCTCATGCACAAGTTTCCTCAGCTAGTTCAATGCATATTGTATTCAACAGTAAATGTGAGCTCAAGTGTACTTGAGCAATTCTCGACTTACGTATCTCAGTTGAAAGAGCTTTATTTGTTTAATATAGTCATGGATCATGAATTTATTACTAAAGTCCTGAGCAATTATTGGAAAAATGCTTCGAAATATGGCAGAGAACATATAGCTCTTCAGTATACCAGGTCTAGTTTGGCAACATATAACCTCTTACGACTGTGCAAAAATACCAGTTCTATCGTTTACTCTGTACCACCAGCATCCTCGAATGAGGACTGGAAGCACCATCAATTTTTAAAGGAAAATGGCAAGTTCTTGAAGGAGGTAAATTATCATTTCTACGTGGAAGATAAATATCACTTGCCACAAAATACGACCCTACCTGATGACGTTCTAATCGAATCTATTTTGTGTTGCCCGTGGATCCAACGTTTATCCTTTGAAAATTGTACTTTGAAGCCTCTCGCCACTGATCTCAATAGTTTCGATGTAAAGCGCTCACTGAACCAACTCTCTTTTTCGAGTTGCAGAATACACGAGGGTGCATTGGATTCATTGGCCAAAGTTGTTGGTGAAGTAAAGCACTTGGAAGTATTCGATATAGGTTATGTTCCTGGAGAGAAAAACAGAGAGTCCAAGGCGAATAGATTTATGACGATACCCGATGTCAAAGTTGACTTGATCACATTTATTTTAACTCCGGGCCCGATCTATAATGTAAAGGTCTTAAACTCGATTGATGGGTCAACTTACTATCTTAAAGTAAATTATAATCAAAACGTTCCAATTATTCTAACAGAAGAGGAGTTCTTGGGAACCCCTGATAGAGGTCGCTTTGAAATTTGTTGCAAGTCGAATCCAAGCATCAAAACTGTTCAGAGTAACGTTTACCGTATCTTTTTTTATTAGCAAGATGAATCATAATATCATAATAGCAATAGAAAAAAACTGCTGCTTTCAATAGTGCATAAAAGTATGAAATAAAAATGAGATAAACACAAACAAATGTTTTTCCAACATGATACTGGAATTTGATTGGTTGTGGCCTTCAGCTTTGAAAAAATCAGTTCAGTCACACTTCTAAGAAAACCTGCGGTATCATGGTGAGTGTCTTTGCTTGTTTCAGTGATAAGAGTTACTAGTTGTCAATCAAATGGCTGATCCCAAACAGGTAAATAATGTCTCGTCTTTTATATATGAATACCTCGCTTACCTTGATTTGTTATTATAGCAAGCACTCATTGATGCTAAGCGTGCAGAAGTTTTGGCGAAATTAGCTAAATTTCAAAAGTCTACTGCTGCTGCCGCTGCTCCTCCTAGCAGACCTACACAACCACCCACCCAACAGCCTGTGAATAACAAGGCATCCTCACCTATTCCTGCTCCACCAGCAAAAGGATCCAGTGGTGGTTTAAATTTAGTGGAAATTCAACGTCGTATTGCTGAAGCCAAATCAAAGATCTCAATCAATCCAGCCGCTGCAGCAGCAGTAAGTGTATATTGTGTCGTGTTCGGTACGTTCACAGGCTAACATTCTTTCAATGTAGTTACGCACCAATGTCAAGGAAAGAAATAGTGAAACAAAGCCTCCCGCACTCCCTGTGGACGAGTCAGGTAACATCGATTTCAAAGCTATGATGGATTCTGGCATCATACCCCGTCGAGAAACTACCAATTCCAAAGCCATGCAACGTTCAAAACAACAAAAAGCAGCACCCGCAGCAGCAGCAGCACCTGCCAAAGAGAAAAAGGCATTAAAATTAGAGGACGCAGTGCCTGCTGACTTTACGGATCCAACCAAAAACCCTTACTTTGATCCAAATATGGGTGTCAAGATCGCACCTGTGTCTCGTCGCTCGCGTTCTCTCAAGTTTGTTCAACCCGGAAAATATGTTAATATTGCTAATGAGTGTGTACGTATATTGCTGAAGCCAAATCAAAGATCTCAATCAATCCAGCCGCTGCAGCAGCAGTAAGTGTATATTGTGTCGTGTTCGGTACGTTCACAGGCTAACATTCTTTCAATGTAGTTACGCACCAATGTCAAGGAAAGAAATAGTGAAACAAAGCCTCCCGCACTCCCTGTGGACGAGTCAGGTAACATCGATTTCAAAGCTATGATGGATTCTGGCATCATACCCCGTCGAGAAACTACCAATTCCAAAGCCATGCAACGTTCAAAACAACAAAAAGCAGCACCCGCAGCAGCAGCAGCACCTGCCAAAGAGAAAAAGGCATTAAAATTAGAGGACGCAGTGCCTGCTGACTTTACGGATCCAACCAAAAACCCTTACTTTGATCCAAATATGGGTGTCAAGATCGCACCTGTGTCTCGTCGCTCGCGTTCTCTCAAGTTTGTTCAACCCGGAAAATATGTTAATATTGCTAATGAAGAAAGAGCAAAGCAGCAATTAGAGAAATTGAAGCAAGAAATCACGGAAAGTGTTAAGAAAGCCGGTATGCAAACCGAGTTTGACGTGTCTGATAAAGTGATAAAGGTGAGCTTTTCAAGACAATTACATCTTTATTGTGTGAAACTTATTGGCTTTCATTTCAATAGAGAGTGGCACCGCCTGCAGTGGAATGGTGGGATGCCCCATTTTTGCCAAATAAGACATACGACGACTTGGATAATGGAATCGATGTTGATAAATTAGATACTCTAGTCACTTTATACGTCCATCATCCAGTAGTCATTCGACCTCCTGGAGAAGCCAACGAAGTCCCTGTAGTTAAATCGCTCATGTTAACGACAAAGGAACGAAAGAAGATGAGAAGACAAAGAAGAGCAGAAGCATTAAAAGATAAACGTGATAAGATTCGTTTGGGCTTACTAGAGCCTGACGCTCCCAAAGTAAAAATCAGTAACTTAATGAAGGTCTTGGGAGAAGAGGCTATTCAAGATCCTACAAAGATTGAAGCCAAGGTTAGAAAGGAAATGGAGCTTCGTCAAAAGTTGCACGACAAAGCCAATGAACAACGTAAATTAACACCTGAAGAAAGAAGAGCGAAGATTCTGAATAAGATGAAGGAAGATCAAAAGACAAGTAATGAAGTTGCTGTGTTCAAGTATGTTTAATATTTGTCAAATAATTGCATGAATTCCTATGTGCTTACTAAATGATATTCGTCATATTAGGGTTAAATCTTGCACGCATCCCAAGCATAGATACAAGATCGAGCAAAATGCTAAGCAGCACCAATTGACAGGCATTGTTATCACACATCCTAAATGTAATATTGTCATTGTCGAAGGCGGACCTAAAGCTATCAAAGCTTATAAGAAATTGATGCTGAGACGTATAGATTGGAATGACATGCCTCCCCCAAAGAACCTTGAAGAAGACGAAACAGCCATGGATGTCGATAATCCAACACCCTACGGACTTCCCGAGGGAGAAGAAAATAAATGTTTCTTAGTGTGGACAGGTACCGTGAAGAACAAATCATTCAAAAAGTTCACTTGGAGATCGTTCCAAAGTGAAAAGATGGCCAGAGAAGAATTAGGAAAATGGAATGTTGAAAATTACTGGGACGCTGCTTTATTAGCTACCGACGAGGAATTAGCTGCTAGACAGCCTCAACTTTAATTTTTACTTCTGTAAATAAACTCTGTTTTCTTAGATAGTCGTATTGCATTACTGAAGATACTTTTAAGTTTAATTTATCATTAGCACGTTTGTTGCATACATGATACTCTCCCGAGATTGCTTGCAAATCCATATATTCATACTCTCGGGACCAGCGCGGTTCTCCTGTGATACTACCACTATAAATTAGTTTTTGACTTGGGATCCGCTCAGGTATCTCCGGAACACTCTCCTAGTAGTCAGAGTATGTACCTTGTAGTTTCGTCTTGCATACCACGTAATCGAAAAAAAAAAGTCTTTGAGAGCCAAAGACGCATTTTAACCTTGTAGTTTACAAGCGATTTTTTTCTCAAGAATTGTAGGATCATTTTTTATTTTCGCAATTAATTCGTAGCGCGAGGTAGTTACTTTATTTGATGTACATACATACAGCGCGGGTGCATTGTTATTCATGTATTTACGTTTTAGTTTGTTGTTTACCACTACTTACCCCTGTTGGAATTACTTTGAAAAATGAAGAAGATTGACAGCATGTAACGTATCATACTCAAAAAACATAAATTTACAATATTAATACAAATTACATTTCATACATTTATGACTTTATTTCCTATTTACAGGTTCGATGATACACAACTCCCTATTTTAAATTGACGTATCACGAGTGTGTATATTTATACAGAAACAGTGACACAATCAGACTATCAAATTGACAAATGTGGGCGGATTTGCCTATCCCTGAAATAAAAATAGAAGAAACTATATTTTGCAATTAATTTTAACACGTTCAACAAGTGTTGAAAGTGAACACAACATAAATGGATCTACTTAATCAAAGTGTGTGTAACAGACTCTAATTTGGTCTCTTTTGAATATGAACTTCTTTAACATGATGGTCCATAGCACTTCTCGACGATCAATCTACTTTATCTACCATTCAATGAAGCTGATTTGGTCCGTTAATTGATTTGTGCTATTCGTTACAGTTTTGACAAAATGTACTTTATTGGTTCCTATGATGTGCTCCTTACTGACTCCGCTTCATCATTTATGTGTTCCGAACTGGCCTGACCAGTCATCCAAGCAATAATGTTGTGAAGTCTACAGCGGTCTAAACTGGTAAAAGATAAATATCACCATCGAAATAGACTTCAAGGAATGTATATTGAGATTGTAAAATCAAGGTCTTGAGAGAGAAAATAGCTATTTTGATTTTGCCAAAACGGAGTCGATCACTATTTTCTATTGCTATTCCGACGTTCTTGGCTAGAGAAACTTTTATAGCAGAAGTCGTGTTTATGGTTTTGGAGATTCGAGATCCTCATGAGTTACATCAGGGAATCCTGACGATCTCGTTATAACAGGGTTTACAATGAAGTGTGCAGAATGTCTGCTCTCAAATAATGAGAGTCATACGACAGAAAAAGAAGGTGCGAAGACCAACACGCATAATTGAGGTCCATACAGGATCGATACCAAAATAAGATGACAGAAAATTATCGTCTTTTAGAGTAAGGCAACTCATATGTGATTATATCCCTACGAAATGTGAGAGGAACTGTAAAGTAACGATCTTTTTAGAACAAAAACCGCTGATGGAAACATCATGTTAAAGGGAACACATATAACAGTGACACCTAAGTTGACCAATCATGTACTACAACGGAATATCATCTAAAGTATATAAAGTTGTAGTTGTTGAACATTATTTCTAACTTTCTTTAGCTTTTTTAAGTTTTAATCATTTATTTCAATAAACTTAAACAGACCGCACTGCTGTTTATTGCATAGATTTGAAAAAAAAAATGGGCAACATGAGATCGAAAGCGCTGTGCGTATTGCTCGTATCTTTTACACTATTTTCAACACTCTCGAACGCAAGTGTTATACCCAACAAAAATGACCTCATTACATTACCGTTAATAAAAAGAAGGTCACCTGCGACACATCATAGAAAACGATCAACATCAGAAGAATACAAATTATACAACGCTGATAAAATCGAATATCTTACGAAAATCTACATCGGCACACCCCCACAAGAATTTCTCGTTTCCATCGATACAGGAAGGTGTGTAATTTATTTTAGCTTCATTTTTATTTCATTCATGTACGTCATTGTTCTTAACGTTGATTATTTACTCATAGTGCAGATACATGGGTTCCCTCATCCAAATGCGACAAGTCGCAGTGTCCATATACCAGTTTCCAGCCAGAAAAATCTAGCACATTCTCACCATTAAATTTGACATTTTCAGTGGACTATGCTCAAGGCAGTATTACAGGAGAATACGCCAAGGAAAAAATTAATTTATTAGGACCAGCATCCAAGTTGACGATAGACGACCAAACTTTCGGTCTAGCCGATTCTGCCCACGACATTATTTCTAAAGATGAAGAGTACACATCAAACGGTATCCTCGGATTGGCTTTCCCGGCACTAACTGCAAATAGTGACACGATTGAAGCATACACTCCTTTTGTATTCAATTTAGTAGAACAAAAGTTAATTTCCAAGCCAGTTTTCTCCATTTCATTGAATGACCGCGATGGCTGGGAAAGTAAATTGACACTTGGTGGCATCAATCACGATGATTATTCTGGTGACTTGCATAATTTACCTGTGGTGAAGAACGTCAACAAGAAAACCAAGGAACTTGATTATACTTATTGGTCAGTTCAATTGGATTCTATTCAATTGAATGATACCGATAAAATCGAAGTCAATCAAAGTATCATGTTAGATACAGGCACCACACTCTCTTATTTGACTAAAGACATGGTAGATCATATTATTTCAAGTGTAACACAACAAGGTGATCATATGCAACTTGATCGTCAATCTGAACTTTATATGGTGGATTGTGCTTTAAAATCTAGTGACAAGAGCATTGATCTAGTGTTCAAAGGAGCAAGACTCTCTCTCGCCGTAAAAGAATTGATTCAATCCGAAGATGACGGCCAGTGTAGTTTCACCATTACTTATAACTTTGACAAAGAAGATAGCCTAGTCATTGGAGATAGTATCCTTCGCTCTGCTTATTTTGCATTTGATATGGAAAAGAAGCAAGTTGGTATTGCTACTGGTAAGCAATCCGAAAGCAAAGTTTCCACACAAAAATAAAGTCCGTGCTTTTTATTCTTTTTTGTTATTTATGTGCGACGTAAATGTTAAAACATATCACCATTTAGACTTTCAGACTTTTTATAATTAAAAAAGATAACATATACTTACATATGTGGAGTACACGTAACAAGCATATCTTGCGATAAATGATGAGCTTGGCACCTTATGTAAGAAAAAAAAAATAACTGTCGATTTAATATAATAAATGAGAATAGTAAACGGATGATAAACATTTACTGGTATGCTGTTGCCACAGTTAGGGCCGCAGCTAACAAGTAGTAAACAGCTACTCGTTCGCTCTGGTGGATGGATCACACGACTTTTATTTTAAACTCAGGCTGATTTTTCTTTTTCGATTTGCTATTTGGGTCTCCCCACTTTTTAAATTCTCTCTTTCCTCTTTTTTTCCCTTTTAATTTTTAATTTTTGTGTGTTTTTACCCCTTTTGTTTTTTATTTAACCTTTTTAACCTTAAAGTCGAAGCAAGAATCAGTGAAAATACATCAATGGATACAGCAGAATATAATCTCTTGGAAAGAATTATACTTGCAAGTCCAAGTAAAATTCATTTATCTCATCGTGCGAGACGTGAAATACCACTAAGACAAATTGTTCTTGCTTCCAGGTAACAATTATAACATCACAAAAATTTATAACTTTTATTAATGTTGTTTGCAAAAAGAATAATGGAATTTGCAAGAAGAGAACAAGATAGAATAATGTTAGAAGAGGCTGAGCGTATGAGACTCATTAGACAAGGTCATCAAGGGGATGATTGGTGGTTCGCTACTGCTACTTCTACTGCGAATTCAAATAATACAACAACAACAACAGCGCTTGCTGATCCAGAAACACCCTCTGCGTTACTTGATACTTCAGCATTATTAGATACCGGTATTATTGACTTTGAATCATCTCCATTATTTATTGCCCCGTCTACTACTCCACCGCCACTACTGGATACGCTCATTGAATATCAATTTAATACGGCTACTGCCGCTGCTGCCGCTGTTGCTGCTGCTACATCAAATAATGATACATTCTCAGCAGAAGAAAATACTACAAGCACAACGACAGACTCGTTAGATGTAGCTACTAGTGATTGGTCTTGGCTCAAAGAAGACAAGATATTAGAACCTATTTCCGCCAGTGTACTTTTATCTCATATTGACTATGATGAAGAGGAGGATGAATCCGAATCTGAAGAAGAAATCGTGACTCCTACAAATACCACTACTACTGCTAATGAAAATGATATAATTGTTGCTGTCAATTCGTCTGACGACCAACAACACACTGTAAATAATAATATTAATATACCTTCCACCAATGAATTTGGTATCAAAGATCAAGAAAATGTACGCTCATTGAATATCAATTTAATACGGCTACTGCCGCTGCTGCCGCTGTTGCTGCTGCTACATCAAATAATGATACATTCTCAGCAGAAGAAAATACTACAAGCACAACGACAGACTCGTTAGATGTAGCTACTAGTGATTGGTCTTGGCTCAAAGAAGACAAGATATTAGAACCTATTTCCGCCAGTGTACTTTTATCTCATATTGACTATGATGAAGAGGAGGATGAATCCGAATCTGAAGAAGAAATCGTGACTCCTACAAATACCACTACTACTGCTAATGAAAATGATATAATTGTTGCTGTCAATTCGTCTGACGACCAACAACACACTGTAAATAATAATATTAATATACCTTCCACCAATGAATTTGGTATCAAAGATCAAGAAAATGATGAAACCAAATGGATTTCAATTATACCACAACAGCAACAACAACAACAACATAGCTCTAATAAACGTCGCAGACAAGAAGACGATGGTGAAATTTTACCACCTTGTAAAAGACAAGAAACCCTAATTCGTATATAATTTTACTAATACCACACAAAAAATCAGAGAAAAAACCCCTAAAAAAAAAAAAATGAAACCACCCACCACACCACCCTTTGTACATACATTATTCACAGAAACAAAAATCATGAAAAAAAAAAGAGAGAGAAAGAGAAAATATTCCACCTTTTTTATCCCTACTCACATACTTATACATATATATTTTTTTTTACTACTACCACCTTACCAAGTTAGCATTTTTATAATTATTTAAAAAATAAAAAATTGAAAAAATGAAATCATAATGACCCACCGAATTCTCTCTGTAGAATTACTACTTTATATATGATACAATTGATAATTTATTATTATAAACATGATTTAAATTCTAGAAGTGCTTTGAAGAGCACCACCATCGACAACAATAACTGCACCAGCAGTGTATTGACCAGCACGAGAAGAGAGATAGATACATGTACCAGCAATATCTTCAGGGGATCCAACACGTCCAACGGGGACAGCACTGATGATAGCATCACCATGGTTCTTTAATGTGGCAGCCATCATCTTACTGGGGAAGGATCCAGGAGCAATAGCGTTGACCAAAATGTGTTGTTGACCCATTCTACCTGCCAAATGACGGGTCAAGTGATGAACAGCAGCCTTAGAGGCAGAGTAGGCATAAGTCTCCAAACCGGGAGGCTAAGGGTATTCTTTGTTAGCTATATCATGACAAACAATCATATTCAATCAACTTACTGCTTCACCGTTAATTGAGCCGATATTAATAACACGAGAAGGAACATCCTTGGTGGCATTAGCTCTCAAAAGAGGAAGACAACTATTTTTTTAAATTAGTTTCTATATATAGACGTCTATAGAAAAAAAAATGAACTTACGCTTGAGTCAAGGTGAAAATACGAGTGACATTGAGGTTCATGACCTTTTGGAAAGCTGCGTCAGGGTACTCGTCAAGAGGTGCACCCCAAGTGGCACCAGCGTTATTGATGAGGACGTCCAAATCTAAATAATATACATGCGTTAAACGATTATCCATTAGGTCGAATTATACACGTAACGTACGATTTTCACGCTTGCTCAATTCAGCGACGAGCTTCTTGATATCGTCGACGTTTTGCAAATCAGCGGGCAATGCAATACATTTACCGGGACCTAAAGCGCTTAATTTGGCAGCAACCTAATTTATTTTCAGTAAATTGATTTGCAATTATGAAAAGGACAAAGAGTTTATTACCTCGTCACAGGCTTTAGCAGAACGACTGCTAATATATACAATAGCACCACCTTGAACAAAGCCCTACAGTTCCAGTAAAATATTAGCATAAATAGATCCTTTCCTCCATTAACTTTAATCTTACAGTAGCGATCATTTCACCAATACCACGAGAACCACCGGTTACAAGAACAACTTTGTCCTTGACACTGAAAAGAGATTTGACGTCCATGGTTGTATTTGGGATGTAGAGATTTGTTTGAAAGAGTGGAAACAAAAAATCTGAAGTGTGGGGAAAATTATTATATAGGTGCTCAAGCTTAAATTTAAGGTGTAAAAAAAGATGACTAATGAATTTCAGTTGTAAGGTCAAGGAGTTAAAAATTGTTATTAATGCGATATTCCACTCTGTCTTCAGCTCATATTGTATTATTCATCTCGAGTGTTAGCTTTTGGGAAAACGCGTAATGAATTATTCTCACTGCTATAGAAGTGCATACTAATACAAAATGTGTTATTTCGGTCACAATTCAGATATTCACTCTTTTGTCAATAAAGGTCAAATGGAAATTCTTTTCTTCTAAAACGGCATGAAAGAAGAAAGTTGTTTTTTTTGTAAATCCTGTAACGAGGTAAACCTGGCCTTGTCTTTCACTATGCATTACTCTCACAAAGTATTTCAGTGTGTAAGTGATAGTTATTGATATTCCGATTCTGTTCATGCACTTTATTTATCGTTGGAACCTCGGGCCTGTAAACTACAAACATTCTCGACATCGTATAAAATGACCAGATATACTTGAAACAGAAGATAATAATCAAAAAAATCAAGAGAAAAAGAGTCAAGACATATCTAATTCGACTCACTATTTTATGTTAATGCGGTGGTCGTTTTATACGGGAGCACTACCTTCATTATTAAGTCCGCATGAATGAAAGATATTATATTTCAGGCAACACTACTACGACAAAAAAAAAGTCTATCTCCATTTTTGGAATATATGTTTCAAACTGATCGTTGCAATGAACGATGAGTACGTAAGCGAACAGAAGGGTCACTTGTTACTTTTCTACATCCTTATTGATGACATCTATTGGAAGCTAGTTATTTCGCTCAATTCGTCATCTCCTTACTATTCGTCATTTTAATACATCGCAGCACCTGCAAGAATAAAGAAAATTTATTCGTTAAATATACAATCTATCGTCTATTCCGTCTTTTTATTATAGATATATTTTCTTTCGGCAATCTTTGCTCTACACAGTGGGCTAAAGAAAAACTATTATTAGAATCCAAAATTTATTTTTAATCAAATCTCATTTCTGTTCCTTACCAAGACTCCAACTTGTTTGAGCAAGTTCTTCCGAATCCATCATGTTTACAAGGTAATAATACAGTATCTTTGGGCTCAGAAAAGCATAATGTACATAATGGGCCTTCCCAGTCGTGGTCGAGAACTTCATGATCTATCACAGACGACTTTGTTTTACTCTTCTCCGAGCTTGAGATGGCATCTTGTTTCATTGTACTGCGGCTCATAGGTGAGTAGGTTGCTGACTGCAAAGGAGGAGTATACATCCAAGGCTGATCTCCAAAATTGACAATAACATGTTGATGATTTGCTAAACTAATAATGGGGTACAGTCCTAGAGTATTATGTTTTTTGATGTTTTTGTGAAATTGAACTTTCAATCCGAGATCTTGTCCATTGATAAAAAAGGTACAGGTTCCTTTATCCATATCCAACAAAGAACCAAGTACATCGCCTATTTTGCAACGAAACGTATGCTCAGTGCCTTGAGGATAAACGGCCTCTGAAGCCGCCCAAATTGCAGATCTGAAGGTATCAAAAGAAAATCCATTCTATACATACGAACGGTGAATTCTCCTATTATGTATATTATATGTAAATCAAATACTTACAGGGTCATCTCCGACGCCGCACCCCTCTTCTGGCAAAAATAAACATTTAGATGTTCCCCAACCAATTTGTATCACTCCGTCAGTCAGTAAAAGAACTTCATAATACCACACACCCTTTTCAACACATGTATTTCCACGAGCAGATTCTAAAAAGAAGGTATCGTTGCGCATTTCCAAGCAATTTGCGCTTAATTTACAATGACTTGTACAGTCCTCCCGATTTAATTTTACTCCCGGTGGTGACACACGTGGATGGGATAAGCTTTTTGAATGGTTGAATATGTTGTCGAGCGACCATTGAAAACAATGTTGTAACTGCATAAGGTCAGACCACTCCTCTCGTACAATGTCAGATAGTGGTATCAATTTAGAGGAAGGCGTTGTTGTTGTTCCTATTTGCTCCATGCTTTTTAACGTCACCGTACTTGATCGCTTGTTCTTTTTCAGCTTATTGAAGATTTTTGTCTTTTTATCCAGCAAATGGTGATAAAACTTCTTTCCGCTATACTTTCGCTGTAGTGAGGAAACAAGCGTTAGATTTGGCGATTCGACAATATTGTGAGAAAAGGGGGATTGTTGATTTTCGTTGAAATCTGATAAACGAGTTTGACAGTCGTTCAGGTTTTTGTTCAAGGTGGATAAAATACAAGAAGAGTTGTTTAATATTCTACTTTTGATATTACCTAAATATATCATTCATTAGCTTTTCGTTTTATATCTATTTTTGTACATATATACCAGTTAAAGCAAAGCTATCTAGTGCCAAGAGTGCGTATAACTTTACAATGTGATCTGTATAAGAATCAGCTAGTGTATCTATTAAGATTGTTGCGATATCGTCCTTCCACATGGCCTCGGTCAAATTGCCAGCGAATTTTCTTGCCAACAAAGACCATATGATGCATTGGTTTATCCTTTCATCCGCTGTTGTGGCATTCATTAGCAGTGCCTCTGTTGTATTTTGTATCGTTGCTTATTTTCGTTGAAATCTGATAAACGAGTTTGACAGTCGTTCAGGTTTTTGTTCAAGGTGGATAAAATACAAGAAGAGTTGTTTAATATTCTACTTTTGATATTACCTAAATATATCATTCATTAGCTTTTCGTTTTATATCTATTTTTGTACATATATACCAGTTAAAGCAAAGCTATCTAGTGCCAAGAGTGCGTATAACTTTACAATGTGATCTGTATAAGAATCAGCTAGTGTATCTATTAAGATTGTTGCGATATCGTCCTTCCACATGGCCTCGGTCAAATTGCCAGCGAATTTTCTTGCCAACAAAGACCATATGATGCATTGGTTTATCCTTTCATCCGCTGTTGTGGCATTCATTAGCAGTGCCTCTGTTGTATTTTGTATCGTTGCTTTAGAGGGTATTTCAGAAAAATCGATTATATGTTTTAAAAATGTCATTGATACTGGACATTGATAACTGAGTTCATGAATCATCGTTGAGATAAATGCTGTATATCCCTCAGCTGATAAATACATACAATGAGATTGGGTTCATTTATCAATATAATGAATCTATTTCACAATTTACCTTGACTTGTTATAGTATACATGTTTTGTAAAGCTCTTCCCATACATTGCATTCTGGACGATGTCTCATTCATATCGATAACGTTTTCATCTTCGTATTTGAAATCCTCGTCAATGGCTGCTGGATCTGGTGTGTTTTTCGCTATTGATACTACTCTTCTCCATGATAATTGCACCCCAGGGTAATTCATTTTTGTGTGTTTTATGAAAAAGTAAACAAAAGAATAATTAAAAAAAAAAAAGAAGAAAGCAAACAATTAAAATGATATATGTGTGTCGGATTAAATGTTGGAATAAATTAAGCGCGCACAAAGATTCCCTGTTGCAGCGAAAGTTATTCGTGGTATAAGGGGAAAAATATAATATAAAAGAGGGGGAAAGACCTCGGATTATATCAAAGAATGTAAACAAAAAAAGTGAGAGAGAGAGAAGAGAAAGAAAAAGGAAATATGCCATAGTTTTTTCAATTGACAACAATTTTAAAATTGCTATTGTTACTTTTCTGTACCACAATGCCTATTTTTACATAGCATGATTATTGAGTAAAATATCAGGTGCTTCTACGACAATCATTATAGTACACACGCACATGATGGAAAATGCTTGTCAACTTCTCTTTTATATTTAAAGGTCAATTTGCTTTGTACACAGGAGAAATTCTATTTATATTTGAAGCGGTAAAACACTTGTGATTTGTGAACAACAAAGAAAAAGACTTGGCAGACATTTTATTCGAGATTATTAAGTAATTATTATGTGAATTGAAATGTAGGTCTATTAAAAGGGAAAGCTTACAAAGACTTTCCCTTGGTGTAAACAGAAATGATCTTGCCAAAGTTTTCACCTTGAGTGTGAGCAATTTCAAGTTCCTTTGTGGATGGTTGACGAGATCCATCGCCATTGGCTAATTGAGAATAAGGTTATTACATAATATATCAAAGATTTAATATCGATTTGTACTTTACCAACTGTACCAGCACCGTAAGCGGAACCACCAATGACCTCAGAATTATCAAAGAGATGGGCAGAAGCAAAGCCAAATGGAACGTAGATCATACCGTGATGAGCAAAGTAAGTCAATGTTGTGAGTGCAGTGGTTTCTTGACCTATTATTCAAGGTGGTGGTATTGAGTTTCAAAATTCAAACAAGCGTGTAAATTTAACTTACCACCATGCTGGCTAGCTGTAGAGAAAAAGGTACCAGCAAATTTACCGGCCAAAGCGCCTGTAGCCCAGAGTTTACCTGTAGAGTCCAACAAGGCTTTCATTTGAGCGGGGCAAGAACCAAATCGGGTTGGAATACCGAAAATGATACCATCAGCTTCCGTGAGTTGATCAGCAGTAATAATTGGCAAGTCAGGCTTTGCTGGGGCTACATGTAAATATATACTAAGTGGTCGGTTCTGACATGCACGTTAACATCTTTATTACCATGCATCTTCTGAAGGATCTCATCGGATAAAGTTTCTTGAACTGTACAACAAGGTTAATACTTGGAGTGCTCTAGTCTTACATACAAGTGCCACTTTTACATACCTTGAAAGATCTTTGCATTCACACCAGTGGACTCAAGACCCTTTTGGATCTCTACAGCCAACTTGTGAATGTGATGATAAAGTGTGTAGATAACAATGTAAACAGTAGGTGCCATTACGAAAAAATGTTGCTGATTAGAAG
Source organism: Mucor irregularis B50 (assembly GCA_000587855.1). Classification (NCBI taxonomy): domain Eukaryota; kingdom Fungi; phylum Mucoromycota; class Mucoromycetes; order Mucorales; family Mucoraceae; genus Mucor; species Mucor irregularis. The sequence goes on from KK076448.1 coordinate 336,959, forward strand.
AAAAGATGCCTCCGTGATTTGGGATTCTCAAAATCTTAACTTTAAAACTTTTTGATTTATTTGTTTACTCCATGTGTCAATTTTAATTTTTGCCGTAACAAACAATCAATAAAAAAGCTAAACTTTATTTGTTGTAGTAAGGGAATATACACAAAATTTGATAAAATTATTTGAATATTGCAAGTTCCAATATTTTCTTTCTTCTTCATTATCCCTCCAGAGAACTTATAGTTAATTTTTATTTTCCAAAAAAAAGAAGAACATAAATCATCAGCATAAAAGATGGCTAAACCTGTTGTCTACATCATCATCTACTCTTTGTATCATCATGTTTACAAATTATCTCTATCTGTCAAACAAGGTTTAGAATCAAAGGGTGTGGAAGTCAAATTATTCCAAGTCCCAGAAACATTATCGGACGACATTCTTGTAAAGATGCAAGCTCCACCAAAGTTGGATTTACCTTATATTACAATTGACAAGTTGGCTGAGCCGGATGGTATTATTTTTGGCTTTCCTACTCGCTTTGGAGCTCTGCCAGCTCAAATGAAAGCTTTTCTTGATGCCAGTGGTGCATTATGGGCTAAAGGTGCATTAGCTGGTAAATTTGCAGCTACATTTTTCTCTACAGCAAGTCAACACGGAGGTAAGTTGATCACATTGATTATCCGTTTTTTTATAGCCTACTAACTTAAGGTTAAATACATATGTAGGTCAAGAGACTACAGCTTTGACCACCTTGACATACTTTGCTCACCATGGTATGTTGTATGTTCCATTTGGTTACGCCAATGCTGCCTTAGAAAACAATAACGAAGTCATTGGTGGCTCTGCATACGGTGCTGGAACGATATCTGATGGTGATGGGTCTCGTCAGCCTACTGAAAATGAGTTGGGGATTGCTGTCAACCAAGGTGCTAATTTCGGAGATGTCATTACTACATTTGTCAAAGGAAGAGACGGCGCTGATGCTGTTGTAAATAATAAATCTACTGCTGCTCCTGGTGCCACTGGTAATAACACGGCTGCTACTTCCACTGGTGCTGCCGCTGGCGCCGGTGCTGCTGCTGCTGCTGCTGCTGGCACTGCCGCTGTCGCTGCCACAACAGCTGCCACCGCTAAGGCTGCATCTTCTTCTACTGCTACCAATACAACCTCTGCATTCAAGGAAACATCATCTGCCACTGCTAACGTTGCTGCCACCACTGCGGCCACTACGGCAGCTGGCGCTGCCAGTGTCAAAAAACTCCTCGGAAGTGCAAGTAAAGCTTCTGCAGGCAAGCAAACATCTGCGAGCAAACCGGTCTCCTCCAGTAATCAAGCCAATACGGACAGCAGTGCAAAGGCATCGAAGATTGGTGCAGACGCTGGTGCTACTGCAGCCGGTAATGCTGCAGCCGGTAATGCAAACGTCGTCAAGGAGAGCATTGTCAAAGCTAAAGATAAGACCAAGAAAAAGAAGAAGTGGTTCTGCTGTATGTAATTACACTCCTAAATACTTACTTTATTTATTTATTTAATACTTTAATCGCCTTAATAAAAAATCGTGCATCCCGAGCTTAAAAGTTTAGACTGTCCATTATTGCATACGGTTTAATCCAATTCTTATCACTTTAGAGAGTAGATATGTACATGAACAGCCAAAAAGAAAAAAGCGTTCTATGTAAAAATTATCACTATTGGAAATTGCTCTCTATGGCTAATTGTATTTGTCAATCAGACGCGATGCAAACTTTGAAAAGAAAATAAACTGCTGCTATTTATCTTTTTGTTCCAAAGATAACATTAGACTCAACAATAGAACAGCGCCGTATATTCTAATATGCGCTACATTGTTGAAGCATACACAAGAGTGATAGGGTACTAAAGCATTGAGTCAATTACGCCTCTTCAAGCTGTTTCAACTTGAAATAAAGGGTGCATACCTTTCTTTTACATAATGAAAGTGACCTTGTCAAGTGGATGTTTTCAAAAGGAGTTCAAGTCCGATACCGGAGTTTATACCAACTTCCGTCATGATACTTTTGACGGAGCAAGAATTCCCATATTCGAAAAGTAAAAAGAAAACGAAAGAGAATCTCTTCTTTCGTTGCTTCATGATTGATCCAGGCTAAAGAATCTACACTTTACTTTTCTCCCCAACACTATTCCTCTTATATTTAGAAAAAGAAGATATATTCTTACATTTTATTAAGAGTAAGCTACAGTGAAATGATTATATTTAGCTCTTCTCACCCTGAACGTTTATTTAAGTCAAATCTGTAGATACCTAATACAACTTATTTTTTTCCTCACTTTGTCGCATTTTATAGACATTCATTTAATTCCCTTCATCCTTTCCTAATTAACCCTTTCCCTTATCCAAACTCATAGGTAATTCTTATTGCTTTGTAACTGATAATATTGATAACTCGTAAGCTTTCTATTTCCCGTAAAAGATCACTTCCACCCCTTTTTGGTTTTACAACTCTCCTATAATTAATACACCATATCATAATACACAAAATGTACGCTAGAACAGCACCCTATGCAACTACCGGTAGACCTTTAATTAACCCTCCAACCTATATTGAATACAACGGATTACGTTTTTTGATTGTCGATGCACCCAGCTCGAATAACTTGCCTTTATATTTAAACGTAAGTAAAAGTATGTTATATAAACTTGGCTCGATGTTGTATTGAACACAGGTGCAACTTAGGAATTTGAACGTTGGCATGTGACAGATGTCGTAAGATGTTGTGAGGCAACATATCCTAAGGAACCTTTAAATGAGAAGAATATCCAAGTGCACGATTTTGATTTGCAGATGGTGAAGCACCTCCTGCACCAATCGTCGATGCATGGCTTCAGTTAATTGAAGCCAGATTTAACAGTGAAACACAACAGAAGGATGAAGGAGAAAGTAAGCCAGGCGAAAAATTACCCTGTATTGCCACACATTGTGTAGCAGGATTAGGAAGGTAAAAGTAGTGTTTGTCAAGATGGATAGAACGGATTACTAAATGAGGAAATGTGTTATTAGAGCTCCTGTTCTTGTTGCAATTGCATTGATTGAAGACGGTATGCCACCATTGGATGCAGTTGCTTATATTCGTGAACGTCGCAGGGGAGCTATTAATAAGAAACAATTGAGATATATCGAAACATACAAGCCAAGATCCAAGAGTCGATGTATCATTTGTTGAATTTTAGATATAGAGGAAATATTTATTTTTATGATTAAAGCAAAACTACATTATTATCATCATTCTGTAAGCCATTACAATAAACATCATGTACTATCGCAAAATTATTATTTTAGAAACAAATCGTTCGTGATGTAAATGATTTTCCATCCCTTGATCATTACGAGACAAAAGGGTCCCTTGCTTATACTTTTACATTATATTATGCATTTATTTAGGGAAATAATGACTTTGAAGGGGAGGATCTGAAGGGTAAATAAAAATATAAGGGGATAAAAAAGGCGATATGTAAATTATTATATGTACTATTACTACTGTTACATTTTAGTGGAAAAGGGCTGCTCCCATGCGGGCCAAGAAGAAGAATTGAATAACAACAGTTACCATAGCGACACCAATGGCAACGGCAGGGACGAGGAATGGCTTGGAGGCACCACTTGTGGAAGAGGGAGCAACGGATGAAGTGGGTGGTGTGGGAGTGAAAGAGGCGGCACTGGTAATAGCAGCAGAGGCAGCACTACTGGCAGAGGAAAGAACGCTTGAGACTATATAAATAAGCAATTAGTTCAAATCCACATCAAATAAATTGAATGTTGATTATTACGTACCACTTGAAGAGGCAGCGCTGACAGCAGAGGAAGCAGCAGACTCGATAGATGAAACAATGGAGCTGGCAGCTGAGTTGATGGAGGTAACAGTAGCTGAAGCAGAGTTGGAAAATGTAGTAGGAGCAGCAGAGGTAGTGGCAGCAGAGGCAGTGGTGGTAGTAGCAGTAGAAGAATCTTTTTGACCAGGCCAGTGGGATGAGATACAGTTGTTATAGCAGTCAACATCGCCTCCACAGTTGGTAATACATGATTGTCCTTCACTTACTATACACAGGGAAAAAGAAACCGTGAATAATTGAACCCTCTTTCATAATATTTGTAATTATACTTTACCACACTTGTTGAGACATCCAGTATCGGAAGGATCACATACGCAAGCAGCTTGAACTTGGGTAAAGAGGAGGACACAAGCAGTCAAAAGCAAGACAACGAGTTTAGATTGCATTATTCTATTATGTCAAATAAGAGAAGGTATATAAAGTTGAAAGAAAAGTAATAAACAAAGATTGCGTCCCAGAAAGGTCGAATATTTATATGCGTCTCCTATCTCATATAAATAGGAATTCCTATTGGGCAAATTCAGTTTTAGAAAGGGTAAACATTATCAGAAATAAGCTATTTTTTCTGTTCCTGTTCTTGTTGTCACTATAAAATAACGAAATTCGTAGAAAAGAGTAAAGTGCGCAATCACTATTATGTCATGCACTTGGTACCACCTTCTCCAACTTCTTTCTTTATAGTATGATGATGACTTTAAGCATACATAGTATTCTTCATCCCACCTACATACATACATAGAAGGTGGTTATTGTTTCATCAGAAGTAGTCAAGTCCATAATGATGCAAAACTTGATACTGTAAATGGAATTTAACATGCACTTTGTGCGCGTAAAAGACGAAGAGTAAAGTAATCACCTTCTTATTTTGGCCATTCTGTACACAGCAGCGTAATAATGATAATGATGCATCTCTGTAGAGTTCCCGAGATTTTTAATTATGTAAAGTAAACAACTCTATTTTCTGGGCAATGAAATCATTTTGTATCGTCATGGTAGGCACCGTTGTTGTATCGTACGTTTTATACATATACTATTTACTTCCACTGTATCACTTTTAAATCGATAACGCGTTTTAGTGTATAAGAACGCAAGAACAATCTATTTTAAGTCCATGAATCATACCGTATAAATACATAGCAAGTCATGATGACTTGCGTGCATTTAAACTGAGATTTTTATGTGCTGATTTGTATCATGTATGTAGGTAAGAACGACTTTTTCTAAACCAAATAAAAAAAAAAACATATACGCCCTGCAACACATCGTCATCCTCATCACCATTTTCATTATCTTCAATAACAATCCTCAATAGGTAGTAGTACATGGTATCACCTTGGTCTCATCCGTCAAAGTGTAACAAGATACGTACTTTGTTTGCCGAGTAGCACTGTCATCATAGCAAAGCTACTATCCGGCCAATAACGAGACCTTTCTATGGTATTTGTATCTCGATTATGCTCCAACGGTGTACAATACAACCATTCTAGCTTTTTCTTCGATTGTACTACGATAAAAAATAGTGTTCTTACTTATGCAGAATGAGGTACAATCGCGTATTTCTTCTATTCTTTGATTCCCTCCATTTCACTTTATTATTGTAGAGCAAACAATACATGATATGAATAGCTATAGTCTGATCTTTTGATTGTCTTCGAAAGAAACCACTTTCTCAAAATAGGCGATATATTAGGGATTTCAAACACATCATTATTGTAGTGCTTGGTTCAAGATGGGATAAAGACCACCTTTAAACACCGCTCTGAAACACAATTTAACCTTGGCTTCATTGAAGTATCTCAAGCTCGAAGCGCTCAACTTGTAAACGTATCTCTGGTGTACCTTTAAAAAAATCAAGCAAATAGAGCCCGCTTTTTTTTTTTGGAAGAGATATTATTTTTTTTAAGAGTCACTTCTATGAGTCAAGATTCATCTCCGTCCACCTGAAGAGTGAACAAATATAAAAAAAAGACCATTTCCCATGGTCGGGTAAACATAGTAATAAAAGTCCAAAAGTGGAGCACAAAATAATTTTCTGCGGCAGTAATAATCTACACACTCCTTTTGTTTTTTTCTTTTTGTTTTCACTATTTGCACTCTACTTCGGCCCAATTTGAAATCGAAAAGAACATAATCTTCCCGTTAAATTAAACCTGTTGATCTTTTTTTCTTTCGGTTAAGATGACTACAAAAGCAGAAGAAGTGGGGATCGATATTCCTACCACTACTCTACCTCCTTCACATCACTCCAATTCTTCAACATATATCCAATCTTCAGTTACGCAAGATCAGTCACAAGAAGAAAATAATATCGGCACTGAATTAACTCGAACAACCACATTACAGTCTGTGCAGAAGAAAATGACGGATATTCTTGATAATCCTATATTTGCTGGATTCTTGTTGATTCTAGCAGGTATAGCAATTGCCTTTCAAGCAGGTACGTCTTTCATATGCTTGCCCTTGAAGTGATTATGTCTTACAAGATTTGTAATCACATTTTAGGTTGCAATGCTACATTGAACCGCTATGGCGGTAGAGCTTTCTCCTCTGTAATTTCATTTGGTATCGGCGTTGCATGTTGCCTCATTTTTTTTGCTTTTGATGTAACTGTAGGAAAAACGCCTCCACCCAATGACTATGTAAAAAGTAAGTGAAGATTGGTGACGGGTGTTATCTATGGCTAATATTTTTCGATCATTAGCTGCCCCTTGGTACGCTTGGTGTGGTGGCATCTTAGGTGCTTATTACGTTATTATTAATATCTTGACGGTCCCTCGATTAGGAGCCGCCACTGTGCTAAGGTATAGCCTTTAACATATGACGTGGAAGTAAACGGTGTCTAACTTAGCTTTAATATTTCTCGAATGACATCTGTAGTATATTCGTATGCGCACAGGTATGTACATGACCATATAAAGTCGAATGATGACATAAAAAATTAACTCCATATTTGTCCCTAGATTATCATGGCTTGTATTATAGATCACTTTGGTATTGTTGGTGTCGCTAAAAGGCCCTACACAATATGGAGAATCCTTGCCTCGCTTGGATTGGTGGGATGTGTGGTAGTGATAGCTAAATTCTGATGCACTATATGTATGCGCTGTGTTTTTATACCCTTCATCCTCTTTTCATCTGCTGGTTATCGTGAACTCTATGCTATGTAAATCATAGCCGCCTAGAAGGATTAAAGAGGGTGCTCCTTTAAAATAAATGACTTTATTCAGTGATTTCTGGAAATCAAAAAAATTGTGAGACTTCCCATATGACCAGTGAGGAGGCAGCTGCATGTTCCGAAAAAAACTACAACTTCCACACATGAATATTCCGATTTGTTTGGGAGGATATGAAATGTAATTCTCTAGTGTTGTGATTGATTAAAGGTTCTTTTTATTGTTATGCACTGGTCGTTTACATTGAAGATCTTCATACTTATATCTTTGCTGAATACGTCGTATTTCAATTTAGAAAGTGCATACTTGATTCTCGGCTGTGGTGAGCTATAGTAAAGTTGATTTATTGATCTTGATGTTTCCTTTCTGAAAAAAAAAAGGTTGAATCTTTATTTGACTACAAACAAACAAACACTGAGTTGAAGGTGAGTAAATAAGCTCATATCATTGTCTAATGAAGGCATAATTTTTGATTTGCTTCATACAAGTGTCATAATTGGTCGCTGAATATTCTCTCACGGTTTGTGCAATGTGGCCAGTAGAGATTACTCATATCTAGTACGGAGATCTCTTGTAGTCGATAAATTTCGCCATTGTGACCTTTGATGGGTTAGAAGGCAAGTACAGCTTGAATTTTTTTGACCGAGCGATAGGAGACACTTGAAGAAGGTAAAAAGTGCTTAATTTGGTGCATTTCATGTTACACACACGTAAGCACGCGGGGGCGTCGTTGTTCTTGATCAGAAAACTTTAAAATCCGGGTTTTCTTTTTTGGCGACACCTTTACTTTCTCTTCTTTTTCTTTTTTTTTTTCTTTTACCCCTTTCGAAAATTATGGCAGGAAACGGATATGCGTCCATTCCTCAAAATGGAGAGGGATCTTCTCAAGAACCTCTACTATCTTCTTCCAGAAAAGAAGCTGGTCCTTTGAAACGAGTCGAGTTATTTGTTCGTCGCAACTTTAAGCATATTCTCACTATATCCACCATCGTGATTATTTTGACCATTTTAGCTATTTATACCCTTATTCCAGAAACCTCAGTTTCACCTAACGATAAACTTGCTTCCATTGTCAAGTCAGGCGTTTCTGAACTCACTATGGAACAGGGTCGTGCTAAGTGTCACGCTATTCAATCACGACGCAGAGAAAAGAACTCGCCTAACGCTAAACGCGCTCGCAACCCTAGAGCAGAACCAACGCAACAACCTATTTTGATCAAGAACGCTGTTGTTTGGGATGGTCAAGGCGAAATTTTGAATGGTGTCGATATTTACATCGAAGAAGGTGTTATCCGTCAAGTGGGTAAATTTAAATTGAACAGCAGTGAAAATGTTAAAGTCATTGATGCCGCTGGCCACGTCGTTAGTCCAGGTCTTGTTGATATGCACAGGTACATAAAACATGTAAAATTAAAAACGACATCAAGTTAATTCATTTGTTATTCAGTCATATGGGTGTTGATTCTTGGCCTGAAGTCTTTGGCACTGACGATACCAACGAAATGACTTCACCTATTACACCTTTTGTTCGCTCTCTTGATGCATTTAATCCATCGGACAAAGCTCTTCGCATTGTTGCATCCGGTGGTGTTACCACTGCATTAGTTTTGCCCGGTTCGGGAAATTTGATGGGTGGTGAAGCCTTTGCATTCAAACTTCGACCAAGAACTACACTCAGCAATGAGGACATGTTGGTCCAATCTAATATCGATAAGGAAGACACCAAGTGGAGATGGATGAAGATGGCTTGTGGTGAAAACCCCAAGGTACGTATACTTCAGATTATTTTGCATTGTTACACGAAATAACGCCATTTTTGTACAATTTCGCAGTTTTTTTTTTAGAGAGTCTATGGCAGTCAAGGTAAAATGCCTTCTACACGTCTCGGGGAGGCCTATCTTTTCCGTTCCGAATTCACAAGAGCTCAAGAAATGAAACGTCAACAAGATGACTGGTGTCAAGCTGCTGAACATGCTACTGGTGGACGTTTCGATCAAGCCTTCCCTGAAGACTTGAGCCTTGAATCTCTCGTTTCATTATTACGTGGTGAAGTCTTGCTTAACGTTCACTGTTATGAAACACACGATATTGAAGCTATGATCCGTCATTCTTTGGAGTTCAACTTTAACATCAGCGCTTTCCATCATGCTCTCGATGCTTATCGTATTCCCGCCATCTTGAAACGCGCTCCCAACAATATCACCGTCGCTACTTTTGCCGATCACTGGGGTTACAAGAAAGAAGCTTTCCAAGCTATCCCTGAGGCTCCCAAGATTTTGGTTGATGCCGGTATTCCTCTTGCTTTGAAGAGTGACCATCCCGTTCTTAACTCTCAACATCTCGTTTTTGAAGCTGCCAAGACCACTCATTACGGATTATCTCCCAAGGAAGCCTTCAAGGCCGTTACCTCCAATCCTGCCAATGCTATTGGTTTGGGTCATCGCGTTGGTTCTCTCAGAGTCGGTTATGATGCTGATGTTGTTATTTGGGACCGCGAGCCACTTGAGCTTGGTGCTACTCCTTTGCAAGTATTCATTGATGGTGTTCCCCAATTCGAAGAACGTGAGATTGAACCCGTTCCCGAAAAGAAGCAAATTCCCTCTGCTCTCTCCAAAGATACCGCCACCACTGTTCCCAAGAAGCTTGAAGGCGCCAAGAGTTTTGTTCTCAAGAATGCTGCTTACTCTTTCTTGGGCGAATCCCCTGTTAAGGGTCCTATTGAAGTTGTTGTCAAGGATGGCTCCATTGTCTGCTCTGCTCCTAACTGTGCAACTGAAATTGCCTCTATTCAAAATGCTGTTCCTGAATTTGATCTCCAAGGAGGCTATGTTCTTCCCGGTCTTGTTGGTGTTGGTTCCTCTTTGGGTCTCGTTGAGATTCCCTCGGAATCCACCACTGGCGATGGTGTTGCCCCTGCTTCTACTTCTCAAGATCCTAAAGCCATTATCGAGGCTGTCGATGGATTGAAGTTTGGTCGAAGAAAGTTAGAGGAAGCTCACAAGGGTGGTATTTTGACTGTTGTTACCGCACCTATGTCTGAAAACGTTGTTGTCGGTGTCAGTGCCGCATTCAAGACCAGTGCCAACACTGTTCTTGATACTGGTGCTGTTGTTGCTCCTGCTGCTGCCCTTCATCTTCAAATCGGTGATGCTGTCAAGTCTTCCCAATTCCCTACCATTTCCTCCCAAATTTCCTTCCTTCGTCAAATCTTTACTGATAATCTGCAAAAGGACAACCGTTATGGTCAAGCTGCTCGTGGTGAAATTCCTCTTATCATCAAGGTTGACAGCAAAGACGAAATTGCTTCTTTGATTCGTTTGAAAGAAAAGACCATTCCCAAGGCACAATTGGCTATTCTTGGAGGCACTGAAGCACATTTGGTCGCATCACAACTTGCTAAGGCTGACATTGCTGTAATTCTTGTACCTACTTTATGTACTCCTTCCAGCTTTGAAACCATTCATTGTTTGACTGGTGCACCATTGACAAACGGAACTGTTGCCCATACCTTGCATGCTCATGGTGTCAAGATTGGTGTGGGTATCGCTGACGATGGTTTAGCTCGTAACTTGGCTTGGGATTCTGCTTGGTTGGCAGCTACTTCTCCTTCTAAGGATTTGCAAATTACTGAGCTTGATGCTATTAGTTTTGTTACTACCAACTTGCAGGATATCTTTGGTTTGAGAAATAAGGCTCAAGTAGAGAGCACCACCATGGAGGAGTTTGTTGTCTGGTCCGGAAGCCCCTTGGATGTAAAGAATAAGATTTTACTCATTCATACCAAGGAAGATGGTATTCAACTTGTATAAATATTATAATAAAGAATTTAAACTTATTACTATGAATATATACCAAGATATATCTTGCTATTTAAAGCCGATTCATTTAATTTGATGCTGTATTTCAGCGGTCAAGTATGAAACTGCGTAGCGTAAGCTGAGGAGAAGTCGAGGCTGTAAACAATGCAGAAAAAAGATTATCCAATCGCATTGCTACAACACAAATTTGACATTTTTACGGCTGTATTTAATTCAAGCTACTAGAGCCTTAATGCTATTATCTCTTTTATTCAAGTAGTGTTCTTTTCATTAACAAAGCTCAATAGCAGAGAAATGCGTGCTTCAGTCACATGGATAATAGTTGTCACTTTGACAATACTTGTTTCTGTAATTGCTGCTGGCAAAGATTACTATGAAATTTTAGATGTTCCTCGCGATGCTCAAAAGGCACAAATCAAACGACACTTTAAAAAACTGTCCAGAGTTTACCACCCTGATAAGAATGCCGGAGACGAAAAGGCATCACAAAAGTTTATGGAAATTGCAAATGGTATGTTTCGAAAATACATCGAGCCAGCGTACGTGTCTAATAGGCCGCTCTTATTTAGCTTACGAAGTTTTAATGGACGATGAGAAGCGATCTTTGTACGATCGTTTTGGGGAAGAAGGTTTAAAGAACGGTGGCGGTGGAGGTGGCCACGGCTTTGGTTCGGATCCTTTTGATATATTTGCTCATTTCTTCGGAGGTGGACATGGACATGGTATGTTCAACGAGTACACAAGCAATATGCATCAAACTGACATAATATTCTTCTTAAGGCCATGCACGACAAGAGAAACGTGGTCCGGACCAAGTTTTCCCTCTCGCGGTTTCTCTTGAAAATCTCTACAACGAAGTTCATATTGAAGTAGATGTTTCAAAGCAAATTCTGTGTGATCACTGTCATGGTAGTGGTGCTCGTAGCGCTGAGGATATTCATACATGTTCGACTTGTGAAGGTCGTGGTGTTATCATAAAGCGTGCACAGATGGGACCTGGTATGTTCCAACAATTCCAACAACAATGTCATGTTTGCGACGGTAAGGGTAAAGTCATCGAACATGTTTGCCCCTCTTGCTCTGGCAAAAAAGTACGCAGAGGCAATGAAAACTATTCAATTCATATTGAAAAGGGAATGAAGGATGGTCATAAAATTGTAAGTTCACCAATGATATCATTCCTATTTTACATCACATTAAGACCCTTTGACTTTTGCAGATTTTAGATGAGGAAGCAGATGAATATCCTGATACTATTCCTGGTAATATGATATTTATCCTCAAAACCACACCACACCCTGTATTTGAACGACGAGGCAACAATTTATATACCAAACAACACATCACATTAATTGAAGCACTCGGTGGTTTTGAAAAGACAATGACACATTTAGACAACTCTACCATCGTCCTGAAAAGGGAAGGCGTGACTCAATACGGCTTCGTACAAACACTTGAAGGATTAGGCATGCCACTTGAGGAAAACCACTCAAAACATGGTGATCTCTTTGTTGAATACAAGGTCATCTTCCCTACCGAAGTTGATTCGGAAACCCTCGAATGTAATGCTTATTCATATATGTGTATTTAATTCTCTCATAAAATACCTAACGTACTTTTTTTTTTTTAGATTTGAAGAAAGGTACTAAATATGCTCATGACGATCATCCTAAGTTAGTACACCAGGAACTCTAGATATTTATATAGTGTAATTATACGTTTAAACCGCAAAAAAATAAATAATTTATTTGAAAATATAAAGTCGATTCAAAGTTTAGCAATCATCATATAATACATAAATTCATTTTTGGCACATGCTAAAGAGATCACCTGGTTAAACCATGTTGTAATAACAAGTACTACTTTACAGAGTATTTGTAAACAAACAACTCGTTATAGTTTTTCACGAGATCATCTTGGGTAATTCTATGCTCCCTATTTGTTAAATATAATACAGAAAGTACGATGACGATAAAGTGGCAATACATATATGATATACAAATCTATCTTTGTGTTTGTTGTGCTATCTTTTATTCTTCTTTCAGTTTTTAAATTCATGTCACTTCCACCGATTACCACAATGGATAATTTAAACTTAAACAACTATCACCCATCGGTTTTAGCATATCAGCAACCTCATCCTTTCTTGGGTTCTCCCCATCATTCTCTCCATATGTACCAACCATCGAACATGACCCCTTACGCTTTGCCAAACGAATGTAGGTATATAGAGAAATGGGGAGAAAAATACGAGATCCATAAAACTTCTTCTACGTGAGCTGAGAGAAACGAACAATGAAAATAAATTTTAGTAGAAGAAAGGGGTCTTTTGCATTATACAACTTCCCTATACTTGCAAGATGTATCCCAGATTAGTAATTAATATACATCCTCGTTTTTTTTTTTCTTTTATACTTATAGATATGACACCTCACCCATCACAAATGTATTTACAACAACCTTTGTCTTCGATACCACCGACATCTGCAACCTACGGCGGTTTACCTCCGTACGGACATCCCCTTTATGATGCGGAACCATCTTGTTTTGAGAGGTATGTACATAGTATCAGATCAAATTTCATGCACACAGACCTTAAATGAATCCATGCATGTTTGTAATACAGCTATTTATTAACGCAACCCCCTTTCTTTTTTCTCAACTTGGTAGTTTTCTAGAGAGTTTTTGTTGCTGCTTTGGATACGGAGTACCTCAAAACCATTACGAGTTAATGCAGAAACGTGAGATGCAACATAGACGCTTAATAGCAAAAGAGGAGCGACATAGACTTGCCCAATTCCAAAAGCTACAAGAAAAGCAAAGGCAATTGCAAATTCAGCAGCGACAGCAACAGCTAGAAGCAAAAAACACTTCCAGCGGAACAGCAGCAGCGGGAAAAGCCTCAAGTAACGAAGCCGTTGTGTAAAAACTGGTTTAGTGTACATTTACGTACATATGGAAGACATCACTATTTAAAGACATTTTTATCTAATGAAAAGAAATAATACAGAGGATGTGCGGGTTTTCTTGTGTGATAGACCGAAGAAGCCACTTAATCCCTCAAAATAAGCTTTTCATGCAACATCTAGAATAATAATAAAGTATGACATGATAGTACAAATTATTTCTTTTTACAACACCCCTACACCTGATCTTTGATAACATACACCCTTTTTTTTCAATACTAGTTTATGATTGGTATTCATTGTTTCTTTGAGATAAGGATACCTTTAGTTTGACCTAATACTCTCGGGGGCGCATAGTACATATTTCAGACTACAAATTTCATTGTTCGAAATAGATATATAAATGTGGGTGCAGCTTCGAACCCATTTTGTTCCCCTCTCAAATACATTTAATAATAATAACTTAATCTTCGCATAATGATCACACCCGCTCTTTCCAACCCTAATCGAAAGAGTGACGAGGCTGCGCCTTCTCCAGTAGGATTTAAAAATGTTCCGGAAACAAAATCACCTGTGACACTTCCGCTCGAAGGGACCGGATTCCTTCCTGGGTTAATGGTGCCATGTATCGATCAGGTATGTAGTGTAGTGTAGTGTAATGACTATTAAATGATTATTTTAAATTTGTAAACTCACAACACGTTATGTATGTTCTTATGAAAAAATATATAAAAGGTTCGGGCCGATATAATATTCTGTTGGATAATGGTGATACTTTCCATATTGGTCATCCTTTTGATGGCCTTGCGATGCTGCACCGTTTCGAAATCTCTGGTGAAACACAAACCGTGAAATATAATTCTCGTCACACTTCGCGTGGTGTTGAAAAAAGAATTGGTGAAAGAGATCCCACCTTGCTAACTTTTGGCCCTGATCCCTGCAAGACTATCTTTGGTCGTATTCAATCTGTCTATCATCATATTTCAAAATTTGGTACCAACGCCGCTCTGCAGGAACTAGACGCTGAATTTGATATGGTCAATGTGACTATCACACCTAACTTCCCGATTGGCGAACGTTTGGAAAAAGAAACTGGCGTGAAGCGTGGAGAGGCACTGGTTGTCAAGCGAGACGCAAATACATTACAGCTCGTTGATTCCAAATCATTAAGTGAGTTTAAGTTCAGATCTTTATGAAAGTATATTTATTGACTTTTATTTTTCAGAGCCACTCAAGATGTTTACGTATGGACATGTTAGCGAGCAACTGCAAGGCCAACTATGTGCTTCCCATCATCAATATGATGAGGAAAGAGATGAATATGTCAACTTTATGGTGAAACTCGGTCCTTTTCCTACATTTCAGACATACTCTATTGGTCCTTACATGAAATCCCCACCTGGTGAAAAGGAGGAAATGCCGCCCCCAGAACCTGTACTTCATCAACCTATTTGGCGCCACCTCGGTGCATGGAAGACAATGGAAGCCCTCAAACCTTCTTACATTCACTCATTTAGCATGACAGAAAACTATATCATCATACCTAACTTCCCTTATTACTACTCCTTTGGTGGTTTATCTGCAATCTATTATTCGTCCGCGTATCAAACTTTTTACTGGGATGAAACACGACACACGCTCTTTCATGTAGTGGATCGTCACACTGGTAATCACGTTGCCACCTACGAGGCAGACCCGTGTTTCTCATTCCATACAGCCAATGCTTGGGACGAAGAAGTTGAATTACCCGGTGGGCGTCGCGAGCGTGTTATTTTCATGGACTATTGCATGTATGAGAATACAGATATTGTAGACGCAAGTTTCGAACTAGGAAAAACCCCCACTGGCAAGCTTGATCTTGACTCTGTCCAGCCTGCTCGATTCGTTTTTGACAAGAATACCGATAGAAAAGAAGAACATCAAATCGCTCCTTCTCAATTCCGTCGCTATCGACTTGGCAACGTACCCGTGGCAAAACCAAACGCTAGTCGTTGGAAGCCTACTTGGGCTAATCGATTCAACTTTTCTAAATTGACAGCCTTCAACAAACGCCGTGTCGCCTCCTACACAGTCATCGGTCATGATCTCGAAATGCCTCGCTTTAATCCAAAATATAATTTAAAGAGATACAGGTATTGTTGGGGAGTTTGTGAGTCTCGCCATGCACCTTCTTATGCCTCTGGTTCCGTTGTCAACGGTTTGATCAAGCTGGACTTGGATCAAACTTACTTGGGAGCCAATACCGATGAAGCAAGCCCTGCCAAGATTTGGGATCAGCCTGGTTGCTCTTGTGCTGAGCCCATCTTTATTCCAAACCCTGAGGCCACTGAAGAAGACGATGGTGTCATCATGTCTATAGTCAATACCACTTTAAAAAATGGAAGCGAATCATGCTTTTTATTGATCTTGAATGCAAAGACCATGGAAGAGATTGCTAGGACAACAATTGGGGCATTTAATGCAGTTACTTTACACAGTAGCTTTGTAGACAAGCATGGTCGAGGTATTGCAGTCAACTAGTTGTTACGTCTTTATTTCATCAATAAAATTCTTTATATATGATTTACTAAACTTGTCCCATTTGTACCAAGCGAGTGCCTGAATTAAACAGTCGCTAAGATCATCTTTTTTCTTTTCGGTATGATACATGGTTCTAAACTCGTTGGAGCAATGGACTACAGTGCGAGTATCCAACCATTTTTGCACTAATAAAGTCCCCACCTGTTTTTTGTGATAGTAGCCTGCTTTGATCTTTTTGAAGCGATCAGGATTCTCTGCGACAACGATTTCTAGTTCAGGTAACCAAGTTCTGTCGACAGTTTGCCGTAGTAGAGGAGCCATTCTCAAGTTTGGGCGCTTTATCAGATCGGCAGCTTCATATAGGCCTCCCCATAAAACGGCTTCTACACAGTTTACACGTAAAGTAGACTCCAAAACAGAGAAAGATCCACCTGTGCGTGCTCTTTGCTGCTCGACGACCACCATGTCTGTAGCCTTCAAGTTCTCTAGCACTTTGTCACGAATAAACTGTCGTACAACGGGCGCAATAACTGAGGGGTGAAACGAAGGCAAATCTAAATCTACGCGTGCCCAATCTATAATGTTTGCATCTTGATCCAAATGACAATACGCCAAGTTTCTATAGCCCAAATCGAAAGATAATACAGAGGAACACGTCGAGTTACTTTTTGACACAAGTTCAAAATGTTGAACTAATCTTTCAGTCAATTCTGATTTGTTCCCGGAAGAGGCAACTCCACTTTGTGTGGCGATCTCTTTCAATTGAGCAACTTTATTTGCTTTTAAAGTGGTTGATAGGGCCTCTGTGCTGAACCCACGCCGACATACTCTCAATAACATAATTCGATTTGGAAGCGAGGTGTATGGAAAAGAAGTAAACACAGTGGAAAAGGAAAGGTCTTTTTCAAAGAATCAATTTAGTTTTTATTTTTACGAGATGTATAAAAAAGTAAAAGAGGTAAAAAATTGACGGACTTGCTTAGAAAACAAGAGCAGCACCCTTGGTCTTCTTGTCACCACCCAATTCGAAGTGCTTACAACGCTTGATGGCGAGTTGCATCTTGTACTTACAGGCTACACATTTACAATTGAAAACTAAGTACTAAATCCTGCACTCTAAAAATCGCCAACAAAGCACTTACCGGTACATTCAAGACGGAGGACAATCTTCTTGGTAGTCTTGGCCTTCTTGTGGAAAACGGGCTTGGTTTGACCACCATAACCGGATTGCTTACGGTCATAACGTCTCTTACCTTGAGCGAAGAGAGAAGCCTTACCAGCCTTGTATTGGGTGACCTTGTGGGGAGTGTGCTTTCTACACTTAGAACCCTTACAGTAGGTATTTCTGGTCTTAGGAATGTTGACCTATAGCAAGAAATGATTAATTTCGAAATTCTATCATTGAGTCTTCAATTTTTTCCATCGCATCCAATATTTTGAACATAGTCTCTCATCCATCTAAATCAATATCTCCCCCTCTCTCTCTTTCTCATCAATCGATTTGTTGTATGCGACGTCTAACTATAGTGTGTAATGTTGGATGGATGGATCGTTATATCAACTAACCATCTTGAGATTCACACAGAAAAGAAGAGGATTGTCTATAATCAGTGCTTCTCGCAACACTTTGCCCCTTCCCAGCCAAAACACTAGCCATAGAACTTTAATCTCCGCGTCCGGCTGAGCACGTACACACTAACGTCTCTTACCTTGAGCGAAGAGAGAAGCCTTACCAGCCTTGTATTGGGTGACCTTGTGGGGAGTGTGCTTTCTACACTTAGAACCCTTACAGTAGGTATTTCTGGTCTTAGGAATGTTGACCTATAGCAAGAAATGATTAATTTCGAAATTCTATCATTGAGTCTTCAATTTTTTCCATCGCATCCAATATTTTGAACATAGTCTCTCATCCATCTAAATCAATATCTCCCCCTCTCTCTCTTTCTCATCAATCGATTTGTTGTATGCGACGTCTAACTATATATCTAAATGTTGGATGGATGGATCGTTATATCAACTAACCATCTTGAGATTCACACAGAAAAGAAGAGGATTGTCTATAATCAGTGCTTCTCGCAACACTTTGCCCCTTCCCAGCCAAAACACTAGCCATAGAACTTTAATCTCCGCGTCCGGCTGAGCGGGATGCGAAATACTCCTCATCACAGATCACCTTAACGCACTGTGTTTTCTATCACACACACTGCAGATGACACCTCTTCTTCTGCATGGAGAAACTTGTAGATGAGTAATTCAAAGCGCAGCAGCCGATACTAACTCTGTAGCACGTGTTTACATGCACACTTGCGATGAGCTTATAAATAGTGATAAACAAACTACTTATATAGAAATATTATTCAAAAAAAAGTACTTCTTTATTAATTAATTATTTTACATTAATGATTTACAAAGGTGCGTTAGAGGACCTCATTTTTTGTTTGATAGTGTACAAGTCTATAAAAAAAATTCAAAGCGAGCATGACAGAGGCGGTGAGAGCCAAAGCGCCCACGGTGTAAAGGACGGAGCGTTGAATGGATCCAATAGCCATATTTGAAGCGGCAGCAGACAATCCATCAACAGCACCTCCGCCTCCATTAGCAGCAGCAATACCGATTTGGTTATTGCCCATATCGAATACCAAGTAAGCTGAGCGAAGTACCGAGTCGCCGACCAAATACAAATTACTACCAACGCCGACACTGGTGGAGGGAGCAATACCGAAAAGACAGTAATTAGCGGATGTTCTAGAGCTAGAGTCTAAAGGAATGACCAAGTGGCTCATAGGAATGGACAATGTAATAGGTGGAGCGTTAGCAGCGTTTGAACCAGCCATGTTGAGAACGAATGTAGCAGTGGGAGAAACAGCATTACAGTCCACGAGATAAGTGCCTGAACCGGCATCCACAGTGAAACCATTAGCACCAACAGCCGCGGTAACTACTTGCTTAGCCATATCAGCAGGTAAATAAGTCAAAGTAGTTCCAGTATCCAAGATAAAAGCACCAGTTGATGTGAAGGGAATGTTCATTGTGTTTGCTGCGCTCGAGTTAGAGGAGTCGCCAACGGATACACCTTGTCCGTATACCATCCAATAGTAGTCGCTTGTGCTGACAGAGGACATGGCTCTCTTTTTATTTTTTCTGGAGGTTTGGGACAAAGGTACAACAGGCATGTACGTCAAGTTACCTGTGTATTTGGTGTGGTCAATGCCACCAAAGATAATTTCACCAGACCAGCCAGTCTTGCTTGCAGAATTCATGAAAATAGAAAAGACGGGTTGGGCGATGATATTTTGTGTGGCAAGGTTAAAGACAAAAGGATTATAAGCTCCTAATCCTTTGCTTGATGCAGCAGTGAGTTTAGGATAGCCGAGACCAAGAATACCGTTTGCAATGGGTGTGTTTGATGATGATGAGGGTGCTGCTAATTTTTTTACATTCTTCACAATACTATTTTGAGTGACAGTGATGGTGTTTGCGTTTGTCAAAATTTGTTGGGTATCTGAGGCTAAGCCGAATTGTTGGTTTTGTACAGTTGCACCAGCGATAGAAACGGTATCAGTTGCATATGTTCCGTTCACATTCCCGATACCGTAAGTTAAGGTGAAAGGTTGACCTAATGATTTAAAGGTACTTGATTGAGATTCTGCGTAGACTCCATTAGGGCACTCAGAAGTGGGACAAGATGACCCAGGTATCCATAAATCAGCACTATTAATTTTTTAATCAGATTAAAACTTTGGTTTTTTTTTTTTTTCTCTTGGCATATCAACATAGAAAAAACTTTACCTTCCAGTGTCAAGTGTTACAGAGAAATTTTGTGCGGGTGTACCCACACTGATATCAATCAAATACTGAGAGCCTTGATCGTTATACAAAGAGGCCAAAAATGGGTCTCTTTTTGTTAAAGCGCTGTTTCTTTTTTGCATAGCTGAAATTATTGGGTCAGGACGACTCACTCGAGTAATAGGCACTCGCAAAATGCCCTTTTCATGCTGTGGTTGCGCATTGATGGTGAGTGCAAGCGAAGCAACAAATAAAACCGCTGTGCTGATGTGCATTTAAATGATGAATGGATATGAAGTAATTAAGAAAAGAAAAGAAGTGAAAAAGGAAGAAGAGGAACCTCAAATTTAAATGAAAGGAACTAGAAGCGGGAAATCACCTTTTTGATGTACATAAAAATGACGACCCAGTGTAGTTTAGCTGAGTTAAAAAAATCGCACGAAAATAGAAACTTTCTCGTAACGATCCCTCTTTGTGAATTCGTCATTGGCAAAGGACTAACTTTAACTTGTTTATATCCAATCATCCATTTTGCTCTGCCAAGAATTTATTGTTTTGAGATGTTTATTTTTAATGATTCAAACACCTAAAAGCTACTTTTGATATTAAAGTAATTAAACCACATGGTTAGGCTTTTTTTATTTGAATAAAAAAGATGCGTTCGTTGTTGTACGGTCAATTGTAATTAATTATCTGTCGGATTTACTTAAATTCCATCGAACCACGTTCCTGCTTCTCAGCTCGTCTCCTCTTTCAGTTTCCCAATTAGAACTCAAAGTGTCTCTAGAAGCGGGAAAGGAGTCGTTTTTTTTTTTTCTTGTTGCGTTGCTTAATATAACCTGCTACTACTACTTGCCACAGTGTTTACTGTCATACATGTTACACAATTGAATAAATAGAAGCGTACATAGAATGATATAATGCGCACATCACTTACTGGATTAATTAAGGTAAAGGACAAGATGCATTAAATACGTAACTTTATTTATATCATCTGTAAATGCAAAATGAACATGCAATGACTATTTTTACATGAGAATCATCATTATTAATACAAAAAGGATTGCTGTGGCGTGGAGTCTAGAAGTGGCGGCGGTGATCACTGAAGATGAGTTTTGATCGTCGAAAGTAGGTGAGTGATAGCCATTAGCAGCAGCACCAATTCCCACTTGATGTTCCAACATGTCATGTACTACATAGGCACTTCTAAGAACCGTTTGACCTAAAATCCAACCTGACCCAACTGACTCTAAAAATCCAGCTGAAATAGGCGCTAAACCAAATAGACAAGTGGACGCTGTACTGATATTGTTTGTGTTCTGAGGTAATACCATTTCATTTAAAGGTACACGAATGATCACTGGGTTGTTTGAAAAAGAGTTTGCCAAGGGCGAAAATTGAAAGTCAAACCATAGTTGTTGCTGAGTAAAATCTGAGCAGTTGACTTGATACGCCTGAATTTTCCCGCTATTCAATTTCAATGGCTTGTAATTCTTTGTTACCGTTTCCATAAGAGAAATGACAACATCTTCAGGAAGATAAGATAATGTGGTGCCGGTGTCCAAAATAGCGGGTTGGATATCGTTAAACCTAGTCTCGAATGTTTTCGTCCCGTCGTTTGTATAGGTGGCTACGGCTTGACCGGGCACAGTCCAATATTTGTAAATTTGATTGGAAGAGGATGAAGAATAGTCTTGGCCTAGATTCGGCTTTCCCGTCCTTCCATCGTACGCTACCACTGGCAAAAAATTTAACTGCCCGGTGAACCTTGTGGTTTCGTAACCACCAATAACAATTTCTCCAGTATATCCATAGTCTCCTTGGCGATTCAAGTAGATGGAGAAAACGGGCTCTTTGATGATATTGTTGTTCATAAGATTGGTAATAAAGGGCGTATCGTGACTAGGATCTCTCATCAAGCCGGCAAATCCAAGACCGAGAATTCCACTCGCTCTTTCATTCGAAGCAGAAGGACCTGACATACCTTGGGTATTTTGCGCAAGTCCCATAACTTGATTAGCCGCGGTTTGGTTATCGTTGATTGTGACGGAATCGTACGCAACTATGCCTTGTGCTGCACCACTGCCATATTGTACGCTGAAAGCCTTTTTAGTGATATTAAGTGTGGATGATTTTGATTCATCAAATCTAGTGTAGGGACAAGTGTTTTTGGGACATTTGGAAGAGGGAATCCATAGGTCTGAACTGTTTGTTGTATATTTGTTAAATTAAGAATTTAAAGAGATTTCTTGATCCACAGTTGTATACGTACCTTCCTGTATCAAGAGTTACATTGAACAATTGAGGTGGAGTGCCAATGCCGAGCTCTATTAAGTATTCTCTAGCATTTGCATTAAATAGTGGTATAGCGGGTATAGAATCTCTCTTTTGGAAGACATTTTTGCTTTGTTGCTGTATAATAGGAAGTCGTATTAATTGCGCTGTAGCATAATAATGTGACAAACAAATGCAAGCAAACAATGCCGTTCTTGTAGTAAATAGCATACTTGATAGAAAGAAGAAAGAAAAGAGAGTTGTGTCAACGAAAACATACTTAAACAATAATCAAAGATGGTAAATGTTTTATTACAACTGCTTTATTTAGTAATGTACGGTAAACACATAGTGTAACCATACAGCATTTCTAATCCCTGACTTCGTGTGCAATTGAAGTATTTATCAGTAAATCAGATATTTCTACATTTTGACCTAACACAGCTTTATCTTCTTCTTTTACATTTTCAGGTCTAAATGAATCTCTTCTTCGCTTAGTCATAATCCAAACAAGCTTACTGACGAAAGGCTTCAACTTCTTAATAATCTCTTCGCCGTCATCTTTCTCCCAACCACCTTCGACATGAATAGATGGTTCGATGTGTCGAATAATATGTACTTTTCCTTCCTCATTTGAACAGAATATAATCTTTCTATTATCTACTCCACTATCCACAAATAATCCATCAGAAGAAGATGCATTTTCCAGCATATTTTGAATATTGTCTTTCTCCTCTTCTGAACTGACGTGAACAATAACATAAATATCGTATAAGTAAGAAAGTCGAGTCAATATCTGAATACTTTTCTCCTGAAACGCAAAAATTGGTGTATCTACATCGGGTGAGGGGTTCCAAAGCACAGTCTGTCAAAGGTTTTTAGGTTTAAATTATACTTTTTCACTGCCCTTTGCCCGGTTACTTACGTTCTTCAATGATACTGTCATTTTCTTCTTATTCTTCCGAGCCTTCAAACCGCCTAAGAGCTTGTTACTCCAATTATTTGTTGATTGCGTCGCAATAGGTACATGTTCGTTCTATTTAAGGTTTGGGATCGTAAACGATGAGTAAGCACGATTGGTTGGAATTCGAAATGCACCATTTACCTCATTACTTGCATCTCCATTACCGCCGTTGATTTTGCGTCGAGGAGGATTCTTTTTAAACCAGTAAAGAGCAAAACCCACAACTGCTGTTGCTAAGGAAGTTATACCAATTAACCTCATGAGCCAAACAGGTAGCACTCTACGGGTGCTCTTTTTTGCAGTTACGTTGACCATTATTATCGAGTATACTTTTTATTGTGAGTGAAAAAGGGGATATAATTATTAGTGGGATATGTAATAAGAGTTTAATAAGAGAGGGGAGAAACAAAAAAAGAGAAACTTAGGATGTTTTTGTGTGGGGAAGTACGATTTTGGCAGAATGTTTAAAAGCACTCGCTGAGATTTTTTATTAAACCCTGATTGGTTGTAATGTAATGAAGATTAGTGTTCAAGAATATCCAAATTAGGTATACGAATGGAGTTGTACGGAAGTGCAAACCAATTCCAAATGCAGCATTTGGTACAGGAAATCATTGTACTTTTGACAAAGACTATTCAGACATATTTTATTTTGATGTAAAAAATGGCTGATTATTCATCTAGTTTTCCTTTTTCAATTTTAATTTCTCTTTTTTATATTCTTCCTGAATCACCTGTTATACTCGATAAATTCATTAACAAGGGTAGTATAACTGCAGATCCAGGGCTTTTGATTGATATATGTAACTCATTTTTATGACAACTATTCAAGTCTCAATTAATCTTTTAAGACGTACACACTGTTTTTGTGTGGGGAAGTACGATTTTGGCAGAATGTTTAAAAGCACTCGCTGAGATTTTTTATTAAACCCTGATTGGTTGTAATGTAATGAAGATTAGTGTTCAAGAATATCCAAATTAGGTATACGAATGGAGTTGTACGGAAGTGCAAACCAATTCCAAATGCAGCATTTGGTACAGGAAATCATTGTACTTTTGACAAAGACTATTCAGACATATTTTATTTTGATGTAAAAAATGGCTGATTATTCATCTAGTTTTCCTTTTTCAATTTTAATTTCTCTTTTTTATATTCTTCCTGAATCACCTGTTATACTCGATAAATTCATTAACAAGGGTAGTATAACTGCAGATCCAGGGCTTTTGATTGATATATGTAACTCATTTTTATGACAACTATTCAAGTCTCAATTAATCTTTTAAGCACAAGTATATTTTTGAAAATTTATTCCGAGCCTACCTGATATTTTTGAGAACGTTGTCCTCTACACCGCCCTTTTATTAAAATAAATATCACTCTTAATCACTCGAATCGTCATCACTTGAATCTTCGCTGAGAAAGTCACTAAACCAGAATGGTCGTTGTACCTCTTGTGGTTCCTTTTTTTTCAATTTTGCAACAGATTTCATTGTTTTTTTTTCTATCAATTGGTTTTTCAAACCCAAGCAGTGATCCTTTAAAATGTTATAATATACAATGAGATTTTTTCTTTATATACATATACATAGTTGTTCATTACCTTAAAATATTTTAGTGATTCCACAAATGATTTAATAGAACCTTTTCTGATATCATCTATATTTTGCGGTGCATCCATACATATCATCAATTTTCTCGACGACAAACCAGTTTCGATCAGCTTTGTAATAAATCAATAGTTCTCCTTCTAAACGTGCTATCAACATTGATAGTACAAATTTTACGTTGCTGCTGTTCTTTTGAAAATTTCTGAAATAAATTGCCGATGCTAACACTGCCTTCACTTTGTCTTTATAATATTTTTCAATGGATAGGTTCTTTGCGTATTCAACAACGCTAAGATTAACGCACGCTTTCTTGGAAACAGTTACTCTCATATCAATTTTACATTGATAACTAGCTTTACTACAAACAGCTGGAATAGTGTCCCCCCTATTTGTGAATATTTAGTTTTGTATCTCAATAAATAAGTCAATTGACAGTTACTATCTCAAACGGATATCACAACCATGAAAACAATTTTCCATAATGGGTGAATATAGCTTAATAATGTAGTCCTGTTCGCTATTGTCTTCATCTTTATCATACAAATATTTATAATCGATCATTGAATTGAGACTAAAGTATAAATATTAAAACATGTGCACTTTTTCTTTGTTCTTGAAATGTATATACTTACATCTGCAGATAAATACTTTTGATACATGAATTCGAATCACTAATGTCGCCAATTTCTTTTATCACTTTAGCTAAGAACTCTACATCATCTTCTATTGCGGAGAACTTGGTAGAAATAGAAATTAATAAAAGTGGTATAGAACCAAGCATTAAATGCTCATCATACTTTTTTAATATTATCGGATAATGTACATCCGCCAAGAAAGAGACCAACTCAGTTTCCGCATCTTTATCAGCCGGCTAATATTGAAAAAGCTAGTGAGCAACGCTTTCGAGTGGTGGGTCATACAGTACATAAAAAAAACTTACATCCAAACTCATTGTTAACACCTTTGGTGTCACGAAGGGATCCGGCTCCGAATACTTGAGGCAGTCGTTTATCAAATCTGTCGAGCTACGGTAGAACTCTTGCTCTTCTCTTTTCGATAGCATACAGGTTAATACCTAGTTATCCAGGTTCATTTCAAACATCTCATCCAGATAATCATCGCGATCTTCACTTGCCAAACACAAATGACCAATCAAAAGCATAAACAGTGCTACAAATTTTGATTAATTTTTTTTTCTTTTTTTTAAAATTAGTTGTTTTACCTGAAACATCATCAGCCTCGGTCTTGCTTTGCAAAAATATATCTCTTTCATGTGATGGTGGTGGTGAGCGAATTTCTTTTTCAACACTGAAAACTTCTTCTGCGGTGGTTTCAGGCTGGATTGCGTTGACTCTCATTACATTTAAATTCAAGGTACCTGCAGACCCACGTCGATCCAAGGGTTTCTCGTAGTAATCATCTGGTTAAACAGATCTTTCAACTTTCGCACAACTAGAGGAACTCGCGTCAGTTATCGTTAAAAATCGAAATAAAGCTACGACTATACCCAAGACAGAATGTGCAACATCACCAGCACCATAATTCATTCCTTTGCTCTTCTTGCCTCCTATTTCTTCCAACGACTCTAATTTCCAGTCTCCCAGAAAGAGGTTGCGAAACCCACTCAAAGAGAAAAGTATCTTTATATCACATGTTGTAATTAGTAGCGAGCTATACAGTTGATTTTTTTTTTTTACGGTGCAACTTACTTGGAAACAAACGTTAATGTAGCAGGTAAGTCCTTTATTGACGAGACCGACAGTTGTTATATTGTGAGTATAGTGATGAAAGAAATTCAAACAAGAATGAGGAAAAGACGTTTTGCGCTCCCTTTTTCACGTTTTATACACTTTCATTGTTACGGATTGGATTACGATTGGCCAAAATAACTGATTTATTGTTATAGATGATAGAATAAAGATGATGTATTGAAATATGATATAAAAAAAAGGATGAGTAGACATCACTACTGGTGTTTTTTGTAGGTCTGGTATAATTTTCTTTTACCATCAGTGTGGACGGCCCAGGCGAGAAGGTTGACATTTGTAAAATGTGAGGAAAAAGACAGGTTATTCAAATAGATATATGCGGCAGATCCCCAATATTTAACAGTAGCTTATTGATAACGCTATGTGCAGGCACTAAATAATTCAGTATAGTATGCAAATCCACACACGTTTATAGTTTCATGAAAATTGGATAATTGTTTTGTCTATTGCTACTCATCGCAAATCATAAGCATGTCCTATGTCCAGATCTACGACTTAAGAAGGTTTAGCATAATTAGAATTAAGGTTGAAAAAGGGTATGGCGAATATGTCAAGTTGTCATTTAGGTGACACAAGCTGAAGCACAGACATCAGAGAGACAATGTGAGCTCAGTATCAACGAAACGTTTGTAAATAAAATCCGAAGACACAAACATCAGTAACGGATGAAAAATGTGTAATACTCCTTTTATAAAATAAAAAATAGGCTTAAAGCTTTAAATACGATTAGTCCTTTATTTTTGTATGGAAAATGTTTGAGACACTAGACACGAATTGTGTGGATGAGGCAGTTAATGCGAGAATTATATCACTTGTAGAAGATCGAATTTTTCAGAAGTATGACGAAGACAAGGAACCTTACCATTTTCCCCTTCTCCCAGTCCAATCGTTGCATTGGAAACATGTTAGGATGAATAACTAGTCGTTCTGTTCAAACAGCCCAGGTGTCAGCTACTCGTCTGGATTCTTCAAAGAACAAAAATAGTTCAATAGTGTGTTTAAAATTCATCTTTTGGTGTTTAAATATAAAGGTAACCTGAAAATAGCTGATAACAGATCAGTTATGAACGCTAAAACTTGTATGCTCGTTTACAAGATCTTACGTACAGATGCCCCAAGAAATGGGAAGGATATGTTTAAACTTGGTGCTTCAAACGGATGGTTTCGGTGCCTCAATTATGTCTGTCTGAGAAAAAACTGTACACATTGGAGCTCAAGGACTTCATTAAAGAAAAGATGGACCAACGGTCTTTGCCAGTGACCGTTGATCCTGGTAGAAAACGATTAATTGAAAATAGCGAATTTGGAAGTTGCACCAGGGAGCGACAGAGTTTTATTGTTGCCAGTAGTTGAAGACAGAAAACGCTGAAATTGAAGAGAGGTCGAAAGTACTGATGGCTAAATACCTATGTACAGCCCAAACAGTCGAGGTGACGAGAATGAGTCCACGCATCGAATACCACTTGCACATACACAAATTTTGTTTCGCTTTTAAAGCTTCAAGTCGGCACTATTCCGCATTTATGGCTATTATGGTAGACAGCTTGCTATTAATGAAATGGCTGATATGTTTCAGAACACAGGTAAGAAAAGTAACGAAGTAAAGCGAAAAAAAAAATGAATAGAAATAGAAGGAGAAAAAGAAGGAGGAGAAGACGCTTATTGGGAAATCAAACTGAACTTCACATTGTTATAACGGATTAAGTTCAGGACTATCAATTTATGGAAGGTTTAAGTGTGTACGTACCGTCGGAAAAAGTTCCTGTTGTCATGTGCGGTCATGAACGAAAGAATAACGAAAACACACCCACAATAAAGTAACTATCTGGAACCAGCGAAGTAGCTCTTAAAGCAATGTGCAAAAGATCAGAAGAGTATACTGCAGAAACCATCACAGTTAACAAGCATAATACGTCAAAGGTAATAAATACATGATTGCAATCTTTCAATAACCACTTCCTGCAAAGTATGTAGGTTTGCTCTTCCTGTATAAGAAAATATTAGATACTGTAAGCTCGCAGATGGAACTAGTTTCCTTGGGGTTTTAGATTGTAGAAACTGTTTAACCCTGTGGAACCGGGACGTCAACGCGAGCCGAAATGTGCCAGTCATATTTTTGGAGTGGTGAAGGAGGAATATCAAATTTCAAATATTTTAAGAATTGTTATTGGACAAATAACTTCCCCTGACATGAGCTTAATGCATTTGGAATTGCAGTGGCTTAGTTTTACATGAAAACCGGTCACTCATTCTAGGATGCTTTCTAGAAAGACGTTTGATGCAGCTTTAACACAAGGTTGCTATATGCAGAGTATTATTACTTGGGTGCTATATAGAGATGAAATCATTGCAACAGAATGTAGCATTTCTACGAGCTTAAATTAAATTAGTATGTTATTGCTAAATACATAGTTGGACAATCATTTAAATGAATGGAGGACGACTAGTGATAATACTCACAAGAGGGAAGATTGTTTCCACCACTTTGAAACCAAGCTTTAATTTTACCTTCGTGCTGCAATAGTAAAAAGTTAATTTCCTAAATAGGAAAATGACTGCTTTCCGCCTTTAAAAATATTTTGACGTTTGGTTTTTTTTTCTTCTTCAACTTTTTGCAGTAGTAGTTCCTGTTAGCTTTAATATGGAGGAAAAACAACACAAAGCTCACGTCAAGAAGAAGGCAGGAAAGAAAGTTGAACGCAAGAAGGAAAATAAGTTTTCCAACGCTAAAAAATCGAGTAATCCCAAAGCGTTCACCTTCCAAAGTGCGGGAAGAGCCGAGAAGAATGTGCGTAGAAACAATGATTTAGGTGAAAAGAAGCTCCATGTTCCCATGGTTGATCGTACACCTATTGAATCACCTCCCGTTGTTATTGCTGTTGTTGGTCCCCCTGGTGTAAGTGATTGATACTCATTATATTCAATGATCTGCTGCTAATCTACATTCTTGTTTGACAGACTGGTAAATCAACACTTATTCGTTCTTTAGTCAAGCGTTATACAAAGCACAACTTGACTGATATCAAGGGACCTATCACTGTTGTTAGTGGTAAAAAGAGACGTTTGACATTTATGGAATGTAACAACGATATGAATTCCATGATCGATGTCGCTAAAGTAGCTGATCTTGTCTTATTAATGATTGATGCCAGTTTTGGCTTTGAAATGGAAACCTTTGAATTTTTGAATATTTTACAATCGCACGGTTTCCCCAAGGTTATGGGTGTGCTTACTCACTTGGACAAGTTCCGTAATAACAAGACACTCAAGACCACCAAGAAGAGATTGAAGAATCGTTTCTGGACAGAAATCTATCAAGGTGCCAAGTTGTTCTATTTATCAGGTATCATTAACGGTAAATACCCCAACATGGAGATCCAAAACTTGTCTCGTTTCATTTCTGTCATGAAGTTCAGACCTCTTGTCTGGCGTAACACACATCCTTACGTGGTGGCTGATCGTATCGAAGACTTGACTGATCCTGAGTTACTTCACCGTAAGCCTAACTGCGATCGTACAGTGACTTTGTATGGTTACTTGAGAGGCACCAACTTGAAGCCCAATATGCGTGTTCATATTCCCGGTGCTGGTGATCATTACTTGGCTGACGTCTCTGTCTTGCCTGATCCTTGTCCTTTACCCGATAAAGAAAGAAAGAGATTGGACGAAAAGAACAAGTTGATCTATGCTCCCATGTCTGACGTCGGTGGTGTCATGTACGATAAAGATGCAGTTTACATTAATGTTCCCGGTCATTTCACAAAGAAGTCAGCTTATGCTCCTGCTGAAATTCAACACAATGAAAATGGTGAGCCTATTCAACCTGAAGAAGAGGAAGAGGAACATGTACCTCAAGGAACAGGTGAAAAGTTGGTCATGAACCTCCAAGATGCTCAAGATACTTTGGCCTCTCAATTAGCTGATTCTGAGCTTCGGATCTTCTCCAATTCCGCTCCTGTCAAGGCTTCTGATGTCACTGAATCATTGGAAGAAGATGAGAGTGGTAGAACTCGTAGACGTGCCGTTTTTGGAAATGAGGATGACGAGGAAGATATGGAAGATGACGATGAGGATGAGGATGACGACGACGAGATGCTTATGGACGAAGGTGAAGACGATGACGATGACGAAGATACCCCTCGTCGTGGTAAAGCATTAAGTAAATTCGATACTAGAAACATTCCCAAGAAGGGCGAGAAAGAAGACAAAGAAGAAGAAGGAGATGAACCCGATTTTGAATTCGCCGATAGTGATAGTGATTTAGGTGGAGATGACGATGATGAGGATATGGTCATGGTCGATGGTCGTAGAAAGAGAACCAGCGACGACGATGAAGAGGAGGACCTCTCTGGTGAACTTCGTTGGAAGGCCAATCTCAAGGAAAAGGCCAGTGATATGTTCAGCAATCATAGACGTACCAACTTGATGTCTCTCATTTACAACAACCTTGACCTCTCACCCGAGGATATTATCAACGGTAACTACGGTGATGATGCTGACGAGGAAGGCGACGAAGTTGAAGATGCAGAGGAAGAAGAATTCTTCAAATTGAATCGTGAATCTACCAACAATGCAACTATCATCGATAGTAGTCGTGATCCCATCGATTTTGAAGAATTGGACGAATGGGATGACGAGGAGACTTTGGACTCCATTAGAAACCGTTTCATCACTGGAGATATTGACGCTGCCAATGGTGAAAGTGCTTTTGCTCTTGAAGAAGATGAAGAAATGGGCGATTTTGAAGATCTCGAGGCTGAGGATGGCGAGGGAGCCGAAGAGGGTGAAGAGGGTAAGAAATCTGGCAAGAGAGATAAAGAGGCCATGATTCGTGATCCCATGATGGTAGAGCGTGAAAAAATTGCTAAGCGTAAAGAAGAACTTCGCAAGAAGTTCACTGAAGAGTTTGGTGATGATGACGACGCACCCAAGATGGATTTCTATGAAAAGAAGAAGGCCGAAATTGAAGAACAACTCGAAAAGAATCGTATTGAATTCGAGCATGATGATCCTCAAACCAGAGCTATGGTGGAAGGTTATCGACCTGGTAGTTACGTTCGTCTTTTAATCAAGGAAATGCCTTGTGAGTTTGTTGAAAACTTTGATCCTACTTATCCTGTTCTTGTCGGTGGTCTTTTGCCTACTGAAGATCAATTTGGTTGGGTTCAAGTGCGTCTCAAGCGTCATCGTTGGCACCCAAAGATTCTCAAGACTAATGACCCTCTTATTTTCTCAATGGGTTGGAGACGTTTCCAAAGTATTCCCATTTATTCCCTGAATGATGGCACACGTAACCGTATGCTTAAATATACGCCCGAGCACATGCATTGTCTCGCTACATTCTATGGTCCTGTTCATACTCCCAATACTGGTTTCTGTGCCGTGCAAAACGTAGCCGACAGCAGAGCTGTAAGTTATTTCATTTTCTTTGTGTTTATGTTATGTTCAAAAGACTTATATTCTTAATTGTTGTGTAGTTCTCTTTCCGCATCAGTGCTACTGGTGCTGTTGTAGATATCAGTCAATCTACAGAGATTGTAAAGAAATTAAAATTGACCGGTCACCCTACCAAGGTTTACAGAAACACAGCTTTTATCAAGGACATGTTTACTTCCTCACTAGAAGTAGCCAAGTTTGAAGGTGCCAATATCCGTACTGTTTCCGGTATTCGTGGTCAAGTGAAGAAGGCTTTACCAAAGCCTGAAGGTCATTTCCGTGCCACTTTTGAAGATAAGGTGTTGATGAGTGGTAAGTCATAGATATCTCTTTTTTTTAGTGTTTGTTCCACGGAGAAAATCTAATATTACTGCTTTTAGATATCGTATTCTTGAGAGCATGGTATCCCATCAAGCCTCGTAAATTCTATAACCCTGTCACATCATTACTGTTGTCATCCAAGGAGAAATGGCAGGGTATGCGTACCACAGGTCAAGTGAGAAAGGAACTCGATCTCCATGCACCTCAAAAGGTCGATTCTATTTATAAGGTAAGATCATTTGAATATCCCGTTATCAAAGCCCAGATCTCTAAATTATAACACTTTATTTTTTTATAGCCCATTGAAAGAAAGGAGCGCCGCTTCAATACATTGAAGGTTCCCAAGGCACTTCAAGCCGAGTTACCATTTGCCAATAAACCTAAAAACGCCACCAAGAGCAAAAAGCAATCTTACTTGGAGAAACGTGCCGTCATCCTAGAGCCAGAGGAAAAGAAGATTGTTACACTGATGCAACAATTAAATACACTTCGTAATGAAAAGAATCGTAAGAGAAAGCTCAAGAACGAAGAGAAACGTGAAGTGTTGGAAAAGAAGAAGGCCAAGATTGCTGCTACAACGGAACTCAAGACAAAGGAACGTAGAAAGACTTATTTCCGAAAAGAACAAGAAAAGGCAACAAGAGAAGCCAAATCATCACGATAAAAAACCCCTTTTAGATCATCTCATTAATATTACAATAAAAAAAATTATGTATAGTATAATAAGAAGAAGCAGCAGAATGTGTCGCGCTAATATAAATAAGCCAATGGCATTGAGATGAAAAAAATTATGACTCTTATAGATGGACGGAGGGTGGCGGGTCCCCATCATCACTGTCAAATGAGACTACGTTTTTCCAAAAAAATTTCCTTTTTCTTTTAAAAGGAGCAGAAGGGTTCCGAACTCTGGTTCGTGTTGGTTTTCTTCATTCTAAATCATAATGTCTATATTGCAAAAGGGTCGCTTGTCCGTTGTTCTTGGTGCTCAATGGGGTGATGAGGGTAAGGGCAAGTTGTCTGATATCCTCTGTGGTGAAGCTGAGATCTGTGCTCGTTGTGCTGTAAGTCCTTCTCTTTTTTTCTCGGGAAAAAATTTTTTTTAAAAGTAAAAAGCTAATGAAAGTATACTTCTTGATAGGGTGGTAACAATGCTGGTCACACTATTGTTGTCAACGATGTCAAGTACGATTTCCATATGTTGCCCTCTGGTAAGCTTTTTATTTGTTGTGTTGTCTTGAACTGATGGATGCTAACTCATATCACCTAATAGGTTTGATCAACCCTAACTGTGTTGCTCTTATCGGTAACGGTGTCGTTGTTCACTTGCCTTCTTTCTTTGAAGAAAAGGCCAAGATTGAAGCTAAGGGTAAGTTTTTAAAAAGAAAAAGTAAAAAAGAGGGGAAAAGCCCCCTCTCTTTGAGAACACAGAAATTAAATCTGCAAATTTTTTTTTCTTGTGTACCAGGTCTTAACTGTGAAGGTCGTCTTCTCATTTCCGACCGCGCTCACCTCGTCTTTGACCTCCACCAAAAGGTCGATGGTCTCAAGGAAGTTGAGTTAGGTCGTGGTAGTATCGGTACCACCGGTAAGGGTATTGGACCCACTTACTCTTCCAAGGCCTCTCGCTCCGGTATTCGTGTCCACCATCTTTATGACTTTGAAGAATTCACTGCCCGTTTCAGAACTATGGTTGAAAACAAGCGCAAGCGTTACGGTAACTTCGAATATGATGTCGAAGGTGAACTTGAACGTTATAAGGAACTCGCTGAACGTGTCCGTCCCTATGTTATTGACACCGTTCCCTACCTCCACGAACAAATCAAGGCTGGTAAGAAGATCCTCGTTGAAGGTGCCAACGCCTTGATGCTCGATATCGATTTCGGTACCTATCCTTATGTCACTTCTTCCAGCACTTCTGTTGGTGGTGTTTGCACTGGTCTCGGTGTCCCTCCCAACAAGGTCAGCAATGTCATCGGTGTCGTCAAAGCCTACTGTACCCGTGTCGGTGGTGGACCTTTCCCTACTGAGCAATTGAACGAAATTGGTGAGCACCTTCAAACTGTTGGTTTTGAATTCGGTGTTACCACTGGTCGTAAGCGTCGTTGTGGTTGGTTAGATCTTGTTGCTGTCAACTACTCTCACATGATCAACGGTTACACTAGCTTCAACTTGACTAAGCTTGACATCCTCGATCAATTACCCAAGATCAAGGTTGCCGTTGCCTACCATTTGGATGGTAAGAAGATGGTTTCTTTCCCCGCTGACCTTACTGTCTTGGAAAAGGTCGAAGTTGAATATGTTGAATTGGATGGTTGGATGACTGATATCTCCAAGGTCACCAAGTTCGAAGACCTTCCCGAAAACGCCAAGAAGTACATTGCCTTCATTGAAAAGGAGACTGGTGTTCCTGTTGAATGGATCGGTGTTGGTCCTGGCAGAGAAGCCATGATTCACAAGCCCGTTCAAAACTAATTTAACTCTTTTTATTTCTTTTCTTATTCTTTTTGCACATACACGTAGATATACTCATTTCCTTTCTTTTTTCATTCTAATAAACCCACCGATTTCTTCTCTCCTCACATTTCTGATTTTAGCGCAATTACAATTTTGGGAAAAGCGCAATTTTTACAAGCTCGCCCCCCTTTTTCTAGCTTATAGCAATTAACCTTTTAGAACTTGACAGAAGAAAAAATAATTGTAGCTATTTTCCATTTTGGAATAATACGATGTTTAAAACGCTTATTTTCACGATTCTGTTGTTTTGAAAAACGACCATGACGCAACCCAACCCAACAGAGTGGAAAAAAAAACGGGATTGGAAATCGAATAACTCTATGGATGATTTGGATCAAACTTTATTTCTCGTACTACTACTGCTATTTCTACCACTACTACTACTACTACTACTACTTTTTACTACTAATAAAAATATGGGGTATAAAAAAAAGGAGATCTATGTATGCAGCATATTATAGCAATAAGGTATGTATAGAAGGTAAAGCAGTGGTTGTGTTGCAAAAAGGCGGCAGATTCCTATTGAGTTGATGATGAAGTCGGTTCTGGTATGGAGAGTGGATATTGCTGATGTGATTATTGAGAGTGTCATGTTGATATCGAGAGAGTAATAGTCTATCGTCAAAGAGCAGTGGTGAGGAGTTGCGCTTATAGTAATCGCCGCATTCAATTGGCTGCAGTCCTTTAAATTGGCTTTCCATCCTTTTTAAGGGCGGTAAAGTAATGACGGGTTTTAGCTGTTCTTCGTTGCGATAGATTTGAGACTGTAACTTTTGACAGTTGTCATCTTTGATATCCTCTTTATTTTCGTAGTACGAATCATGAGTTCTTTCGTGTCGAATAAGCTCATCAGAACGAGAGAAACGTTTGTTACAGCCCTTTTGTGTACATTGATGAGGCTTTTCACCAGTGTGAATACGAATATGCCTTGTACGATGTTCCAGTCGAAAGAATGATTTTGAACACATTGGACATTTATAGCGTCTTCTATGATTCGCAGAATTAGATTTTTTATGTTGAGGTTGCAGTGGGCCGAATGTATTGGCTTGGTGGCAGAAGATGGAAGACATTGTATGGATTATAGAGAAAGAAAGAAAGAGGAAAAGTGTGCACTGATGATGGAGTAATTTATACTTTTTCGCTAAAACGTTTAATACAAGGTGTGTAACTCATGCAAAGTATATATAAACATATATGACTATGTTCTCTTTAGGGGTATTTTTTTAATATGAGATAAAAATAAGGGGAGACTACCAGGTGATATTTTCCATCTTGGGTTCTGGGGGTGGGGTGCAACAAGTGCACATAAACAAACAACTTTTCACATAGACAGGAAAGTTCATTGTCACTATGGCTACATATATACAGAACAACGGTAGAGAACTTGGTCAACGAAGAGCATAATTAGATCAACACACAGAGGACGTGCTGTATATGGCGTATTTAAGACAAATTAAAAAATAGACTCATCGCACCATACAAACAAAATGTATGTGAATCAATAGGGATAATAATAATATTCACAACAATCAGAGTATACATGTAAAAAATTAATATCTTCATATATGACGAGAAATCCGGATGCCTTAGATCATTATCGCGGACTATAAGTATTCGATCGTTCACTGCATGCATACTTGAAAGAAGATTCACATATTTCTTTCTTATTGGTAAGTTCAGTAAATTACCCCTTCCTTTGAATGTCTCCTTTTCTGTGACACGTTGGGGATGGCGTCTTTGCATCTTGCCGTAATTTTTGATGCGCACATAATCTGTTGATATTTACTAAAATAGAAAATTGCGGCGAAAGTGACTTGCCGATGTCATGAATCCTTTATACTTTGTATAATACAGAAGATGAAAAATAAATAGTGCAAAAAAATATAGAGAATATCAGAAAACCAGGGAGCGAAGGTTGGGGAGTTGGGGTATTTTTAATGTACTCGAGTCTAACATATATATATCGTATAGATATGATTAACTTCAACGATTTGCTGTACGTTATGGACGTTGTATGAGCACAGAAGGGGTACTCGTTTGTTGAAATCACATAATATATCTGCGATCGAGTAAACAAGTATTCCACGCCAAACGAAAAGTTAGAAAAACAGCCTTCCTTTTTATACTTTTGTAGTTTTACAACATGTCTAAAGTAAGTGTACAGAATCAAGAGTGCGTCATCGATGGTTTGTATAGTACTCTTTGATGCTGATATGGTATTGATTAGATTCGCATAAATTAAATAAACCTTCTAAATTGTTCTACATTCGACTAAAGTCTTTCTACACCGTTCTTTCAGGAGACGAGTAGGAGGATGTACTACGATCGGTAATTGCTTAGAAAGACGCGCGATTGATACTTTGATGATCATACTATTATAATTTTCTGTAATTGAAATTGATTTATTTATTTTCACTCTTGTAAGGATAAATTGAAGATATATATGGTGTTTGCTGACAAGGATTTCCGAAATGATTCGCCAAACGTGTGCTTGGATTTATGGGGAGATTCTGTGTCTTGATCGAAAACTGTCTGTGAAAATCTCGATCATAGCTGTTGTCGTCAACTATTCAAACAAGGAGTTTTCTATTTAGAAAACAAACACTTAGCTAATATAGGTTCCCTTTATTCGTTGAAAATAGTGTTTACTTTGATATTGTTGATAAGACACAATTGCGGGATATGTACGTAGTAGCATGGTACTATCAATCCTACTCCAGCACATGTGTTTCTTAATTCTTCCCTTGGTTATGCTTTACCATGCCGGTTGGAACAATCGGACAAGTGCAGAGTGGTATTCGTAGTTTCAGGAGTGATAGATATTACTATACTTGGACTAGTAGCTAGTTTGATTGCTTGTAGTAGTCTTACTACCATCTACTTGGTGTAACCCAATGCGGAAGTCTAAACGTACTGAAAGCGGGAATTTGAACGATTTCGAAGGACAAGATGTATGCAGGTTTATTTATAAAGGAGGCAGAGAAAAAGAGAATAAGGGGTGACAATCTAATTATTTTCCTAATATGAAGCGTTCTTTTTTGTTCTATCTGGTGTCACTGTACTAATGCACCATCCTTGTTTTATACAGATGTGTCAGTTAGTCTCCAAATGGTATTTACGTTGGTTTTGTCGGGTCCAGTGCCAAAATACAGTTTTCTCAGGGAAACACGGATTTTAAAATGGCGTAAAGGGCGCAGTCTTTTGTTTATTGATTTTTACATACTGCAATTTTTATATTATGACTCAGTAAATGATAATTATACTTCAGATAATTATGATGGCCTCTATAACAATACGTAGGAAAGCTTCTTTGAAAAAAACCATTAAATCTAACATTTAACTCATATTTGTGTCTATTCATCGCGCACTTAGTAACATAGAGAATAGCTATCAGGTGATGATAAACATTGAAAGTGGAAAAAACGCATGGGACTTTTTTTCAATTTTTTTATAGACACGAACTGTTCATCCTGGATAGTGCGTACCACGATATCCTCTCTCCAAATGGTATTTACGTTGGTTTTGTCGGGTCCAGTGCCAAAATACAGTTTTCTCAGGGAAACACGGATTTTAAAATGGCGTAAAGGGCGCAGTCTTTTGTTTATTGATTTTTACATACTGCAATTTTTATATTATGACTCAGTAAATGATAATTATACTTCAGATAATTATGATGGCCTCTATAACAATACGTAGGAAAGCTTCTTTGAAAAAAACCATTAAATCTAACATTTAACTCATATTTGTGTCTATTCATCGCGCACTTAGTAACATAGAGAATAGCTATCAGGTGATGATAAACATTGAAAGTGGAAAAAACGCATGGGACTTTTTTTCAATTTTTTTATAGACACGAACTGTTCATCCTGGATAGTGCGTACCACGATATCCTCGGTAGCTTTGCTTCAGAGAGTCAAGCATATGTACATATTTGTTTGAAGTGGTAATAAAACATCTTAAAATATAGTTTTGACTAGATATTTCTGCATATGCTATCTTGACGCGAAAAGGGGCGTAAGGGTGTCTCCCCAAACCTCGGTGGAGTCTGTACTCTTTACTAAACGTCCACTCTCCTCTGATGGAATGAATGGATAAGAAAAACTGAGTTTGCATCAATTATACTTAGAAGTACTGTATAATTCCAAGCGAAGCTTAAAAGCG
Source organism: Mucor irregularis B50 (assembly GCA_000587855.1). Taxonomy (NCBI): domain Eukaryota; kingdom Fungi; phylum Mucoromycota; class Mucoromycetes; order Mucorales; family Mucoraceae; genus Mucor; species Mucor irregularis. The sequence goes on from KK076448.1 coordinate 376,065, forward strand.
AATCAGATCCTTTGGACTACATTTACGAGAATTATATATTATCATGAACAATACATAGACTACATAGATTGTGGATGATAGAAGCATTCCATGCCTAAATGCGGCTGTTGTTGTCATTTGATTAGTATGGTTGTTATAAGTGATTTAAACTAAACTTTATACATATTGAGCTTATAAGCAATCATGCATGTTTTTAAGTTTATTATGCAAACAGCATGTATGTTTATTAAGCTGTTTCACTTTCTTCATGGAAACAATCCTCTGCTTCGTCCCCCTTTCTTCAGTTTCTGTTTCTTCTGTGTCACTTTCCTCGAGGAGTAAATCATGCCAACATACAGCATATAGGCTACTCATGGCTGTTTGGGTGCTTTTTTCACCAATTGATTGCTTCATTCTATTAACTGCCTTTTCCTCACCTTATGCTTTCGTTTATTTTTCGTGTGGGGTCAGAGATCTGTGGCGATATTCATTACATTTTTAATTTACCTTAACAGCGTGTATGCGATTAATAAGGTCATGAATCCCTCCATTGTTTGGTAATAGGGAACTAACATTGGCAGATCTCTTTATTAAATAGTCAACGTCGTTTACGTACGTATTCCATGCATCAAAACATGATCTCGGATCCCATCATCATTACATACAAACGGGTGCGTGGAAACGCTTTTGTTTTTAAAGAGAGTATTCAAATGCTTTCTATCCAAAGGTCGACCTTGAGCGAGGCAGCCAAATCCTTAAATGCGGGGTCATATTCTCCCCAATGTTGAAATTAATATTAGTAGTGCCAGAACTTTCTTGTATTAATTCCAGAGTGTCACTCACCAATGAAGACACACATTTGTTGGACTAGGCAGCTCTGTAGTCAGTCAATAAATATCTGTTTCAACATTTTGTAAAAATCTATTTGCTCTCGTTGAATTCCCTAAATGTGTTCCTCAGAGAAAGAAAGACAAAGAGAAAGAGAAAGGTTTCTCTTGTACGGTCCGCACCATAAAGGAACCCCTCAATCTATCATTTGTATTTAGATATTTACATGTGTTCTTCGCTTTGCACATCAAAACATGATAGCAAATGTTACGTACACGTTTCACAGTCTGCAGCTCTCTTTTTGTGCGCAGAAAAGCACGAAAATACTTGAAAAGGAGGAAAAAAGAAGCGAAAGAAATGATATACAAGTGCTTCTAGAACAAATACACAAACACATCAATATGTTGTCAAAAGTTGGCTTTATTTAGTTCTCCCTTTTTATTTTAACTTTGGCAGATCTGTCGTAGTTTTCTGATTTGCATTACATGGCATAAAACCATATCTGATGCGTAAATCTTGGTTGGATTACTTTCCCTGGTCTCATATTTACTAGTAACGAAAATGCCAAACATAACTTCATATCGCGTCATATTTGACGCCATCACTCACTCACTTTAACACACTACAAGCGTATCATCTTTAATGATTGACCTGAACAAGAATACACCCTTTTTTTTTACATTTTTCATTTATTTTAAACAAGAAAGTATATCTATAAGAAGTAACAATTTTAAGGAGTACATCTACCAGTGAAACGAGGGTAGAGACAACAATCACGGACTGTGTAACGGTTGAGGAGCCATGCAAGGAAACGTTCAACACCAAGACCGTAACCACCGTGAGGGGTGGTACCGTACTTACGTTGATCAGTGTACCAGTAATAAGGAGAGGGGTCAATACCGGCAGTACCGTATGCTGCCAACAATTCTTCTCTGTTATCCATTCTCATACTACCACCCACAATTTCACCAACACCAGGCATCAACACATCAACACTTTCAGTGACACGTCTGTCAGAGGGAACCTTTTGCATGTAGAAAGCCTTGATTTCAGCAGGGAAGTGAGTGAGGAAAATAGGACGACCAATCTTATCAGTCATGGCACGCTCAGGAGCTTCAGGAATATCTTCACCGAATTGGTAGTAAGAACCGTCTTCCTTCTTGATTTCGTTTTCCTTCAAGTAAGTGATGGCATCTTCGTACTTCATACGCATGAAAGGGCGAGAAGGCTTGATGAAGTTGGGGTTCAATTGCTTGACCAATTCAGCCGTCTTGGGGTCAGCCAAAGAACGATCAATGACGAAACAGATCAAGTTCTCAAGATGGTCTAATAAATCATCGAACTCAACGAAAGCCATTTCAGCTTCCAAGTGAGAGTATTCAGATAAATGTCTACGGGTATGGGACTTTTCAGCACGATAAGATTCAGCAAGACAGAATACATCACCAAGAGAGGGAAGACAGGTTTCGAGGTAAAGTTGAGAAGATTGAGTCAAGTAAGCGTTCTCACCATAGTAGTTGAACTCGAATAAAGTGGAACCACCTTCGACTTGAGTTTGGACCATACAGGGAGGAGTGACTTCAGTGAATTGTTCTTGTTCGTAGAAAGCACGGAAAGACTTGATGACTTCGGCACGGGCTCTGAGGACAGCAGAAGCGGTCTCACCACGGATGACAAGATGACGGTTATCCAACAAATAGTAAGGATCGGCATCAGCAGTGACCTTGTTGTTGAAGGCATCATCACCAGAAGGAGCCTTACCAACAACTTCCCAGTAATCAGCAACCAATTCGTGGTTACCAGGAGCAGACTTACCCTCGGGAAGTTCATTGATCACACCCCAAACAGTAATAGTGGATTCAATGGTAAGAGTAACGGCATCGAAAGAGTGACACTATTGGATAAAAATGGATAAGTTGTCTATATCACCCTTACTTGCTCTTTTACATCATAAAACTTACCAACTTGCCAGTCAAGACACATTGCAAGTAACCGGAACCATCACGAAGGATAATGAACATCATATCCTTACCTTGGACACGAAGACGGTGAACCCAACCGGAAACCTTGACACGCTTAGTTCTGCTTTCAGTGGATTGACGAATCTTGATCTTCTCGGCCTTGGGAAGAGACTCGTCTTCCTTGAGAACAATAGATTTAGCGTATTCAAGAGCCTTGGCTTCAGCTTCGGCCTTCTTCTTCTGCTCTTCTTCTTGCTTTCCTTGTTGTTCTTGAAGCTTCTTGGCCTTCTTTTGTTGTTCAGCCAAAGTCTTTTTAGCCTTCTTTAAAGCAGCTCCAGAAATATCCTTATAACCTTCAGCATCCTTCTTGATTTGAACCTTGATATTGTCGCCCTTGGCTTCTAAGGCCTTGAGGACAGTCTTGAAGGGAGCAGCTTCACTACCGTTGGCAGTGGCATCATCTCCAGCAAGTTCATCTACAAAAACGGCTAATACACAAAAAGGGAAGGAGTTAAATTTCGTGTTTTTTATAAGTTCATTTCTTTTGAAAGACATACTTTCAGCGATGCTGAGCTTTTCGGTTGCTTCCGCAATTTGGGCAGCCATATTATGTATTATACAAAAATAATAATAACAAAAAAATAGGAAGGGGAGGAGTTGGGATGAGTCGATTTTACTATATTCTTTCAAAGGGACTAAGCCACCCTAATTATGACACATTTTGTGACGGTGTTTCATTGGTCAGAACAGTAGCGATAAGGTAGGCGTGCGTGTGCGTGATAATGCACAATTTCCATTCACTATGAGTCAAATAAGGGACATTGTCGAGATTTCGAGTGAAAGTTTACCCTCATTAGACCATGTTACTGGGTTAGTGCAAGATGACGGTGCAGGTGCTATTACTACCTTTTCTGGTACAACAAGAAATGTATTTGAAGGTGTGTTTGATAATGAATGGTTTCAAGTGTGTGCTTACCAATGGTGTCAATGTAGACAAAGTGGTGGTTGAACTAGATTATGAGGCATATGTGCCTATGGCAAAGAAAGTGTTATTGGAGATAATTAAAGAAGCCCGTAGCAAGTGGAATTTGAAGCATATTGCTATTTATCATCGCACAGGAGTTGTACCCGTTGGTAAAGTGAGTGTGATTGTGGCTACTTCATCCAAGCATAGAGGAGATTCAATAGATTCCGCCAGATACCTTATTGATGAGTTAAAAGACAGATGCCCAATTTGGAAAAGAGAAGTTTATGAAGATGGGAGCGTTTGGAAAGGCGCTTGTAACAAAGCATGAATAAAAAATGGGAGTTTCAATTTCTTCTTTGGGGTTTTGATTTCTCACACACAAAAACAGTGCATTTTTATTTTTTTATAATTCCTTCTTTCTTTCCTTGATTTTATTAAGAAATAATTAACACTTGGTGAAATATATGTTGTTTCGCTCTTAATATATATATTTTTTGTCTTTTTCTTCCTCTTTAATTCTTTTTCAACATAATGTTGCCATCCGAGCAAGCACATCACGATTTAGATGAACACTTGTATTACAGGTATTTGTTATAAAGTACTTTTGTTAAAAACACGCTTTAATAAAGAACGATACCATTAGCCCGGATATGTTTGGTCAATTAATGATCAATGAAAATTCAATATCAAACAATAATAATAACACGACTCGAAATTCATCTCAACAACGTACTATTTATCTTGGAAATGTGCCTGCTAATATATCAGTCTCTGATGTAATGGATCAAGTGAGAATTGGTCCTATTCAAGCTGTACGCCCTTTACCCGAGAAAAATGGCTTATTCATTACATTTGTCGATTCTACGTCAGCAACTCAATTCTTTCATGAAGCTACTATCAATCGATTTGCAGTATTAGGTCATGAATTAAAGATTGGCTGGGGAAAACCCTCTCATTTAACTTCAAGTATTTCAAACGCACTGCAAAATGGTGCTTCAAGATGTGTTTATTTAAATCAATTAGATGAAACAGTAACTGAACAACAGTTAAAAGAAGATCTTTCACGTTTTGGACATATTGAACATATTAAAATCATTCCCGATAAAAAGATTGCCTTTGTTCATTTCTTATGTATATCAAATGCAGTGAAATGTGTGAATACTTTAAATACTGAACCTCAATGGCAATCAAAGCGTATAGCTTTTGGTAAAGATAGATGTCAGCAACAGCAAACACAGCCACATCAACAATTACTACAACAACAACAACAACAACAAAAGCTGTATATTCTACCTCCTCCTCCTCCACTACAACATCATCACGCTCAACAACAACAACAACTTCAACCTCAACAAGCAATGAAATACTTTGATTCTTATAACGGTTTACCTATCATGTATAGTAATCATACGTCACAACTTCCACCACAACCACTCCCTTCTACTATTTATAATCAACATCAACATCAACATCAACATCAACATCAACATCAATATGGTGGATTTGCTAATCGTACAATCTATTTGGGTAATATTCATCCAGATACAACTGCAGAAGACATATGTAATGTTGTCCGTGGTGGAATATTATCTCAAATACGCTTTATTCCTGACAAACACATCGCTTTCATCACGTTCGTTGACCCAATATTAGCAGAGGCCTTTTTCAATTCCACTGAATGTCTTGTGATTAAAAGTCGTAGACTAAAGATAGGATGGGGAAAAGCGTCAACATTACCACTTGTCGTTTTAAACGCGGTACAAAATGGTGGGTCACGTAATGTATATATTGGAAACATTGACGATTCGATCACTGAAGAAAAACTCAAGTACGACTTTTCTGAATACGGCGACATTGAATTAGTCAATACACTCAAAGAGAAAAGTTGCGCTTTTGTCAACTTCACAAGTATCGCTGGTGCAGTCAGAGCCATTGAAGGCATTAGATCAAAGGAAGAATACAAAAAGTTTCGAATTAATTATGGAAAAGATCGATGTGGAAATCCACCCAGATTTATTAATAACAATAATAACACAACTAATAACAGCAGCAAAGTAAATAACACCACGTCTAATAATAATACGCTTAATAATTATCCTCAACAACATTACATGAACGAAAACGAAGAAGAATCGACAAATACAACCACTACAACATCTAATATCACAACACCCAATACTTCAACTCATCTGCTTGAAAATGATGATTTGCTAGTTACATCATCTTCATCACCTGTTTAATATGTAATAATGTCCCTATTTTTTTTTCTACTGCGCTAAATTAAATACAACAATAAAAATATACTTTTTCTTGTTTTATAATTACTACGTATGTAGTATGTGTTTATTACTTAATATCTCTTGACGAATTGAAGCTTCAAGTGTTCAGGCCCCAAAAGTCCAATACCTCCACCATTGGCATTCTTTAACCCGTCCTGGTGTTCACTGTTGGGTACAAGTGACCATGTATATCTCTTCAAAAGCATGGCTTGTAATACACGTTGTTCAGATAAGCTAAAATTCAACCCAATACAAGTTCTAGGCCCGTATCCAAATGGCATCCACATTGCGTTCTCCCTATAGTTAGCATCACCTTTTTCAAATCGATGAGGGTTAAAGACTTCAGGTTGATCCCAATACTGACTCAAGTGATGCACACTATAAAGTTCCTAAAAATAAAATATGATATAAGCGTGATTTTCAATTTTTCTTATGCAAGACTACTTACAATGGCTACTCTTGTTTCTTTAGGGATAAAAAAGTTACCAAGATTTGTGTCCTTTGTAACAACACGAGGCAGATTACCGGATGTAGGAGGGTTTATGCGCATTGTCTCTTTGATACAGTTGTTGAGAAAGGTCATTTGCTTCAACTCTTCCGCGGTAGGGATCACATCTTCGTTTGCATCACCGAGGACAGACAGTACTTCTTCGCGCGCTTTGTCTTGAAAATGAGGATGCGCAGCAAGGTAATACAGAAAAGAAGCAGCTGCGCTAGCCGTGGTTTCATGCCCTGAAAGTAATCATTTTTAAGCTCAAAAGTTATTTAATATGATTACGTACGGTATTCACATACCAGCCACAAAAAATACAGCAAGGTTCGAAATCAACTCTCCGTTCGTCAAGTAAGAGCCGTCGCCATGGCCATCTTCTGCTGCCATGATCATCAAGGTCAGTAAATCAGGTTTGCTTTTACTACTTTCCCATGCGTCGGTGTCGTCGTCATTTTTATAAGTCAAGTGGTGTCTGGCAATCGACTCTTTTCGGTCGCGAATGATGTCAGATAAAATCTTTCGAAGGTCTTCGTTGGCTTTACGAGCGCGGTTTCGATAAGGAATGTACTTGGAAGGAATACGGTTGTATGCTGGAAACAAGTAGACAAACGGGTCACGCACTATACCTACGAAAACAAAACAAAAGAAAAATTAACAGAGGTACCAAACAAAAAGAACTTGGGTGACTCACTGAACGCTTCTTTATAAAGTGTTGCATATGGGGAGTGGCGATCACTCACAGCTTCCATATCAAAATCCTAAAAAGAGAGTAAAAGTATCAAAAATAATTGAACATATATACGTATCGCACAATGTGTTGACAACTTACGAATATCCCTAACCCGAGGCAGTCCAAAGCGTACCTGTACGTATTCAGAAAAGAACAAAGAAAGTTACAAGTACTGGTTAAGTACTAATTAAAAATAGACTTCATTGTTCTATTTCATGCAGTACCTTCTCGTGTAATCAGCAGCATCAACGACTCCATCAGGATTATACCTATCAATAGATTGAAACATTCTAAGCACAATCTCCCCGAAGGTTTCGATTGGCATAGCACGATGAAAGACGGGATTCGCAACGCTTCTTTGTCTGCGCCAATCCTTGTAACCTGCGTTGCCCATATTCGGTTCTTGATTTGTCAAGATAAGATCCTAATAAAAGTGATGATCGACTGCTGCATGAGTACCTACGTACATAAGACTGCTAAAGTAAAGATCAAGCAATATGAATTACCGGACTCATGCTGACTTGTTCTTTGGGGTACGTTTCCACGTCTTTCAATATTTGTTGGAGTAAAACGGGATCACCCACCGCAACGAGCCATCTTCCCATGATGTACTTTAAGCAAAGACCATGTTCATTCATCATGGGCAGTACAAGCTTCTTTATACGTGTGTCATAGCTTTCCCCTTTAATCACACTGAGGAACCAGCCAATGGTGCTCACTTTGGGAATATGACGAAGCGGGCGGGATACGACAAAAGCCCGCCAAAATGATTTAACAATCAACGAGGTACCAAGAATGGAAGCAATAATAGCCACATACTTCTTTCTATCGCGAGAAGAAGAGGGGAGGTAGGAAGATAGCAATGTAGAAAACACAGCAGACATGTTTGTTATATGAGACAGAAAGAAAAGGGGAAAAAAAAGATATCTTGGCTGTTCCATATGTATGTGGATATATTTTATTGTACATAAGACCGTTCATTGTATGACAAAGAAGCCTATATATGGTCAAAAACCGAGTTTACTTCTTGTTCACTATTTCCGGAAATGTTTGGTGTTTCGCACAACCCTATTTTTATTTTTAATGTAAAAAAAAAAGAAGATAACAAATAATAAGTTTTTCTGTTTATTCTGATTATAGTATTTGATCCCTAGCGAGGCCAGAGGGAAGAGGTGGGTGGGTCGTTATATATCTTGTTTTTGTATTTCTTATGTCTAAATAACTAATAGTAGTCCTCTTCCTAAGAATATTGAATGACGATGAAAACTCCCCCCCCCCTTCCTACGATTATTCATTCTGATTATACGTTGATTTTAAGCTTTGATGATTTTTATACGATTTGAAGTATCCTTCTGCGAGTCCAAGCTCATAGCAATTCTTCCAGTTCATTTTTCTCTTTTCCTTCTTGCATTGGTCGACATATTCTTTGGTCCATTCCATATCCGTTCTTCGTTTGGTAACTGGGATTTCCTTCAACACTTGTTGTGCTTGGTAATTGGCTGAAGGCTCGACGTTTGTTGGTAAACTGATTGGTTCTGACATAGTTGAACCGGAGTAACCTTGTAGCAGGTATTTCGAGATGCATGAGGTTGTGTAACGCGCGCCATCCAAAGCATATTGCTTGATTCTTTTCAAGTCTGAACCATCTTGCTCCACAGCATCATAAATTCTTTTGAATTGGTTGCCTGTATTGCTACATACATCCAGTAATACATCCACAGTGTTTATATCAGTGCTGATTTGACTATCTAATGCTTTCTTAAAGATTGCGTACAACATCTTCACAATTGGGTCATCTTTTAACTCTAGTCCAAATAAAGACTGTTCTTGCTTGCTAAACACATATTCAATAGCAACTAGAGGTGACAAAGGTGTTTCCAGTAATGATTCTTCGATTGTTTTGAGGGACAGATGCTTCGGCAGGGCGATGGACGTATTTCATTATCTCGTAGACGTGTTTAGGAATCCTTTGACTACCGATGGGTTGAAAAAAATCCGTTAGATTCCCGAAGAAAGAATTGATAGTAACACCGGGGACAGCTGGATGAGCGGTGGCTGTTTTCGTTGTTGCTATGCGAGCAATGTATGACTGATAAGCCTTTACTGAGCAAAGGAGCTCTCACTGGAATGTGGGTGGATTGTAATGGCCTTGGTAATTCGTGAGCCCCCACGTTTTTCTTTAGGTGCGACCACAATCATTTGGAGTACATTGTCATTGGAAATAATGTATTGATCCAGGTCAACCCTAGCGAGGTCTGATGGACGTAGAAATCCGACCATGGACAGAAGCCAAGCGGTCTTGACAGTGAGATCCGTAGTGGGCATTGATTCGTTCGGTCCTAGAAAGATCAAACATTCCAGTGCTGGAGTAATATCGTAGTCAAATGATTTGAGCGGCACCAGATGGTTGGCTCTTAAGCCTTTGGTGAATTGTTGAAAATCATTGAACGCTTTGATTGATGTTTGTGCTGAGGCAGGGGGCATTCCGAGCAAAGAAGTAGTATAAGTAAGAGTGGTAGAGCATTTCCATTGTCGCTCTTGATGTTGTGCAGTGTTTTGAGATCCAGAAAATATGCTGCTTGTGCCCAATGTGTCGACGGCAATATCTTCATGTAACTAGCGGTTTCAGTATTGGTAAATGTGTTGGGTATTCTGGAGGGAATAGGGTGGATAGAAAGGATAACAACAATAGGCTCAACATCATATTCGTCGCATAAATGTCCACAGTACTTGATTACACGTCGAATGAATGGCTTGTCAACAGTATTTTGCACCTCTACGAGTACTGGTATAAACAACATCAGCCTTCTTCCCATCAATCCATTTAGATGCTTTTGTAGTATAAACTCCCTGACCATGGCATCCTATGCGGTCAATTATATTAGTAAAACGATGTGGATATTGTATTTGCGCTTTGGCTTTAGCTTCCATTGCTGTTACTTGATAGGGGTGTCAACTTACCTATGACTGTTTTCACAATAAAATCGATTATGCGTTCATCCTTTAGCATTTCTTTCGACATTTTGTCAGTTCCAGGCTTGTATTTTCCAGGAATAATTAACTGTAATAGTTCGTCTAATTCGAATGGTGGAGAAAAAAATTAAGTACAAAATGTAGAGTTCAAAAAATAAAAGAAAAAAACTACCTTCGCAATACGTAGACTGAAACTTTTAAACAAATCCCAGTTGACTCCACCTCGACTTCCGATGTGACACTTTTTCTCCTTACAAAAGTGAATTACTCAAGTTACTACAACCTCGACGTCCCATATTTCTAGTTGTTGAGTGGTTGGAATTTTGATATCTGTCTTTCGTTTTGCAATGAAAAAGTCCCTCACTGACTGTTCATATGCGATTGATATTTCTTTCGGACGGATTATTGAGAAAACTGATGCTATCGAGGATCGTAGGCTATTCAAATGGTTGGTGCTGTATCTCCTGTTTGCTTCTAAAAAGTTTACAGCATTGTGTGTGTTATATTCCAGTGGGTTGTACTTTGTTTCTTGTGTTTCACACCAAGCTGTCCACATTTTTTATCAGTTATCGTATATCTAATGGGTTGAATCTCTAGTTTTCTTGTTTAAAAAATTGATCGTGTTGATATCAAGTCCATCCTGTAACCTCCAGTTGTTGATAATCGCCAAGCGGCTATGTAGAGACTATTTCTTGTTGAGTGATCTGAGGCGCCTGAATCGTAGGATCATCCAGTACCAATATTGGCTGACCCAAAGCGGCGTGACAAGTACTACTCGTTTTAGTTTTTCCTCTGTACCACCGTCACTATCACCACAGCAAACAACAACAACCTCAATTCTTCCTCAGGATTTAGCAATTCAGATCCAACAAGTATGCAATAAACATTGAGTAACTGTGATATATCAACATATTCCAGGAGTATTGAACGCGAAAGCGGATAAATTGAGCAAAATCAAGAAACCGTTTTACGGAACCGAGATATCAAATAAATGAGGAAAATTAACAAACGATGCATTCGCAGCAAATCATAACAACCAACTCCCGACATACTGGTCACTCCAACCGGATCCCCAGGCACAAGCAGTGGATGCAATGAGACAAGAATGGCCAAAGAAGGGCTTGTATGCTTATCCCCCGTGGAAAATGATACCACAAGCATTGAGAAAGATAAAAGATGTCGTGGCCTTTCTCACTGTTGATTGGTGTTATTGTTGTTGTTGTTGTGGTACTTTGGGGCACCAGATTGTTGTGTGCTGTGGGTGTAATCGTTGTGGAACGTTGGGTTCCCACGTCCCCATCCTCCAGAATAGTTTTTTTGTTCCTCCTTGTCTATTATATCCTCGTCCTCATTGTTGTACCAAGTTGCATACGACCATTTCCACCGGAAGGGCCTGAGAGGGTTGCTTTGAGAATTCGGCTCAGATAGTTGGCCACATTGTATTTTTCGATGAATTCTGCACCAAAATCTTATCGTTTGCTTCCTTGTTTTGCCTCCACATGTTGAATACTTGTTGGAATTCGAAGTGCTTTGCTGGCATGTTCTTTTCGTCTGTATCATATTGCCGACCTTGGACCCATGCGTGAACAGTGAGTCTTTTTGGCGCTTTCCATTGCCTCTCCAAGAAGTTCGATAGCTTCTTGTCCAGTGATGTCTCCTGATTTGATAGTTTTGAGTTGTTCAAAGATTTTGATTGCTGCTCTTTCATGTAATCTACTAGTTTCTGCTCCTTTGTAATAGGCGTTGACGACTTGGGTGGTGTTAACGGTATAGTGTTTGAGTTTTGGTAAGGGTGATTTGTTGACGTCTTCTGCCAAAGTCCATTCTTCGTTGTGTTATTTGCTAAGATCTCTTCTTTATCGTTTGAGATTTTCTTCATGTTGTTGTTGCGTATTTTAGTCCAAAGTGGAAGTTATCTCCACCGGTAACTGTCTTTCTTCTCTGTTTCGTTCAGCGATTGTTTGTTCTTCGAGGTCAAAGCGTCTAAGTAGTTCTAAAACTTCTTGTCTAGTGAGTGAATGCTCGTTGTTCATTGTTTGGTTGATTATCTGTCATAGTTATTCCACGATGCGCGGCTTAGAAAGATATAGGGAAAAAAGGGAAAACAATTCTATCAACAACAAAGGAAAATAAAGCGTGGCTCAGAGAGCATGTATCACATCGGAAGTCGAAATAATAGTGATTTATTGTTTGCCATAAAAAAAAAAAAAAGCTCAGACCACCAGAGTCATGTATATAACGCCCTGACATACATCCTTTCTTTCTTCTAAAATAATACAATTACAAAAATGACGACAAGTTTTATTCTTTTTTTTTAAGCAATAAAATATATAATGTACAAAGAAAGTAGGTATGGTATTTACTCGGTAGCTCTAGGCTCTAATTCTAAACTTCTTTCATACAAGTAATCCACATCTCGACTGACAGAGAGTTGGTATTTGACAAACTCTTGAATTTCAGGCACATATTGGAAAATGTATGGCGGTGACTGAAACTGTTTGATTTCGCGAATAACCTCGGCAGCCTTTTGCTGTTTTGCAAAATTGATCAAGTTCGAAGAGTGTTTCAAAAAATCAGGATTGCTATCACATCGGAAGTCGAAATAATAGTGATTTATTGTTTGCCATAAAAAAAAAAAAAACGCTCAGACCACCAGAGTCATGTATATAACGCCCTGACATACATCCTTTCTTTCTTCTAAAATAATACAATTACAAAAATGACGACAAGTTTTATTCTTTTTTTTTAAAGCAATAAAATATATAATGTACAAAGAAAGTAGGTATGGTATTTACTCGGTAGCTCTAGGCTCTAATTCTAAACTTCTTTCATACAAGTAATCCACATCTCGACTGACAGAGAGTTGGTATTTGACAAACTCTTGAATTTCAGGCACATATTGGAAAATGTATGGCGGTGACTGAAACTGTTTGATTTCGCGAATAACCTCGGCAGCCTTTTGCTGTTTTGCAAAATTGATCAAGTTCGAAGAGTGTTTCAAAAAATCAGGATTGCCATCCTCGATAAATGTCAAGTCCTGCAGGTATATACCAAGGAAAGGAATACATGGTGGGTTTACAGAGTGAATCATCTCACGATACTCGATAAAATTTCGGTTGGAGCCCATGATTTTGCGGATTTGCGCAAGAATTTGGTTTGTACCTCTACTCACCAAGTCCCAAGTCTTTTTCAATCTTCCCACTGCACTGTTGTCAAATGCAGAAAGAATGGCCAAACATGTGTTGTAATTGTTCATTTCAATACAGCGCTGCATAAATCAAATAAATATTAGAAACAGTAAACTTTTAGCACGCACAATTCATACTTACATTAGCGACTTGGGCCCAATATTTGATGGCAATCACACGCTTCTTGGGATCTTTGTGACTTAAGATACAGCCAGTAACCCACGAAGTGAGACGATTACAATAGTCGATGGATTGTTTCACGTTTGGTGCAACGTCAGTTCCTTCTTTGGACCAAGCTTTACCCAAACATTCAACAGGTCGAATGCTGCTATAGTGTTTAAAATCCATCAGCGTCAATTGACGCGCCATTTCCAAAGTATCCGTCTCCAGCAAAAGAACAGGCTTGAGGCACTTTTGAAGAATAGGTGGAGGAGCTGCCATGGTGGTGGGAATCATCTTTTTCAAGCCTCCGTCTGGGGCATCCATATCTCTACGCTTCTTAATCAATCGTGTAAGTTGATCCGCTGAGAACGATGAGGCGTCGTAGATCACAGTATTGGCGAATAATTGAAGTTTGTTCAAAATAAACTCGTCCTCGTCATTATAGTAGTTTTCTAGCCAATTTTTCATAATGTTGAACACACTGAGAATTAAAAAAAAAAATAAAGTTAGCGTATGTACGATATATCTAAAAAAAGAGGGCTCTTGAGAACTAATTAATTACCGAAGTCGAATTAACTTTTGTTTCCTGTCCGCCCAAATTACAAGTTCAGCTGGTGTCAATTCTTCAGGTGGTGCTAAATTATACCGTTCTTGTAACAAATCCACAAACTCTTCCGTAGTACAGAAGGATCGATAGGTCAATAAGAAGTTGGCAATAAAACTCATATCTATTGAAAAAGGAAAATAGATTAGTCAAAAGAATTTTCATATTAATTTTTTTTCCCAGTTTACCAATAGAGTCGTGCAAGGTGAGGCGTTCCACAAGCGCACGAAGAGTACCACCCTTGATACCTTTTTCAGCAGTCAGGTAAAGATCGCCTTCTGCATAGTCGTACCCAAGGTACCAAAGGTTACTATAGTCATCTTGTGATCCAGAATGATGACTAAATTGGCGCTTCAATGAATTGCTATCGGGTCTTGTCAAACTTGAAGTGGTGTTGGTGACCGACGGTTTACGTTGGTGTGGTGCAGATCCTTGACTTCCTTGTCGTTGATAGGTGCGGGTGAGGATGGGGTCTATATGCTCATCTTCCGAGATACTGTGTTTCTTTTTCGGATCCAGATCAAAATAGGCATTTACAGGTGATCCAGGCGCTACTGACCCTTCGCCTCCTAATGTGGTATCATTCCGCATCAACCAAAGTTTCCTTTCTCCCACCAATTGAACAATGCTGGATGAAATGTCGTCTATCGAAGCTTCTACTTTTTGAATAACTTTCTCAATGGAAGCAATGCTGCTCATCAAGTTGTGGTGAGGATCTGTAAACGTCTGCACAGCACTAAATAATAATCCAACAGAATTGAACAAGTGTTGCTTGTACTTGAAGAATTCGGCCAAAGATTGACTTTCCTGAGAGTCAATGTGTCTCGTATCAATGTCGCCCAAGATAGCCAAGTAAACGCCTATTTGAGAGGACAGATTTTGAAATAAAAACACAACATTTGACCTCGCTCGTTGATCCAATCTATGGTGCTCATCATTGTTTTGATTTGACTCTTGATTCTCCTCTAAAGTGTAAATATAAGTGGCTGCTTTGCACAACGCTTCTCCAGAACCAATGATCTGTTTCGCATGTGTTTGTAAACTAACAATTAAATCTTGGTTTAAAGGATATCTTGTCTTTGTGTTACTGTGACCAGAATGAGCGCTGCTTTTTCTTCTTGGCACAGGCTCCTCCTCGAACAAATCAGCACCCGCTGAAACTAACAAACGTGGTCCCACATGTTCAATGGCGATGTCTTTTGCTTGACAAATCAGAACGAATCTACGAATGCTGTTTAATAATTCAGAAGCATCACGCTGAATGCGGTCGTTCATATCGTGGTTGGTGTCAGTAATGATTTTTGCAGTTAAGATGAGTTTGGCCAATGTTGATAGAACGTAGCGGTGCTGTTCTTTCACTTCATGATCTTGTAAATGTGATGCATCTTTGTCCAAGCTTCGAGACGAATACAGCATAAGACGAACAGAATCGACTACAGCTGATACTCTTTGGCGGAAAAGGTATATGTTCTCACCTCGATTGACTGATCTGTTCAAATTGTGGATAGACTGTGCAATTTCGTTGGCAATGCTCTTCCAGGTTAAAGGAGCATCATCCTCTATAGCAAGAATAGAGGACGATCCCGAAGACGTCAATGAGAAGTTGTCTGATTTTTCTTGGTTGATAACGTCGCCATCTTTGGTAGCGTTGTTCGTGATGACTTCTAGAACAGGTTCGTGCTTCTTCTTCTATAGAATTTAAAGTTCATTATTAAATTCAATTTAAAATAGAGTTTGATGGCGTACCAAATGTCCTGAGATGGGGTCTATTTCATTATAGTCCCACGTTGTTTCGTGAGTAATGTAATTTCCATAATACACTTTGCCTTGTGGTGTGGTTTTTTTAGTCCAAAAAGACATTAACTAATTTCATAGCTCATGTTAGTTTCAGTCAACATATCATGGACCTAAAAATAAAATATATTTACGTCGATATGCTCGTTACTGCCTTCATCAACAACCGAGGGCGGAGAATGCAATTGTCCATGCTTGTCTATTTCTCCAGATTTACGACGAAAATCAAAATCATCGAAATGATCAAATTGCTGTTCCTTCATGTTCTCATACTCGTCATCATCCAAGTTACTATTACTATCCTCACGCTCTCCATCGGAGTCCGAATAATCTGGATGATTCAAGCGTAATCCTCCTGTTTGTTGGTTATAATAGAATTTAGTGATTCCGTCCTCAGCTATCTGTTGCGTCCAACCCTCTGGTAGGACAATATCCTCCGCTTGTGCTTCTTCATTATGATATTGCTGTTTAACTATAGGTGCTGCTCTTCGAGCTGGGCGAGGTGGTGGAGCAATACCGTCGTTCCTGTGATCTCGATTATTATTTAATGTCTCAGTAGAAGTAGTAGAGCTACTGACGCTGTCATAATTTTCTTTATGATGATATTTGTTATCGCTTAAGTCCATAGTATGTTGTGCTGGGTTAAAATCTATAAGTTGAACATAATTGCTGGGAAACCAGCCTCGTTTTCCATTACACCAACCATCCCACCACCCAGAGTCGAGTTGAGATAGAACATCGATATAATCGTCTTTTTCAAATGATAAAGAAGATTTCTCGGATGAAGAGAAAGCATAAAGCGCCTTCACTTTACATATTATCTTTGGAAATGTGGCTACCGTAGCCATAACACATAAAATACAAGTATTTTATGATGATATGAAATTTCAAAAAAAAAGTTAAGGAAAGAGAGAGAGAGAGGGAGCTAACGAGAGAAGGGCGAAAATTAAATTAGTTTTTTTTTTTCTCAACTTGTTGGAACACAACAGAAAAAAAAATATGTAGTAATGAATTTTTTAAGTTCCTTCTATTGTCATTTGATTTGATTTGTCGAATCATGCCCAATCAATCGAGTTTTGTGCAGTATGAGAAAATAGGTTAAGAAGCGCAGTAGTTTTAATTATGATTACGAAAATAAAAATGACAGCAGACGAAAGTAATAAATATTTTCTAAAATAAAGTTTTGTATGGTTCGAACAATGAAAAAAAAAAACTATGATAATTCATAAAACCCACAGTGTTGGTGAAACATTAGAAAAAGGAACGTGGCGTGCTACAAAATATCACTTATTCGGTGTCCGCGTGCGCCCGCAAACAAATTTGGCATTATATCAAAAAGCTCGGTAGCGTATTAGAAGGTGCTACAAGGTCAAATTTACCTGCAAGAAAAGAGTACAGATTGTTAAAAAGAAAAACTAGAGTAAATTCGTGGATATCGCCGTACCGGGTACTGGTATGAAATAATCACAGACTTCTCTACAAAATCTCATCTTGTATTGTTCGGGAGGTACCACAGTAATCTCTCTTCTAGGTGACAATGTTGATTTTCCCCTTGACTCCATCTTTTTATACCAAGTATATGCTCCAATAAAGTCTACATTCTGCAGTTTAGCACTAATAACATCATGTATGTATAATACTTTATAATAGCTTACCAACAATTCCAACAGTCATTTCGCGTTTATTGTTATCAATGCCGACCAGTAACGAATAGTCCATGATGTTGCACTTGGAAAGAAATTCGGTGTCGTTAGCAATAGCCAACTCTAATATTGCCTTGGATTGTTCATGAACGGGCAATTGGGTGCGATATTCTATTATTCAAACAACGGTTATCAGGTGCTTCATGCTTCCCACAAAAGAAAATGTTACCATTAATCCAATCTCCGTCCCACAAAGTAGTATCTTTTTGCTGTTTGCGGAACTCATCCACATGTCGATCTTGTATTCCCTTGAAATCAAATCTCTGTAATTATAGGTAAAATCAATAAAATCATTACTGTTAAACTTTCCATTCTCATCGTAAATACCCGGATAATGTTTTGGTTATAAAATAAATGCTCCATAACCAGCACATCTAGATTGATCACAGGTGCCTTTTTGTCCAGCGTGTTGGCCATTTTGATAGTGAAAAACCCGAATATTTTTGCCAGCACAGACGGTTCCTGAAATCAGAAAAATTTTAATTGATCCCTAACTAGCATAGCACAAGCATAAATCACCTTCTTACATTAGCAGATCTTTTCATGTGCTCAAAATATTTGGGTGCAAATTTCAAGAAGGCGTCTTTCTCTACAACATTCCATGCATTCATCATCTCTTTGATGACGAGTCTATCGTCTAATAATCGTGGGAAATAAATTGAATGTTCTCAAGCAAGTTTATTCCGTACACTCTACGTACCTTGAGTTTTGTAAAAGTGGCTTTTACTCTTTCCACCACTTGCTGTCCAAGACTGACAACGGCTTAGCGATTGGATAAAGAGTTGATTAATGTCACACTGCTTGCGAAGTATTTCGAACTCCCTTGCGTAATAGACTATGCATGTAAATTCAACACCTTCATGTACAAATTCTACAGGGAAGCAGTTTATATTTTGCACATGAATATTTGTCGTATGCAACTTACTATGTTTAATATGTGGGCTAATTTTCTTTTTTGCATTCGTATCCTTATTCTCATCACTTTCATAAAAGTAAGATGCAACCTTCACTTCTTTTGTTTCTTGTTGCTGCTGTTGTTGTATAGCAAGCAGAGGTTTTAAAGTGCGCTCTGTTAATTGTTGCCTTTTCAAGTCACCTTCTGTTTCCAACTCTTCTTGCCTTTTAGCCCACGGTGATAGTTTAGCTTTTATTTCCTCTAGCCTTTTCACATTCGATACTTGTGCCTCGACAACACTCGATTTCACAACTTCGATCATCATAGAGCGAAAGGAAGCCGTCTCAGTGCCAGCTCCGGTAGAAGGAGAAATGTATTTCCGCTCAATCGAGGAATAATAATTATCAAGTATATTGGATGATGGAGGGGGTGTCGATAACTTCTTATCAGCGGAGGGTGGTACAGTGAGAACGGGCTCATTTGCCGTTGCTTCTGTGTTACTTGTGCTACCTGTGGACGAGAGGCTTGGCATGGAAGGGTTCTTATTACCATTATTGTTAACTGAACTTTTCTCACTGTACTTGGTTCCCTCGTCAAGTAAAATTTCTTGAATGTAGTCATTGGAACTTGTAAATCGATGACGATATAAGACACATGCACTACTAAACGGATTTATTAACATACTTCACATTACCTTAAAGTGTACGCTATAATAGAGGATGGTTCATCCTCTCTTACAAGTACTGAAGATCCAGGAAAACTGTGGACTGTTTTTGAACTAATGATGATTGTATAAGCCAAAATTGGCTATGTAACACTTTTGCAACACACTACGTACCTTATATAATCTGGACTATCCCACCCTATTTCATCTACTACCTCACCACATTTGGCTTTCTGCCAATCTGATAAATATTGGATGATAGATTCTGACTGAAGTGCAAAATGTCGCCTGAAGTCATTCAACTCATTCATTGGCGTATCAGCTAGAGCATAGAGCAGGTTTTGGTGGTCGGTGTCTAATCTTTTACTGAGCGCCCTGATTTCTGCATCTAAACTTTTTAATTCCGCTTGAGTTTGTTTTGCCGCTGCATGATCTGCATTTTGGAATTGACGGATCTTTCTTCTGCCCTCTGCTTTAGTGTAAAGACTTAACATGTCCAAATGCGTTCGAACCGACTCAAAATATAGATCCACGTCCTGTGAGGCGCTTTTATTTTTCCACTCTTTCAAAACTTCGATACTTAGTCTTGGGTTAGTGAACTCATTGAAACCAAGTTGTACGGGCTCTCCTGGGGCCATCTGTATGCGAGGAATTCGAAGTTCGTAAAACTTGGCATCTTCATAAATAAACTTAACAGCAACACCATTAAATAGAAAGTTTCTAGTGATGTTGTTTCTGTCAATTTTTTCTTTCGTATGGTCGCAAAATGGTTCAGGTGCTGCTAATTTAGAGCTGTAAAATACCAACTCCAAATATTTCGCAAACGAAAATTTGTCGGTTTTTTCATCAAGTACAATTCGAGGTGTTGACTGGTCACATATGTTGCAAGAAATCCAACTTGTGATTTTGTCTTTATTTGCGGCTACACAAGTCAAGTCAATATTTGTGTAGACATTCAACTTTCCAATCCCGTGAGCAAAACTGTAAACATGATCTAGTAACAATTGATTACATCCATGAAATTTACTGCATTGGCGATTTGATCGTGCAGTATAAGGAGTCATAAATGAGCTGATAGTTTGGAGAGATGATTGAGATGACTTTGAATTGCCATTAGCCAGGGAATCAGGTCTACTCTGTGCGAGTAGTGGCGTTTCGGTTAATGCGCCAGGTATAAATTGAGTTTGTTCATCAATGTGAATTTGACAAGGTAATTGACTTATTGTACACCAATGACGTATCGTGTGGCCCAGAGTCTGATCGATGTTGGGGAATATATTCACAGTGGCACTTTGGGGTGCGTGATATCGGAAATAGTCTATTTTACTCATGATTGGACCCAAACAAGGACGATCAGGACAACCAATTGGGTGAACTGTGAAACTAAGAGTGATACTTTGATGGTATTTAAAACTTTTTAATGAATAGGTATCCAAATTGAGATGTTCCAATCCCATTTTACTGTCTGCTAACAAGCCTGGAATACGAATTGAAGAGTATGCTGTGAGTGACTGAGGTAATTGAACATCAGTGCTAAATATGCTATTTCTTTTCAAGGAAGCGAATGAAGACACTACGGAAGATCGACGTCTATGTTGGATGGGCCGTATAGAATTGGGTGTCTGGCATTCCGTTTCCATGTTGCTCATCATTATTTTCCGCTGCTCACTCCTGAATTCATCCTCCTCTATCTCGAGTCTGTTAAGTAGAACTGGAAAAGGGAAATGGCATTGAGGGGAGGTCGATATGAATGCATGTTCGATTTTCTGTTTATACTTGAAAAATCGATGAGGATCGCCCTCTTTAATTACTTCGAAGTCGTGCTGCGATGGCATAGGTGGTGGCGCGTGGTATCTCTTTGCAATGTTGTTTAACGATAATCCTCTTTTGATACCTTCGCCGACTGTGCTTATAGGGTTACTCCTTCGTTTTACTGTTTTTTCGCTTATTACGGATGGTGCTGGAGTAGGAGGCATTTTATCAGTAGTATGATGATGTGGAGCAAGTTTCCTAAACCAATTGAATAATCCACTTGTTCTTTTGGTAATTGAATGATGCGACCTGTTTCTGTCATTGTCCGAATCAGGTTTAGCTTTTGCTGCATTGCTATCTTGGAGCTTTTGTGAACCCTTCGAGAGAGGGGAGGATATAACCAACTTCACATGACTATCCCGCATCACATAGCTTTCTAAATAGAGACAGTAGGTTAAATAAACTAGAGCTTGGACTAAGTCAAGAAATTTGGTGGCTATTGAGTCATCGTCTAATCCATATATGCGAATAGTTCCTCCTACAGGAAAATCAATTGAAAGCTCGTCTATACAACACAATCAATGAATAAAACAATCTAAAGATGATATTTTACAACTTTTAGCAGCACTATTATATCCTACCTGTAGGCACTTGCTTGCCATGGCTGACATCTAAGAGAAATTTAGAGTCCAATGGTGAGTTGTTCGTGAAAGTTTGAAGCCATATCGTTTTACTTTTCTCTGTTTGATTGCTATTCGTGGCCTTTTCGAACAAATTCAGAACAATGGCAAATAAAACGTCGGACCAAGGTTTAGTTGGGATTTGTAAATCGTTTAGCCAATTCAGCAGCAATTTGGAAATATGCGTACGTGAGGAATCGTCAATTGCTATTGAGTGGTTTGGTGATATTGGCGGTAGAGGTTTTGTTGGTAAAGGTTTAACGAGACGTTGTTGATTGTCACTTTTTTCGTTGTAGTTTGGTATCATTTTGGAAATCGTTGACTCGGCAGCACTTGCCATGGCAATATACTACTTGAAAAAATAAATGTCTCAAATACGAAACATGAATTCAAAAAATGAAATATTCGATTGTTACACCATGCTGTTATTTCGTCACCCAGTGATACATGCATCTTTTACAGTTGAGGGCATATTGCTTATGTAATTGGCGAATTGTGAGTGTTTTTGTGTAACCTTTAGATCATGAAACTATAATTTTCATTTGTGCATACTGGAAGTAAAAACCTCTAAAATCAAGGAGAGATGAGTGTATTCAATTAGATGGAATACGTTGGATAAAATTCTCACCTATGAGACGAGCCAACTATAAGAAAGAGATCAATCTCTGCCGTGTGTAGCCTCAAACGCCATTGATCAACAACAACAAACAAACTTTTAAACACCGTTATTTACGAGAAGTGTTTCAAAGTTCTCGTTTTTTTACCATTCTCTTTCGTTTCTTCAGAAGTTCAAATATCAATGAAAAGAAGATCGTCTGCCTTAGTAAAAGCAAAGGAGAGTTACCCAAGTAAACGCGTAACAAGATCTACGAGAGTCGATCCAAAAAGTAGCACAACAGTATCCGAACGCCAGTCATGCAAAACAAAAGACGAAGAGGCCACACCCCCATTACCTTTAGAAAATTCATCTCCCTCGCTAAATACAGACTCTTGCTCTCAAACTCCAAATGAAAATATCTCAGACGAATCTGAGGCAGACGCTAATATTTTGATAAAAATGGAAGAAGTAAAAGAATCATTGAAAGGTTTGTCCAAAAAGCGGGAAACAACAGTAAAGACAAATATAGTGACCTTATTACGTGTTAACATAGATGGAGTGGATGTCACGCCTGGAAGTGTAGTCAATCAAGATAGACTTTGTCAAATTTGTTATAAAGAATACACGACTGATAGATTATTCCAAAATCATCTAAAATATGTTCATGATCCCAAGTATAAACTTGCAAGAAAGTTGGTTCAGAATTCCGATATACTTCCAGATGAGGATGATCCTAACTTTCACTGTCGCGTTTGCTCCAGGAATTTTACTTGCAAAAGTAGTTTTCGCGGACATATGACAAATGTGCATAATATGAAACTAAAGCCAACAGAAAGGACACTGCAACAGCTTCTTTTAAGGAGATTCAAAGATATCCAACCTGACCCTGACGATCCCAACTGTAACTGTTGTGTTTGCCAAAAAAACTTTTCGGGAAAATACAACTACCGTCGACACTTACGACAAGTTCATAAAATGAAATTAGGATCTCTATCTGGGGTTCAAATTGTAAATCCGGACGCAATTCCCAACCCTGATGACCCAAATTATTACTGCAATGCTTGTGATAAAAAGTTCAGTGAAAAGTCAGGCTTTACTTCCCATATCGAAGTGGTTCATTCGATTCCGCCGGCTCGTAGACAGAGGGCGCATAAATCTGACGAGTTACCAGACGAATATGATCCAAATAACTACTGCAAAGTGTGCAAGAAAACACTGAACTCTAAAAGAAGTTACCGTAGCCACCTTCGCGCAATTCATGTAATGCATTTGACTCCAATCACTGATCGATACAAACGTATGAAAAATGCAGGAAAGATACCTGATGAAAATGATCCAAACAATTATTGTCTCGTCTGTGAAAAGACCTTCAAAAGAAATGATAGTTATCGGGTTCATCTAAAAACCTTGCACCAAATGACTCTTACACCTCGCACAACTAAAAGGAATCCTGCTCCCTATTCAAGATTTCCTGATCCGGATATTCTACCTGACGAGGATGATCCAAATTTTCACTGTAAATCATGTTCGAAAAATTTACAAACAAGAACGCAGTATCGTAAACATCTTCGCCAGGTTCATAAAATGTCTCTTAAGCCCTTGTTACCACCTGTGATTAAAGAATCAGGCTTACTACCCGACAAAAATGACCCAAATTTTTATTGCCATCCTTGCGCCTTAAAGCATAGAAAAAAATCAGACTTTTTAACTCATCTTCAAAAAGAACACTCCATGGATATTGGCCATGAAACACCACCACAACTACCCGATGCGGACGACCCTGATTCATACTGCTGTGTCTGTGACAAAAAATATGCAGATGGTAATCAATACCGCAAGCACTTGCGTCGAGTTCATAGAATGAAGCTCGAACCCAAGCGTCTTCAAAAACAACTACCTATCAGCTATCAGACAGGCCTGCTCCCTGAAGTGGACGATCCAAACAACTTTTGCCGCGTTTGTGATAAAACCTTTGACACCAAGAATGCATATCGCAAACACTTACGCGTTACTCACAAGATGAACTTAGTGCCACTGGCAGTACTAAGGATTGCCGATAGGGAACACGAAGAAGAATCAGAGCTGAAAAAGCTATCAGAGAACTCGAAGGTCTGCGGAATCTGTAGAAAAAGAATAATAGACGATGAATTATATCACCACCATTGTGAAAGACCAGTTGCATCTGACGATAACCAGACCAGACAGGAAGGAGCGCAAATTAAAAGTGATGTCGTTTTGTTACCAGATGAAGACGATCCTAATTTCTTTTGCGAACTATGTCAAAAGAAATCTCCTGACAGGCACACCTTCCATAATCATCTAGAATTCACCCATAAAATGAAATTGAAGAATAGATCCAAAGAACCAACCTTTGAGCCACCACCCACTGAGAATTTACCAGACGTGTACGACCCCAACTACTACTGCAAAATATGCAAAAGAAATTATAACACCCGAGACAACTATTTTTCGCATATCCGTCTGATACACAAGGTCCAAATTCCCAAGCCCAATCGAATCCATCCTATACCTCATCCTGAGTTGACTCCAGATATGAATGATCCTAATCTATTTTGCCGTGCATGCGAAAAGACTTTTGCATGCAAAAGTGCTTTTCGACATCATCTTTCCTCCATCCATCGTATGGTCTTGAAAACCAAACTGGCTTTTCAACCTAATGGTAAACAACTCTGTGGCAAGTTTGTTTGCCCCCGACCTGATTTGAAGCCGGATATAAATGATCCTAATTTCTTCTGCAGTCCATGTCAACGAGCTTTCTGTAATAAGACAAATTTTTATTTCCATGTTATTAATTTACATAATGTAAACGTGAAAGACAAAGGAGAACGAGCAGGTAACTCAAGTCTTAAACAAGTAGAAAGGACCACAAGAAAGCGCAAAGTAGCCAAAAGTGACAAAAAAGCAAGAAGTCCTCTAGCAGATGCAAATGTGGAACATCCAAATAGGGTCCTTCGCTCAACACGTTCAGCTATAGGTACTCGCAAATGAAGTCATTCACACTATATCAGTCTCTATTAGTTAGTTGTACCCATACAAATTTATCAGTTCAAAGTGATTATAAATAAATACGTAACAAAAGCTATTAAGATAGTATATTTACAATGGTTCATTTGAGAAATATATTTACAGAGGTGACATTAGGTTTAGGGGAAGTAAAGAGATTGATAGATTTACGATATATAAATGTAAAGTACTTTTTCTATTTAGGTTTGGTAGGAACGACCTTCATGACCACAGAGTCCACAGTTTGCAAGTAACGGTTTTCACGTCTAACAGCAAGGAGGAGAGAAGTTCCACCAACGTCGCTAACAGCAGCGGCGGGAACAATGAAATCAAAGACTTTTCGGTCAAGAGGGCCACCAGCCAAAGTGTCGGTCTTTTGGAAAAAGAAGATTGAGACTGTTTGATTTTCTCGACCTCTATTAGCGAATGTCTAAAATATACAGATTAGTATCAAGAAGAATAGAATCAAGTTTATATACACATACCACATTGACTTTCTCACCAATGTACCAAGTGTCATTATTTTTGGGATACACGATGGCTATTGAAGAATAAATTAATATACACATTTTATGCATGCAGATTTGATTTCTCGCTTTACAAGACTTACCTCCAGCACTATCAGCGAGCGTTTGATTAGATATGAGTAATCTATTATTTCTGATATACATTTCAGCGATCTCCAAATCGGACATATCCTCATAAGGAATTGCCAGGGAATTGACAAGTGAGCAAAGTAAAACAATGAGTAATGGTAAAAGTGTATAGAGCTTCATAGGAAATAGGAAATGTGAGTTAAAGAAAGAATAATTTTTAATGACAAGGCGATCATTGTAATCCTTTTATATGTTGGTGAGGGTTTCACTGAGAAAAACACCCCTTACATGCAATTTGAATCAAAAAAAAATAAAATATAAAAAATAAAAGTGAAACTTTGCATATCATTGTATTCATTTAAGCTGCTCAAGGGTTTTTTGTCTAATACGAGAAGATGATAGGTTCACTGGATTATATTTTTACATGAATTAAGCAGAAAAACGAACTATTTATCCATAAATGCCCAATGAAAATCTTGTTGATGCTTAGATATGCTATCATCTCTGTTCCTGTAGTTCTGTAGTAATGCAACTTTTCTCCCATCCAAAGAATAGAGTTTGCCAAGGTACTTTCCCGAGTATTTAACCAATTGTGCTTCGTTTGATGCATATATACAAGAGGGGGTAAGACTTGGGAGATGACCTTTCCCATCGGTTAATTGTATAAAAACTTGATAGCGGTTTATATGCTCTGATATGTAGATAAAAGATATGATCGATGCTATACGGAACTTTTTATTTTCCACTATTAGGGAAATAATCACTTCATGGAAAATGCAGCCTCTCCTGTTA